>VXAX01006973.1:35334-52332 GCA_013399835.1 Leptocoma aspasia | reverse complement strand
TTCATATTCATAATGAGAAACACGCATGTTATTAAAAACCAAAAAATTTAGGGGGAATATAGTTCTTTAAACTTATATTTACACTAAAAATTTTAAAAGCAAATCAAATCATAGCAAATTTGACCCCTTACCTTCTTGAAACACCCTTGGAACCCCAAGAATTAGAGCCCCTGGGTTCTGTAAAAATGGATTTTTGTGTTAATTTTGAATACAGGGGAAGAAATCAGTCTAAAGCTTGGGATGTTTCTCCCTATCACCCTGTGTATAAGAATCAAACCTTTAGGTGCAATTATGATTCTGGCAGCCCCTCTAAATCCAGTAATGCCCCTCTGCCATGTGACTGCCATGAGGAATGTTTTTAGTTTATAAAATTCAAGCCTGAGACTTCAGTGGCTGGAGTTTTTAGCAAAAAGATTCTTTTTTAACATAGGTATGTATGTGATGGTTTTTTGATAATAATTATATTAATCATGATACCTTGCTTGCTTCAATGTTTGTAGATATTAATTAATAAAAGGAGTATTTTTGGTTGAAAGAAAAGGGGGAGATGTTGGACTTTGGATCTGGTTAGCATAAGAGATTTGATAACAGGATGCCTTGGCAGCAGCAAACAGAACTTTGAGAATTAAATCAAGATTGCAAGCAAATTAAATCAGACAGGTTTACCAGAAAAAGAAAAATTCATCAAACTTCTTGCAAAAATTCATCAAAATTCTTGCAAACAAGAGATGTTGTAAAATGGATAAGTTTGTTTATGTGATGTTTCAGCCAATCATTGTAGTAACACATTACTAGCCTTCCTGAAACAGTATATAAGCGTTTGTAGTTCACAATAAATTTGGATTCATTGACTATCTCACTGAGTCCCTGTCTCTCTCATCATTGCCGATAGGCTGAGGAAAAAGCAAGGTCTCAGTTCAATCAGATGAAAAAACTACAGCAATCCTCCCTTTCCTATTTCTTCCCTCAGTCAGGAAACTGCTATTCTTAGCAGAACTTGTGTTAGCACAGCCCATCCATCAGCCCTGGGAGGCCCTAAAGCTAAGTGGGTCTTGAGTTTCTTGTGAGCTCATGAGGCACAAGTCTAGGAAAATTATCATAGTATGTTAAAGGGTAACTCACAGATAATCAAAGCTTTTGTGCCACAGCACAAAGCTGAAATTGTATTTACCTGCTGAAATTGCTGTGATAATACTGCCAGAGGAAACAAGAGCAGGCTGCTTTTTCTTGAGCTGCATAAACTTGAGGCATCAGACAGTAACTGGTCTTCCTGCATTTACCCACTCCAAAACACAATTTTGTTACTGTATTAGTTGACTTGAAAAATTGCAAATCTTATCCTGGTAATTTTATATATGTGCAAAATTTCTCAGCTCAATCAAATTTTTTTTACCTGTAGACATAATTGTTGAGATAGCACTTCCCCCAAGGTTTAAACTAATGCCTTATAAAAGGTGAGATACTGAGCTATACTGGGTCGGGTATATTGGGATATTCACTTTTGCTCTGCATTTAATATAGTTCAATTATCTTCAGAGATATTACTCTTGGTAGATATTACAGGTTGCAGAATAACAAGAAATAAAATATAAATTAATTTTGCATAACACTTTAATGTGATCTGTAGCCTATATTTAATAAATTATACACTTACAATACTACAAAAGAGAGATGAAGGAAGAAAGCAAGAATGAATATGGGCCCTCTTTCCTGTAAGAAGGCTCAAGGATCAGGATGTGCATTTTACATGGAGTCAGCTGAAGTAAAGTTTGCTGCACTACATTTCTAATAGACAATATATGAATAGATGGTTTAGAGAGGAAGAGAGAATGATAGAGACAGCTTGAAAATGGATTTTTAAATGAAGGAGGGGTCAATATATATATATTTTAAATTTTCTTTTCTTCTCTAGGAAAAAGCAGTTGCTTGAATTGTCCTGGAGAAGCACATCTTGAGGAGATCACAAGAAGAAATTACAATAGTTAAGGAAAGAGGAATCTATAGTGTAATACTTGGTGAGCTGAAGAAGAAAACCTGGTATATAAAACAGAAGACAAAGACAGGACATGAAGAAATCCTAGTACCATCCATGAAGTTTATTTGAATTGCAGAGAGATCCAAATATAGCTGCTTATCCAAACAAATCTTCTGAAGCATCTCACTGGAAAAGTGTACTGAGCTTATTTTCTTGGGCACATCCTTATTTTGTGAAAGATGGGCTCAGGAGGCTTATTGGCATGGAGGCAGAGAACAGGATTTGGGCAGTTATGTGGGCCACTGGGTAGAGCATCAGATTGAGGTTTCAGACTGTTGAGCAAGTTACCATAGCTTAATGAGTTCCTATGTAGCAGCTGAGCTGTTGCAAATGTAGGGTAGCACATGCTAATTTAAACTATTTTCACTGGGGCTCAGCTGATGCATGGCAGCCATTAAGCCAAGTCACGTGTCTGAAATCTGATTTAAGGAATCTGGGTTCAGCATGGTTCAGGAAATGGATTGCTAGGTTTCTGCTCAGTTTGTAACTTCTTGGGACAGCCGTTTCATCTTGGGTTTTCTCATGCATTTAAACGGTAGTAATGGTGCCAGCTGACAAATACAAAGTGTTCTGAGGGAGACAAAAAAAGAAGGGAATGTTATAATAGTAAGATGTTTGGCTTTGTTATTGGGAAGAAGTGTTGAGGATGTTGAACTTTGGCAGAACTAAATGCAAGTTTTTATTCTTATCCCCATTAATATTTGAGTAAATCCAATGTGTTTAAAGGAGTTTTGCTGGTAGGAACAAGGGCAGAACCTTGCCAAAGTGATCTAGCCTTCTATTGGTGAGCACACATAACCTCAGTTGAGATTTATCACATTTCCTGGGAAGTGCTGAGGAAAGGATGGAAAATCAGGAAATGTGAATTTTATTGACCACTTGCTAACTTTGAGACTTTGAAAAGTATCATGTGTCCCTATCCTCAGGAAAGACGAGAGCACAAATGTCTGGTTTTATTTTTTCCCAATATGGTGTGCTTTTAATAATTTAATATTGTGAATTTTGTTTTCTCCCTTGTTTGAAATGAAGGTCTCCCCCGTGGAAGGATTTTATTTTGTATTTGTGTGCTGATCATAACATGTGGCACTCCAGACAGCTATTCTGCTCAGAGCTGAAAAACATCAAGATGCTCCTTTTTAATACTACCAATAAACTTTTTTGTTGGTTTTTTTTTCCACAAAGTGGTACTCTAACCTTTGTGCCAGTTCTCCAAGTGACAGATACTCTTAGAGGTAAAAGAAAAGTGTCAGTATTTACTGGCTACTATAACTATTTCAAAACAATTTAAGAATCACTAAATCCTAAAATATTTACATGTACATGTCAGTTACAGTACTCTGCTACTCTTTATTAGACAGATTGACAAAATACATGTATCATCAGAGTTACGATTGCATGATAATTACTTGAGGGAATAACTCTGTAATGAAAATGTAAAATAAAACCATAGTATTGTATACAGTGATTAAACATTTTTGTGATTATTTATTCTAAAGTCATTGGGGTTGTTCATATATCAAAGTGTTTGATCCAAAAGGTAACATCTTACTGCAAAAATAACTGTATTAAGGACAATGCTTTTCACATTCTCACAGTCCATATCTTGTCTTACTCCTCCTTACTTTCCTTACAAAGGACTTGAAGACAATAAACTCACAAACTTCAACAAAAGTCATCTGACATCACTTCTGTGTGCATTTGCAGTGGATGATAACATGGAACAGCAGAGCAAGATTTGAAGCCCTGGATTTGGGGGTCCTCCCTTGTAAATATATGCAGCCATTGCCTAGTTATTCATCAGACTAAAGATTTTCAAAAGAGCTGTGCTAGCCCCCTCAGCTACTGCTTCTGTGCTGGCAGAAGCAGCTGTCTCTTACCATTATGCCTGGAGGAAATGGTGGCATTTGTCAGCAACTCCCTTTGTGTCAAACTCATTTTCTACATCCTCTTATTTCATTTGCATACTCAACTGGTCCTTACGCCTCAAGAAAATCAGGAGAGCATGTGAAGAGTAAGTTGTTAGAAATGGAGGTGCATGAACAGACCTCATTATATTCCCAACAGATCTGCCAGCTCACGAGAACATAACACCAGAGAGAGACTCTCTGTACTAACAGGTGACAGTACTAAAATAAAGAAGGCAGCTCCCCCGCTCCCTCACATTTCAGGAAATTGTTGTGTAAATGCAGTGAAATATAGCCGTGAGTCCTCCCTTCACTGTGATGCCCTTCTGGTGGTCAGGGCTTATTGATGTCCGGAGTGCTGGAGAGAGTAAGAATTAAGTTATAATGGGCTCCCTGCTTCTACTTTCTTTCCTCCATCTGTCTCACTTCTTTCACAGTAATTTAGTCTGGGATTGTCCCAAAAGTGTAGGTTAGAAATTAGTCAAAATAACCTGAAATCTTAGAATAGCCTAGATCAGAGGTTTCATTGAATACCTTCACAGAGATTCAGCATTGTTAATGCTTTGATCTCAGATGCTTTTTCCTTGTCTGTGTCTAGCCTGGCTGCAATGGTATGCTGATGCTTTTGCTGCCCAAGAGAGATCTGGCAAAGATATTTTCCAGGAGAGTAAATCTGTATCTATGTATGCTGTGCTTACAACAACCACTCTAAAACACCAGCAGCTAATGATGCCTCAGATGTGTCTCTGATAAACAGTCATCATGAATCTCTTTCTCATTCTTCTTGAGTAGCTCCACGGACATTTGATAAGCCTGACCTCCTAATTCTGACTGTGCTCATGCCTTTGATAGGTACTTTCAGGCTGGTACTTGATATATTACGGTCTCATGCCTTTTTATTCTGAGTTTTGATATAACTGGTATTGTGCTGGATGTGGTTTCCCAGCTATAAGTGAAATCCAGGCATAGATGAACGATGCCAAACCAAAACTGATGCTGACTTATCAAACAAGTGTCATTTGGAAGTACTGTTAATGAAAAAAATAATTTTGTGCTGATAATTTTGGCCTTATTTACTGTTGATGTTGATCACCATGCCACAGCTGGTGCCAGTTTGAAGAGAAAGAGAAAGCACGCTGGGAATCTCTGACAATTTTATTAACAAAGCTGATCAGAAAACTTTTAACAAAGCAACAATGCTTTGAAATACCTTGCTTTGGTGTCTCAGTTTGAAAGACAAGTGTCTGCTGGGGAAGGCAGGAGCCTCCCTTGGAATGGAGAATGTAAGCCCCCTCCTTCCAAATTATTAGAATTTTGAAATTAAGGGGCTCTCAGGCAAAGATATGGGAATAGGAATAACAGTTCTTTACTAGTATGTAGAATAAAGCAAACAAACAACAACAACTACAGCACTAACAACAAACGGAACCCGGCACCCGGTGACGCCGCTCGGCTGCGGCACTGTCCCTGCGGTGCAGTTCCGGTCACGGCCGGCAGGGGCGCTGGCAGCTCCCGGTGCTCAGGGCAGGTGCGGTGATCCCCACGCGGCTGCAGGGGGCGCTCCGGCGCGGGCTCAGGCAGCACGTGGCGATGGCGGCTCGGCTGAGATGGGGAGGGATGGAAGAGAGGCCTCGCTTCACAAACACCTGGGGCAGTGATCCCGGTGCTCCTAGCAGGACTCTCGGAAGCAGCAGGCTGGAAATGGCAGGGATGAGCAGAAAATCCAGGGGTGGTGGGCGAGATGTCCGGGCAGGGCAAGGGTGCGAGGGCCTAGCAGCAGAAGGAAGGCAGGTCCTGGCGGGGTTATAGCAGCAGCAGCAGCGAAATTCCTTTTCCCAAGCAGCAGCTCAACCCCCCCTCCTCCAAAAGCTGAGAATGAGTGAGAGTCCCCAACTCCCCAGCCCTCATCTTTTTTCCTGCCTCTATTCTCAGGTATCTCTGTTCTCCTGAAAGAAACTCCCAAAAAACCAGAGGAGTTCCCCTTCCCCGCCATCTCAAGCACCCAGTCATCAGTGCTTCTTAGCAACTTAATGGGAAAAAAATTCCACAAGTAACAAGGAAAGAAAATGAAAGAAAAAACCCCCAACCTCCAACATTTGGTTATAATATATACTTCACTAAATGGGTTTTTTCAAGAAGGAGAAAGAGGGAAGGAATAAGTAATATTGTGACCTGTGCAAGCTTGCAATCTAGTAAGCAGAGCTGGGGCATAGGATGCTGGTGTTCGTGGCCTGCTCTTATTTGGGAAGAACTTGGTTTATTGCTCTTGCTCCTAGTCAGGTAATCCATCAATCAGACTTTAATCTAGGGGCATAAATCCACTGTAATCACTCTCCAGCAGGCTTTCTTAAGTAAAAATGAGCTAGGTGTTGCTGGAATTTGGTGTGGCTGAAGAAGGTAAGAGAGATGACTTTGAAAACAGGCACTGTTGCTCATTCAATCATGATAATGTTCTGCAACAAGATTACTGATAATGAAATGTATGTGCAGCATATTGCCTTTTTCTAGTTAATGTGTTCAAACTAATCACACCACATGCACAACTCTGGGTACCTTATGTAGAAACTCAGCAGTACCTCACTTACAGGTGATCTATATATCCTTGTCAAAATTTAGGCTCTTCAGATGTTTTTAAGTTTTGTAGGCTTTTTCTTAAGCTTCATGTTGCTGATGTTGTAACATCTTATTATATTTTGGTGCTGTTGTCTCTAAAAGAGGTATTGGATGCTCAGTGCTTTTAAAAATGTGCCTTCATGGTTAGGAGGATGAACTGGTAAATAGCAGTTCTGACTATGGATGCTTTTTTTAATAAGCACTATTTATATCTGTAGTTCTGTGGATAAATGAGATGTTCCTCAGTCTTAGGCAGGATATAACACCTGGATATAAGTGGTGTTAGTGTTTTGGGACCTTTTTGGACTGTTGTGCCTGTCTAGGAACCACCTTGAACAGCTTTTCTCCCAGTAAGCACAAGCTGATTTTGTATACAGACCATTCTGCAAATGAGCCTTTGTAGTGACCAGGGAACCTAAAATTGAAGCCATATGGAAACTTACTGTGCATATTAAATTGCATGCAGCAGTGTTAACCATGTTTTGATTTGTGGCTGCAAGTAATAAATGAATTACATCAATTTTGTAGCTGCAAGCTAATTTATCCAGAATTACTTTTTAATAACCAGCATCATGTTCACTGGTAAGATTTAAATACATTTAGGAAAAAATCTGAAGATTTTTTCTTAAAAAAAGAAATGCTAGATTCTAATTTGAGACTGAGTTTATTTTGTAATTTTCTAGATATTTAAAAGTAAATTGCCACAGAGCAATGGAGTGAACTGGAGACCAGATGACCTCTACATGATGCAGGGACTGGGGTAAATCACAGATGAAATGGACAAACCAAGCAAAGACTCTGTTTTGTCTACTACTACCTTCACATATACTGGTCAGCAGAAGAGAAGGGGCAGGTATAACACTGATCTAGGATATCTGAATAGAGATATCTCTCCTTGTGTGCAGTCCTTCCTTGCCAATAACTTATCCTTTTTGGAGGAGGAGTTTCTTCCCAGACAACTTGTTGGAGACTTCAAGAAGGCAGAGGATGTTAGTGAGGGTATGCTTGTAGTCTGGGACTGCCATAAATGTGTGTGGCCCCTTACGAAGTATCTTCTCTTATACCTTGGTTCACTAATAACATAATTAATATATTAAAACTAATTCTGTAGTGTTATTTTTGCGCAAAAGAATGCTAAATTTGAAGGGAGGACACATCCCAACACATGGATAGCAAAAAGAGTTAAGGGAATATGACCACAGTATCAGTGAGATACTGCACTCGAGCAGTATGTACTGTTAATCACTCATGGAGGCCACTAGGCATATCTTAAATGAAGAGCTTTTCCATGAGGCTGTGCCTGTGGTAGAGACCATTACTCATGGCAGAGTCACCATTTTACAGAATGTGCTGACATCTGTGAGAGTACCTGAGGGTACAGGGAACCCATGACTGAGTAAGATGTGGATGTATGGTACAGCAGCTTAATCTCCTCTAGGGCATCTTTTGCAGGTTCAGCTGTTTGAAGTGGCTGTGAATCCAGCATGAAGGCTGAAGTAACTGTTACGGGGTAGATGACTTGCTCATCAACTTGCAATCCTAAGTGAAGCAACCAGCTCATTCAAAATGGGGATGGACAGAGTTGTATTTGGGACATATTGTCCAGGCAAAGCAGACTGGCACCCCAGCTCACATATAATGTGCCTGCCTCTGAGGAGGTAATTATCTGAATTTTTGTGACCACAAAGCTGCGTTTTCCTGGCAGAGGTTTCCTGACCTGTGTTTCTGCTGGGTGCTGCAGTGCATCTTGCATTGAATTATTAATCTATTCACTAGGAAAGATGTTGTCATACATTTGGTGGTGTCTTTCACATCTTGCATCACTTGTTATGTTAGGGCTGTGTTTCTGTGGCTGCAATATTTGTCATTCTGATTTCTGTGCTTAATTATCTTAAGATTCTCCTATAGTGAGAGTGTGAGATGAGGCACAGGGACAGGATTATCCTTTTAGCTAAGTTTCTGTTATTTAATTGAATAAGGGAAAAACTGAGAGTGTAGTAAGAATAAGAATATATGAAATTTAGGAGTAGTGGGAACACGATGGTTATGGCTAATTTGAATCCATGGGATGAAAATATTGGGATTTGTTAATCCGAACACCTGACAACTTGTGGCTGTACATATTGAATGGCTATTCACTCACCGTCTTATCGCATTAATAAATTTTCTGGCATTTTGGCATCAAAGTAATTATAACTACATGCATTCAAATTATTTTTATCCACTTTCTGGTGGAAACCTGCAAAGTCTGTCCCAATGGGTGTAGGTGTGCCTTTGTATGTAAACTGATGGGTGTGAACTAAAATGGTTATTATATCTATTGTGGGGAAAATATTTACTTTTCTAAAGTAATGCCTGTTACCAAGAAAAAGATGCTAAGCCCAAGAACAGCTCTCCTTGTAATTCTAGATGGAGAATGCTTTTCATCATGGCTGACATGAACTCTCCTTTAGAATTTGGGAATGCAATCTCAATTGCTTAATTATTGAAATTATCAGGAGTCCTGCTTCTGGTGTTGTCCATATCTAGACAATGCTTTTCTTTCCTACAGGCGCTTCTCCCCATGCGGGGCAAATATTGACTAACATCCATGTGTGCCTCTCCCTGGGTTCTGAGGAGGATACTGTCAGAGTCTCTTTGTTTGCAAGCTGTCTGCCCAACAGAAATGTCATTTCAGTTGCATCTAAGCATTATGCATCTGCTCATGTGTCTGTAAATAAATAACATCATGGATAAGGCTATGCTTATCTTCCCATGTGATTTAGACTCCAATCTGGTATCTGCTGAATTCCAACAGAACAAGAGCGGACCCAAGTCCTTGTGTCCTGCTTTCAAGAGTACAAAATTTGTGATATAATCGGTGGTTTAGCCTGTATGCTCTATGTGTACAAGGACCTCCAATTCAGCTGATTATTAGATTTTGCAAACAGAATGTCCAAGGACTTCACAATTAATGACATTTTACATGTGGGCATACTTATAGATCAGGAAATGTCATCAGTTTCAAAAATACTGTTTCACATACTAATCAGTTACAATTTAAAAAAAAATACTAAGAGGGTGGAAAACCCTCAGACCTGCTTAGCAATGTTCTACAGAAATGTAAAAAACCCTCAGTGTATCAGAAAGTACAATGTTCACAAGACTGGAGTGAGGATGAGAATATACTGAATATTCTATAAAAACAAGTAATCGTGTCACTTTTTTCCAGCAAATATTTTTTTAACCTTCTGAAGTAGTGCAGATTTTCAGTTACAACCAAATATGTTGTACATACATTGTGAAGGATTAAATCATACAAGAATAGAATTAAATAATGCAAGTAATGCAGTTACAGGGATAAATGTCTAAGTGTAAGGAGCTCATGACAACGAAACAGTCAAAAGAAAATGGTGTTTTGGGGAAGTAGGGGGAGGAAATCTCTTTACCATTTTGTAACAACCTTTGCTGCTGTTGCCAATTCAAAGCCAGTTGTGAGTCATAGGGACACCACACTGTAGGCATTACAAAAAACCAAAAAACAAACAAACAAACAAAAACCCAACAAGAAAAAGAAAACAAATTAATCTTTTTCCCCCCAGAGCTCTTTTGCTTGCAATTTTGCCTTTCCCTTTTCCTAGCTCATTCTTGCACATTCTCTGAGATGAGGGGAAAAGCTCTGCAGGAAAGCATGCCATCCTTTTGGCATAGCATAGGAGATTTTTGTGAGATGACTTGCTCTGGTCTAATTGTGTGGTGGAGAAGGCTTGGGAGCGTGATTCTGCATGGCAGTCCGGTGTACTGTAGTTAGATTTGTATCAGTGAGATACGACAGGTCTGCCCTTGAGATTCTGCAGTGGCACAGTGCCAGCTGTTCACCACGCTGATCTCTGTCTCTCCAGAGCAAAATCAAAACCTGCTGCCATGGTTCAGCTCTGGGTCAGACCCACAGCCAGATTACTGAGGGTTGGTTTTTTTGTTTGTTTCTTCTTAATTTGAAAATTGCTGAAATTTTGTTAAGGGAAGCTGCTTTCTTGACAATTCAGCCTAAAGTAGCACTGTATCTGCTACGTATACATTAAAGGCTGAAGGATTTTGGTACTAGGATTAAACCTGCTTTGACCTTGTGACCATAAAATATAGCCACAATTAAGCTAGATTCACAATCTGCTAAGCGCAAAACCATGCAAAGATTTTTTTTTTTTTTTTTTTTTTTTTGGCACGGAAAGATTCTGCCATGTATTGCACTGGGATTTCATTCATCTTTGTTGATGGCATTTCACTTAATTGCTGCCATTTGAGAGGCCTATAGGCAAGGCAGAGAAAGAAGAATAAAGTAGGGATAAAAATAGGAGAGGGAATTACTAGTATAGGAAAAAAATTCTCATCATATATGCGCTTGTGCAATCTCCATACATTTAAAAAATATTCATAGAAATAGCTCTGAAATGAAAAATGTAGACAGTCCCAAAGGGACCATAGTCAGGATGTGTCCTAAAACAAGGGTATCCCTACTGCAATTCAGAAAAGGTTTGAGATCTCCACTAAGGGGTGGCAAAGCAGTGGCTGCTCCTCCCTCTCTCTTTGTGGTCTCACTGGGATTTGTAGGACTGGGGCTTGGGCCACTGGTTTTAAATTGTACTCTGGATGAGGTTTTTCTTGGCATGGGCTTCAGAGGTACCACCTCTGAAGGTACCTGGTATACTACCCAGTGTACCCTACTCAGTGTTGCAGAGGAAAGAGTGCTAACATTACAGTACACTGTTATGCCTCCTGGCCCTTTTTCCAATTCAGGCACATCTCTGTCTTCAACGAGACAGGAACATTATGTTTCGTTTATTTTCCAGTACTTTTATTAGTAAAAAAAATTATTTTCCTTGCCCTCTTCTGGCACATTTGGACAATTTTTAATGTTCTCATATTAAAAATGGATATTAGGTCAGATGGATGATTAATCTGAACTGGTACAGCCATTCTTAAATAATCAGTGTGTTTATAATAATCATCAAAAAACCACAGTGGTTTTTTTTTAAATCACACTAAAATGTTACTCTGGGAAATAATAAATGGCAAGAAGTTCCACTGTGTAAAAAAGCCACATATGAAATAACTCTTCTGACAGCTTTGGGGTTTCCATCTCTAAAACTGACAGAAGGTTTCAATATTTTTGTGCTAAAGGACACAGAACAATAGAAATTTCTCACCTAATTTTTTTGAAGCAATTGTTCTTTTACGTAATTCTATCCTCAAAAACTTGAAGGCAGTGAAGAGGAGAACAAGACACACAGAACTGACCAGTTTTGTTTTGCTGTATGAAAGGGATTGAAAGGAGACAAACCTATAAAAGTGGAGATAATGAATAAGAAACCCATTGGCTTTTATTCCTGTGATTTTAAAGGACCAGACCTTTATTAGTACTCAGATTTTTTCCCATAAAATAGGGCTTCTTCAAAAGCTTTTAAAAATCATGTCAGAGCTTGGAGCACCTTTTTATTCTGTGACTGGCCAACAAAAGAGCATAGAAATGTTTGTTGTGTGCATGAAGGAAAGTACGCAAGAGAGTCTGCTGTCAAGGGAGTTTCCTACCTCCATATCTCCAAATAATCCATGCCCTCTCAGAAAGAGAATGTTGGAGGGTTTTTATACCATCTCAATACTTTCCTATTACTTGTTCCATTATTTACTGTGGAGTGACTTTCCAACTTGCAATGCCCTGAGCAAGCGGGGTTCTCGTCTTGAGCTACCAGAGGGGGAATCTGGCTGCAAACTGCCTCCCCATCTGTCGTGGCATGAGCAAGAAAGATCCGAACTGGCAGGGATTTTTTTTCCCCTTTCCCTTTGTCTCTGCTGCCAGAAGGGGAAATAGGAACTGGCCCATGAGTTATTGAGTTAATATAGGGCCACAGAGTTGGAGACCCCCAGATTGCAGAGCCTGAAGACTGAATTGCAGTAGGAATTTATTTCCCTTGGCGCAGGACTTTACAGCTGCCTCCTCACACCACTCTCAACTTATGCAAAGACCCTCCCCCTGTGCAGCAAGACAGCTTGAAGTACGTGGTGAACTTTCAGCCTCCTAGAAGAGGCTTCTCTTAGTAAAATTGGTTAGATAAGTTTGCTGCCAATGCTCAGTGCGGGGTATTTCCCCCCCCATAAATGATCCCCTGTTTCTGGACCTTCTTGCCTACAGCTCCTCATTATATATTGTTATTTCTCAGTGTGCATGAATCTGTGCCCAAGCTTGCATGCTTTCCCCTCATCGAATGGCTTCTTCCCCCTTCTCTCTCCCATCACCTTTCCACACCTTGCCAAATATCAGCTAATTCTGAGTAACAGCTAATGCAATCTATTTAAGAGTCTTCTTTTCTCCCAAATCCCTCCTATATTTAGTGCAGAACACCTGGGGATGCTTTTGATCCCCCACAATCATCACCATTACCTTTTATCCAAGGTGGAAAATGGCTGCCTGTACCTTCCATGCCTGACCCTGAGGAAACAGCAGATGATCCTGAGCCAAAACCCCTGAAATTTGGCCCAAGATTCTTCTCCAAAAGACTCCATTTTGGTGTCATATTTGTGCCTAGAGAGGATATTGGTTGAAAAAAATCTCGTGGTTGTCCCTTTACCTCTTCAAACCTGAAAGCATTTAGACCCTGATACAAACTCTGGGACATGTTACCCCTTCCCTTTGAGGGCAGCCTGATCTTAGAAGAGATGAACATCAGCATGTGGTTGTCCTGAGGGAGCTACAATGCTTGGCAGGGCAGACTGTTTACAACAAGTATTGCTTGTGACATTAGGCAAATTATCAGGAGAAATTGGCCCATCCCCTCTTTGTCCAGCTGTGTACTCAAGTGAGGCTCTGAGATTGATGTGTCATTAACAAACTGTGACCCAGACTGTGATTCAGCCAGGAGGCTCCAACTTGCATTTGAAATTTGCACTTTTTATATAGCTTTTAAAAACGTATTTCCTCCTCATTCAGAGCAGAGTAGTTTTGCTTGTCAGACATCTGCTGTTTATCCATCATAATAAAGAGGTCTTGCTCATTCAGAGGATTAAAGACTGTTGGCTTTCAGATCAACGATTCATTCATTTTATCACTCATGAGCTTATAGATAAATAGCTCTAGCTGGTTAGAAAAAACGGAGGCTCAGCTAAGTTCAGCTCTTTTAGGGTGTGTGGGACTGTGCAGACTAGCTGCTGAACTAGTGTGGGTTGCATACACACCTGTAGTTTACTGGTGCTGTTTTTTAGTCAACACTAAGTTTAGCAATGTCCAAGATTTTTTTTTCCCTGAAGTTCTTATCATTCTCATGCTCCTGCCCCTCCACCAATGAGCCAGAGCTGGAGGAACAGCTAGTGTCCTGTGTGTTAGCTCAGGGCCCTTCCCCATATGAAATTCGGCATTTCATTGAGATATAAAGTTACTTTCTTCCCATAACCTGTGTTTCATTTAGCATACAGCTATTTATGTGATATTTTGAATCTACTGCATCACTAATACATCCTTCTGAAAATAGCATGATAATTCTTGATTTCCTACCCCAGACTTGAGCATTATGAATGGCCTGGGAAGAAAGGTGTGTAGGCAAGACCAAAGGCAGCTGTATACTGTGAAATAATAAATATCAGACAAAATACACACAGCTATAATATCACAGCTAATAGATGTATTTTAAAAGTGGAAACAGCTATCTTTAATTGCATTTTAAGTATGTAGTGAGAAACCACAGTTATACATTTTTATAACAAACCTTTACATCTGAAGTCATAATAATACAAATAAAAAGTGCTGATTATATATGGTCAAAATAACTGAGGCAAATTTTTGACAACATCTTCTAAATATGATCATGTGGCCCCTGTCAGCAACACTCTAAAGTCAGGCTGAATAATGTCAATGACAATCACTTTTTTTTCCTTAGTTTACCAAAAAACAATGACTCAAACTCTATTTTGTTTTTTTGTTTGCCTTTTTTTTTTTGCATAGCTTTCAATATTGCTGCCCTCTCACCCCTGCATGTTGCAAGCCCATCTCAGTTCTGGGTAATTACTTTAAAGTTCCTAATATTTTTAACCCAGTTCTCCTTGAATACATAATATATATTTTCTACCAATTATAAATACATAATTTTTATTAATCTGATTTCAATAACATGCATTTGTATAATTACTATACAATCAAAATAGACATTGACTTCACACAGTGTGTACGCTTTTATTTCAGTAATATTGTTCAGACACACTGCTTAGCAAATCAAACAAATAGAGAAACAAAAAGTTAAAAAGGAGGGAGAAAACCTCTGGGAGGAAACATATTCTCACAGTGATTACAGACAAAAAATACTTATAATAAAAAGGGTTTATTAATACATAGAAAATCCTCACAATAGTTGAAACACACTTTAGGAACTAGTAAACATTTTAATTAAATTGTGCCAATTACGCAGTGCCCAAGCATCTGCTTGCTCTTAATTAGATGGGGAGGTGAATGACCACTGTTTATTTTCATTTTCCTCATTAATTATGAAAAACTGCATTCAATTCATCTTGCATGGTGAGAGACTGGCTGCGCAGATGTAAGTCATAAGGGAAGTGGCTCTCTGTAGGCAACCTGAACATTGAGCTCTGACCAAGGGGACCCCTGGGTGGCACTGCACAGTAATGCATGCCATAATTGTAATTTTTGCCATAGTCCAAGCTTTCCTCTTGCTTCAGGGAGAATATCCCATTATAGTTAATTGGGGGAGGACTTAAGGGACCTTCAAACTGTGGGCTGGCGCACTCAGGGGAAGTGCTTTCATAGAAGGACTCGTAAGCGCTGCAGTAATTGTATGGTTTCATGGACTTAGAGTTGTCAAGAGTCCCATGCCCTGGGGGGTTGCCAAGCTCCGCGGTGTGGTAGGGAGGATAGAAGGTGGAGTAGGGTGTGCGGGTATGATGGGCACCTTCACCTGTCTGGCCCATTAGGAAACTTCTGGCATTCAGCTGCAGGCATCCTGCTACCAAGTTTGTAGTTGGCTGGGACAGACCCTTGCACAAGTTTTGGACAAAGGTGAGCAGGTCAGGTCTCTTCCCAATTCGCAGTATTTCAGAAAGAGCCCAAATATAGTTCTTGGCTAGTCTTAAAGTTTCTATTTTGGATAGTTTTTGTGTTTTAGAATAACAAGGGACGACTTTCCTTAAATTGTCCAGAGCATCATTAAGGCCGTGCATACGGTTCCTCTCTCTAGCATTGGCTTCTTGACGCCTGAATTTAATCCTTTCCATCCTTATCTTGCTCGTCTTTTTTTTCCTAAGGCCCCTTCGTCTTGGCAAGCCATTCTCATCCTCCTCTTCTCTTTCTTCCTCCTCCTCTTCTTTTTCTGTGTCTTCTCCAGGAGATCTTTTAATATTCTTTCCTCGGAGGATGATCTGCTTTGAAAAGCTTTCTGGGTTCTTCATTTGCTTTTGGTCATCACTTTCTCTGGGAAACTTTCTACACATCTGGGATTCTGGCATTACAACAGACTCATCAAATGGTAGTGTTAACATGGTTCTATAATCTTAAGTTACCTGAAAGAATGCCAGCACAATGTTTAGATATTTCCACTTTTAAAGTTTTCCGACTCACACAGACAGCCTCATGCACCTTATTTGTGTCTGTGTGTAAGCTCTCTGTATAAGAGAGTGTGTATGTGTGTGTGTATAAATGCTCAGTCTATATTTTTTCAATAAAATGGCAGTTGCAAATACCCACTTTTAAAAAAACAATAGCTGTTGAGAATTCTAAAATCTCTCAAAACATTTGACCCTGCAACTAAAAAGCCACATTTCTCACAGATAAATATGGAGTAAATCGATATTTTAAATGTACAGTTAGCTCCCTGCTCATTTATTTTATTTTTAAACAAATCCTTCAAACTCTCACCATCATGGAATTCAAAGAAATGCAAAATGTGACAAAGCAATACAGAGATTTCATTAATCCAAATTCCCCTGGGTAGAAAAATGAGGAGAGAGAGTGCAGTTTTAAAATTGAAAAAGTGCCATATCTGTATTACCTGATGGTAAATATTTCAAAATCACTTTTTGACTTATACTTCAAAATTGTGGGGTTTTTCCTCTCCACATTTCTTCCTTTATGTATCAAGATATTAAACTTTAGTAAGTTACAGTGGCTGAGAAGGAAAAAAAAAGGAATATACACCCCAAATCACTCAGCTAGTAATATAATTCAAAACAAAGCATTTTTCCTAGTTATTTGTATTAAAATCACATAATACTTATTTCATATTAAAACAAAAATCAGAATTATTTAACCCTAAATGTATTCAGATTAGAGTGAGGAAATAAAATCCCCCTACCTTTTTTTTCCTCCTTTTTCAAGCAAAAATTCAATTTGATATTATCTGTTTAGTTAGAATCAACTTATTTGCTTTTTTTTGTGTTCTTTTCTCCTTTTTCTTTTCTTTCCCATTAATTGCA
>VXAX01006973.1:673-35296 GCA_013399835.1 Leptocoma aspasia | reverse complement strand
GGGGGGGACGGGGGGGGAGGTGAAAAATTCCCTGCACGCTATAGCAGTGTTTATGTTCTGCGAGGCTCAGATGTCTTCCTCCAGCTCTTAGCTGACAGGAGCAGTCTGTAGATTCTGACTGTAATCCTGCACGTGTGCTCAGAATCCAGCCTGGAAAGGAAAAATAATTTCCTTTTCCCAATTACTTTGCTTTTGTTTGCAGTTTGGGAACAGCAAAAGCTTGTATCCCATGGACTTCAAAGAGACAAGCAAAGTAAATGCAGGGACTTTTTAATAGAAAAAAATTAAACAAAAACCCCAGTCAAAGACTAACTCTATCAGTATTGTCTACGCACTTGCAGTATTACATAAAAGCAATGAAAGTTTGTAATTGCATCAGAAGAATAAAATATTAGGAGTTATTAGACAGCAAATAGCATACACAAAATACAAGACAATGATACTGTATCTTTAAACACTTGCATGCACACCCAACACCAATTGAAATATATCTTTATTTGTATTACCTTAGCTTTTTATTTCATTCAACAATCAGTTTTCATTTTTTGCCTTCCAAATCTTTTCAGTCTGAATGTCGCATCGTCTGCTGGAGTCTAGATCTGTGTATATCTGCACTATCTCATTGATCTCTAAAAAGTGACATTGATGCCAACTGCCAGAGCTGGTACCCATGCCATCTGCTAGTGACGTCACGGGGCAGAGAAAACCACGTGAGCCTTTCTCCTGGGACCTTCATTCTGCACTGATCATCTGGCATCCCTCTAAGTGGGTACCAGCATTCATGTATCAACACAGAAGGTTAGACCGATAGAAAAAAAAAAGGAAAAAAAATTCTGCACCAGCATTTCACATACAGTAGGTGCATTTCCACTGTAGTTGCTTCTTTTTAGCAGTCTAGCTGCATGGATAGACATGCCAGCATTTGGTGCTATCCCTGCCTACAGGTACAGCTGCCCTCTGGTTGTTAATATGGCATTGTTTATATGAGAAACACTGTCTTGTATTGATCTGAGTCCCTCCAGTGCACCTGGTACCCAGGGACAAAAAAGAAAAGGCAAGGAAAGGAAGGCAGTAATGGGGAAGTAATGCTGGTGCTATAACACATAGCACAGTCAAAAAAAGAAGTTTTTGTGTGATGCTGCTGGGTGTGATTTTTGGGGTGTGGGATTTTTTTGAGTGCAGCTTGTTGCCCGAGAGCACAGAATAATAGGAACAAACCTCATGCCATCTGTAAGAAATCCTTCCTTCGCATCCCTTGGTGGTTTTTGACATCGCAAAATAAAAGAGGCATTTATAGAAAACTGGTCATACAGCATGAAGGTTTAACAAATCAGCCTTTTTTCCTGAAGCATGTGGCAAGGCTTGCTGACCTGCTCTGGCATGTTGCAATGTGACTGGGGTGCACTTGCTCAAAAGTGTAGCTTAGGATTCTCGAAGGGTTTGGGCCATGCCATATTTTCTCAGTCTACCTGGCCTTTTTGTGAATGTTTCCCCAATATCTCTTTAAAAACTGAGTTATTCCCTTTGGCAACCTCCTAAAAATCTCCCCCACTCTTCTGTTTTCATACCTAGCTTCTCCTTCCTCCATGCCCTTGTTTCTCCTGTCAGCTGCCTCTCCTGTGCTCCCTGCTCTCCCTCCTTTAACCCTTTTCTCTCTTTCTGCTGGCAACACACTGTTAAATGAAGCTGACAATGACTCTTAGCTCAGCCTTGCCATGGAGCTTATGACAAACTCCACCTTTATGTGTTAGGGGTTTGTGTTTTTTTTTTTAATTTAAGGAGTGCCATGTCACATATAAGCGATATCAAGGGAGTTACAGGAGTCACCTTAGAAACATTATTTTTAAAATTTGGTTTCATTATTATTGCATATCACTGCTTTTTTGTAACTAAATAATCTCGATATTAAAATAATGAGTGACTGAGTATGCTTTTAGTATTAAAATAATCCCTGGCAGAGCTGCTATTGTTACGGGTCCATGTCAGAAATTTATAATTTCCATTATAAATCCTGGTTTTGAAGGGTTTATAATTCATCTGCTTTAATTCACATTGGTCCAAATCTTGGCATTAATGTTCTCAGCCTTCATCCAAGTATTTTTTTTCCACAAAGTTTCATTTAAATATGTTTGGGCATTTTTTTGATTAGAGATAGGAACAAAAAATAAGACTGCAGTACAGAACAACACATGTGTGGGAAGATCATGTTTTATACACCTATATGTATGTGCTCAATGATTTTACAGCCTTTCATTAAAAAAAAACCTCACCCCAAACCTTGAGGGTTTTTTGGTTTTTGTTTTAGTTTAAAGAAGTAAGACATTGAGGTCACTCATTCTTTATAAAATGCAGGCTTTTTTTTTTTAGTTTTTGTTTATTAGGGAAAATGTATCTGAAGTGACAAAGATGTTAAAACTTAAAAGGAAACTGTTCAAAAAGAGCAAGTGCTGTACTAGTCATAGCATTTGCTTCATTTTTACTGCAAATATTACAATCTGTGTAACAAAGGAGAGGGTAGAATCCCACTATCCTCAATAGGAATTTCTGTATTAAGATTTATATTGTTAAAGTTTCTAGGGGTTTTCGACCTTTTCAAGGGTTTTGCATTTTCAAAGTATTAAAAAAATGCAAGATAATCTAAAAATGAAAAGTCCTAGAGTAACAAACATTGTTTCAATACATTCTAAAAATACCATGAGATACTGAAGGAAAGGATGAGATTGTAATAGTTCTGTGTTTAGGGAAGGATCAACAAAATTTTAAGTTATATCACAGAGTGCCCAAAAGACATGGAATTATTTTCTCCATCCTTTTTCATTATTGAAATAGGTGGTTATTTTTTTTAATAACTCAATTGCATTTTTGAACATCTTTTATAGTGCTACTAAAACCAAAAATTAATTAGTTTGTGTTGAATGATTCCCTCCATAGGAGTAATATTACAGTTTCACACATTCCTAATCCATCATTTGACCTTTTTAATATTTTCAAATAAATTGTGAAGAAACAAAATAGCTGAGATATCAAGGTTTAAAAAGCCTCTACTGTGCATGCATAATAACTTTTCATAAGGATTTTACTAAACATTTTGTATTATGGATCCATGATATGCAAATAGGTACTGCTGTTAATATGCATTCACAGCATACCCGATAACTGCTGCTTTGCTGTCTACTATGAATGCATGTTAAGAATAATACATAAAACACAGCTAAATGCACTCTATAGAATGGTTGCACAGCACCAAATATGTTACAGAATACATATCACAAATTTTTTTCCTGTACCTGGACTGTCTAGTCTTGAATTAAAAGTGAGTTTATTTCAAATGCAATATTATAATAATATATTAATATTAATATGTATAAATAATAACACAGCCAAACATTTATAGATTCATTTAATTAATACCGAGTCATTAACAGATTTACTGAAATAATACTGAATTCCAAGGACTGCAGAACCTCCATGGTGCATGAGGGGGACTGACCCAAACTGCACTGCATTCAATGTGAGTCCTTCAAGTAAGTTCAATCTGCTATCATTGGAGCCCTGGGGAATGTCATATTTGTTTTGGGGTTTTTTTTGTTTGTTTGTTTTGGTTTGGGTTTTTTGGTTGTGTTTTTTTTGTTTGTTTGTTTGTTTTGTTTTTTGTTTTTTGTTTTTTAATCATCCTCTCCAACCCTCTCCTAACTGGCCCATATCTCCCCATTTTGCTGAAACAGGAAAACCACATCAAATTAAGGAACTCAGGAACATTTTGAAGTGTGATAGCCTTGGTCATTCGCTGGGAGCAATGGGACCTCGTGGACAGCAGGAAACTATTCAGAAGGGGAAGATAGCTAAATAATTTCTTTTATTTGTTTCCTTATCTTTCTAATGTACACACTAGACATCACTGCAACACAGACACAGTGACAGTCATCTGATGCCAAACTCCCTCTTCCACACTCATGATCTGACATGAGTTTGCCTTTCTGCCATAGCACCCACATGCACAACCCAAACACCAGAGCAATTGCTGCCTTGGGTGTGAGACTGGGGGAAAATGTATGTCTAGAGCATCTTAAATTGCAAAGTGAGACCACAAAGGACAAATACATGAGTAAGAGCGTAGAAAACAGTGGCTCTGGTCTCCTGCTGGGTTTAATGCTAAGGAGGAGGTGGGAACACCTGTTTGGCAGGAGTTTTGTGTGCACTTTTGAGATTTTCGTTGGTTTTCTGGTTAGGGGTTTGTTTGTTTGGGGGTTTATGGTTTATTTACTTATTTTTTAAATTAAATTATATTGTTTTACAAAAGTATTCAAAAGAGGATAGTATCTTGGGCAGGGATCCTGGTCTGCCACCCTTGGCGAGTTTCAGACTGGTCAGAAAGTGAGTTTCAGACTGGTCAGATTTGGGGCTTTCTTGGTGAAGGCTGGACTGTGCCTCTACAAAATGAGCTGCTGGGGAAAGAACTGGAACAATGCACCACATGCATGCTGCGTGCCAGCTGCCTATCCTGTGTGCAGCTAGCACACCATGGGACCAAAGTGATGTGTCTGTCTGTGAAGACCTGTCCCTCTTCTGCCTCTCCATGTCCCCACTATGCTGCTGTAGACTGTGGACTTTTTTATGAGGGGAACTTGCCATCAAGTTGGCTAAGCACTCTTCTGCCAGTGCTAAGACAATGTATGTGCTTCTCCCAGGACAGATTAGAAAACACCAATAAGGACCCCTGGCTTCAGAGAAATAAACTACATTAGCTCATGAGGATTTGGTTCAGTCTGAAAATATAATTTTTAACCTATCTGCCAATGTGGCAAAATATAAGTGTGTTTTGCATTAGGCCCCCTTTAATAAAGATATACTTCTTGCTGTAATCAGACATCCTTAGTTTCATGTCTTGAATAGGCTGTTAGACACAAATAGGAAAGAGCTGTAAAGGGGTCAGTTACTCTATTTTAATGGGAGTTATGTGAGTAAAACACTAATGTAGAATCTGAAAATGGTTGCTAACTGTAATTGCTTATGGTTAAGCAAAAATAAGTTTGTGACCAGAAATTACTCTAAGATTTCTGAAACACATTGCTAGAATAGGTCTTATGTAGATACAACATACATTTGGGATGTTATTAATTTTGAGTTACTCCTGGTTCACACAAATATAAAGAAGTTGAGAGATGTTGGAATCAAATAATTTTAAAATGGAAAATACCTTTTTTTTTTTAACACCTAGAAAAGTAGAGGCACAATTGTGCCTGAAAGTTTTAGTACCAGATCAAGAGGTGATGTGTACTTTGCAGGAATATGGGATTTAAGGTACTTCTCTCCCTGGGGTAAAATATTCTAGTCAGATCAGTCATGTAGCTGTGTCACTTCCTAAAACTGCAGGGTGTTAAGATGATTGCTGTTGCTTTGTGGTGTGAAGCAGCCCTATGATATGTCTGAGAAATGGTTTTTTCATTCATACTTGGTGACTGGAGTTGTCACACACTCTGTTACCCTACCTTGACGATGGTCTGAGATCAGTAAATTTGTAAATATTTAGAAGCTGCTTCTAGAACCAGGGACACTTTGGCTAAAAGACACACCTTGACACTGCTCATCACCACTCATTCTTCAATGGCAATCTCTGTCAAACAGCTTGTCAGTGATGATGACTTTCCTCCTTTTCTTCTGCTGATGTCTACAGTGATTCACAGGTGTGCTGCCTTTGTGTTTCCATTTTGAGACTCTCTGCTCCCATCAGTGCATGTTTTTTCATGGACCTTGCAGCTAGTCCCTTTTAGTAGACATAGTGTTGCCTAAAATCAAATAAAACAAAACTGACAACAGTGTTAAAATAGTGAGCTAAAAAGGATGTCTTTATTGAAAGCTTCCAGGTGTCCCCATTGTCATGGGCACATCCAGCATCAGATTTCTACAGTTTTTGTAAGTTTAAGAAATTAGCATATTTAAAATATATTGTTCAATTAGAAGATCAGTTGGTTAGGTAATTTCCTCTGGGTTCTGCCTCAATAGAATTGTTCCAGGGGCTTCTTTGCCCCATTTCTTGTGTTTTTTTAAGTTCTAGTGGAAAACAAAATGTCCTTGTCAGGCTTCTTTTTAAGAATACAATTAAACAGAATTCCAAGTATGCATTAGAAGGCTTAGCTTATTATTCTAATATCTAAGAGAAAGGGTAGGAAAAATACCAGGAGCTGTGTATTAACAGTCTGCAAAGTTGCAAATATATGAAAAATGTATAAAAAGGTAAAATCTTTAGGCATCAATAGTGTGAGTCTGTGTGACCCCAGAAGAGACCTGCACTGGTTCCCCTTCCCCAAGGAGACCCCATAACTATGATGCATGCTTTTTCTTCCATAGACTTGCTTGCAGTCTCTAAAGCTCATGGGCTGCTTTCTTCTCCCCACTGCAAATCTCCTTCATCAAGAGGTGCCTGATGAGATAGTCTCCCTAGGTCACCTGCGTAGATGTTCCCAAAACTTTTTTCTCCCTTTCTGCAGTCTTCTCCCTATGACAGGGTTATCCGTCCCACATGGAGTGATGACATGCTGCACTATACATCATGTGATCCTGCTGGGGCAAAGCCTGTCCAGGAAGTGGTGGGAGCTCTGAGCACATGGCTACAGCACGGACACAGTGGCCTTACAGAAAGCACATGCCACAAGATGAGCAGTTTGCTTAGGACCTAAGGTTATATATATGTGTGTGTGTATATATATATATATATGCATTCTATAAATTAAATGCAATATGCAATGAGAAGTCTTACACTGCAGAAGGACTGCAACAGATCCTCAGTGCTGCAAAACACAGTGTAAAACTCTCCCCTTCACAACACGGGAGGTGCTTGGCCATTCCCACGTGTATCTTATACCCATGTGTATATTAACCCATTGAACTCTTTATTGTGGGAGCCCCTTCACTGAGAAGACCAGAAGAAGGGCAATGGGACATGGTCTGGATACACGAGATGGTGACTATCTTTCTCTCTCACTTTCTGTCTCCACTCCAACCCCTCTCCCCCTTTCCTATTTCTTTCTCTCTCTCTGACATTGACTGTTAAATAAAATCCATACTATTGACATTGACATACGGTCTCATTTGCACCTTAATTCGGGTAGAGGCATCTCTCTAGTAATTGGATCTTAAAATGCAAGGAAACCAAGAAGTTGAATTAATGATGACTTGACAGAAGTGTAAAATAAAACTTAAGTGTAACCTTAGCTTCTTTTGGACAGCTCCCTCCCAGGAAATTATAGGATGCTTTGTAAGGGCAACTTTGTCAATGTTCCTTGCAAACTTTATAAGAAGGTCTGACACTTTTATTATTTTGCAGCAGACCTTTGAAACTCAGCAGGGAGAAAATCCTCAGACTAGAGAAGTGACTTCTTTAGCCCCATGAAACTTCACTAAGTCCAGGTGGGCTGTAAGCTCATATGTAAGAACCATAATTTACTACTTCTTATAAGCACGAACACCTTAGGAAAATAAACAAATAATAGTAAAAAGCCACAAACTTTAAGCCTATTTTGAATGTACATTATTATAGGTGAGAAGGCAAGTAGCTGACAGAAGTAAATTCCAGAGCTACAATTGCCTCTGAAACCTCCATTCTCTCTACACACAATTATGCAGGTAGTTTTCATAACAGTTCAGCAGATGGGCTTGTTTATAGGAAAAAATATTAAGTGCTTAGCAGGATGACTCAGGCTTACTGTAAGGGAAATATATGCTCCTTTTGGTTTGCCTTTTATTATCTGAATTTATAACCTTTTTAGGATAGGACTTTTCCTGAGATATTGGTCTGATTAAGATAAGTAAATTTTCATTCATAAAGCAGAAAAGCTGTGCAATCAGGCATCCCAAGTTGTTAATGAACTATGGCCTCCCTTACATTTCTCAAATCTGTATTACACTTTTGACTGGTCCTAGCATCCAGGATTGCCAAACAGCATTGAAACATGTGATAATGCATGTACTTAAAAACCTTACTAGAGATCTTCCCTTATTGAAAAGAAGAGTTATTTTGGATTAAAAAACCAAAAACCAAATAAGCAAACCTAAGCTAGTGCCAGAATTAAATGTTTATAGGAATGAAGCACAGAAATGCTACTTTCTAGGAGGAAAAGGGAGGAATAAGGATCTTACAGCACTGATTCTGAACTTTTCTGACTGATTTAAAATGATTGATGCAAGTGTTAGGAGTCATGAAGAGTCCAATGTCTATTTGATAGACATGCCAGAAATTATTTTTCAGAGAGATGAGGTGATGTGTACAGTTACTGAACGATCTAGCCTGCCTGCTTTTTCTTGTTACACAAAACTATATGCATCTTTCACTGATTTGAAAGCAGTGGAAGGTGGGTAGCTATATACTTTGAAGGATCTTGACCATCTCATTTTACCTCGAGACAAGCTGGAACATTTGAGGTCTTTTACCCACAGGATCAGTTTCCCCCTGAGAGTCCTGGGGATTGAGTGGTGGAATTCCACTGCAAATAGAACAGGAATTTATAAAACTGTTTTCTGGATTCTATCCTCAAGCTTCTGTGAAAGTGAAAGGCACAGCTAATTTAATCTTCGCTGTAAAATGGTGCTGAATTCAGATAGAGCTGTAATGATACTTTCCCAAAATTGTTTTGGAAAACGTGATGTTTAAAGAACAATTTTTTCAGTGATGAATGAGCAATTCTGTTACTTCTAGCTGCAGATCTACTTTCAGAGTAACTGATGTTTCTTATCTATAAAAATCCATTGTAATTGTGTTTTTCACCAAATATGCTGATCAAGCAGACACAGTGGTGTTGTAAGATGTAAATTTCTTAGATTCTTAACCTAACAAATTCAATTCCTCTATATAGAACCATACAATTAAAGAAGTAGAGTCAAGAGGGGGTTTTACTTATAGCTGTGTAGAGGTTTTTATAAAATACATGGACACCCTCTCAGAAACAGCATTGTCTAAACAGTCAATCAAGTTTTCCAAAATCAACATGACATTGTGATCCGATGTAAAGAGAAGTGAGGTTATCATGCACTTAAGTGCAAGATGAAGTAAACAGTATTTTCTGTAATTAACATCCCGTATGTCTGAGCAATCTCTAAGGAGTTGTGTACATCCTACAGCTTGCCAGCTTCCTTTTCCACCAGTCATAATGAAAATCAGTGCTTCATTCCACAGTTTGAGTACACAGTGTTGGTTTTGAAGGTAACCACTTTGTCAAGTGATCTCACCTAACAGGAGGTGCAAAGGAAATTGTGTATCTTTTGGCAGCCTGAAGTTTTCATTTCAGTCCTTTGACTGGCTGAGGACTAGTTTGAATCTCCAAATAGTTTAAAACAGTCACAGCCAGAAGGCACCTAGAAGTTTGGCAAAATCCCTTTCCTAAGAATGGAGTGTGGCTTGCTGATCCTGAATCCTGATTGTGTTTCCCCTCTGTTGTGCTAGTTGCCGTATTAGCTTTCTGTCTAGCTCATGTGGCCTTACTGTGAGCCTGAAGTGCTGGGAAAAGTTCATATAGGGCATAGTTTGCAAAACGCTGAAACAGCCAGCAGTCAGCAGAAACAGTACTGAAGATGCACATAATTTTGCAAGTTAGAAATCCTTTTTTTCTTCCCATGGTATTGTTTCCAGTGTTAGACAATATGTATCTGATGTATCTAGCTTTATTTTAGTTTCTTTCTGATCATCTTTAATTCAGTTGCTATTTTTTTGAGAAATACATATAGCAGTTCAAGTCTTACTACTACAGTGTGTCCAGGAGAGAAAAAAAATTACACTTAACAAATTGTACAAAGGCATGCATTCTGAAGAGTGTACTATGGTATGTTCAGGGCTTCATTCTTGTGTTCAGGAATTTTATGTGTGGCTTGGGTTGAAGTGCACTTTCTACCTAGAGAGGCATGGAGTCTGCATTCTGCATTTGGACCTGTAAGACATCTTGCTATGTAAAGCCATATAGATAAGATTTCTCTCAAAAGGGTACTTTGCTATGAATTTTGAAGACAGCTGATGTTAGCAGATGGTGACTAGAATAGCCATCTCTCCCAGTATCTCTAAATCCTTAAACAGTGTGAATACAGGCAGTGCAGTAATGATTTGGTGAGGCAACATAGGAAATATATTTGGCATTATGGCATGAGGCCAAATCCTGAGAGATTCATAGTTCCTGCACTATGTCTTGAAGGCTGGGTGCTGGAAGAATGAAATCTATGATCCTCAGGTTGGTGGGGTTTGGAGTAAATATTGCTTTCCATTCAATCTGTTATTCATTTGGTTCTTGTGGCACAAATTAACAATAAGATTTTTTTGCAGAGGCTGTGCAAATGGTCTTACTCTCCCAGAAACAGAAAACTTGATTATGAAGAAGATATTTGCAGTTTGACCTTGTAACATAAAGTGGCAAAAAAAAAAAAACCAACCAAAAACCAAAACAAAAAAGAAAAACAAAAAAAAATAAAAGAAGAAAAAGACGAAGAAATTATTTTCTTTCAGAAGAATGTGTTTATTTTTTGGCAAAAAACTTTGTGTTTTAAGTGCACTGTAATGACATTTCATTCTGAGAATAAGGTACTTTGGAAAAGTAAGATCTTTAAATCACTTCAAAGGGATTTGAAAGGATGCTTCCTTTAAAAATTGCATATAATACATAAAACCAAAACCAGAGCAATTATTTAAAAAATGATTGATTTGAAAGAAATATTCATGGGAAATTTTTCATTGCAGAACATACTTTTTTTCTTTGCTTTTGTTTCATATATGAAGGAAAGAAAATTTTTAAAAGGGATCTTTGTTCAAAGAAAGGAATGTCTCAGTTTGCCTAATGTACTGAAATCCTTATAGCAGCTAGCTTAAATCATTATTTCTAAAAAGCAAACCTCTTTCAGCCATGTATTGTGAATTTGCAGCTTTCACTTTTTTAATCCATTTCTCTATAATTTACAATATTCTACAATAGAATATTAGAGCTATTAGATAGCCTATGCTTCTTATTTAACTACCATATCTAAATTCTTATTTAACTACCATATCTAAATGTTTCTACATGCTCCCCAAATATTTTTTTTTTCCTTTAATCATCAGCAATTCTTGGAAGCAGAGGTTCAGGCTTCCTTATAGCCTCAATTCCATTTTGCCAAACCCAACACAAAAATGATAGCCTTTGTTTAAAAGTTTAATGTTCTCAATTAGTAGAATTGTCAGACTAATTGGAATACCAGTTAGAATTGGCAGGGCTATCATTATTTGGAAGTGCTGTGGTCTAGTGTTAACTGCTATTAAAACTTATAGTTTGTGAAAGAGAGGGAAAGGAGATATATATACACACACACAAAACCTCCATTCTCTTCCATTTTAAATGACAAGGGTCCATAATAATCTGTGCTGTCAATATGTACTTAGGGACTGTTTAATCCATGAAGACACTGATGAAAAGTTAATGACTGTTTATGCACAAAAGTAACATTACAGAATAAAAACCATTTAAATGGCTAAATTCCATCTGCGGCTGGAAAAAGTACTCAAAGCACCATGGATTTTCATTTGAGTTGTGCAAGAGAAATCTACTTTATTTTACTTTCTATAGTTGTGAAAGTTACCTTGAGCTTCTTACAGCACATGGCAAATGGAGATTGTACATCATTGTATGAACTGAAATTTAACTTCAGTGCCTGCTGGTTCAGGGAGTGTTTCATAGACAGAGGAGCTATCGCTCAAGTTCCCATAGTGAGTCAGATATACAATGAGATATACACTGAGAGCTGAGCAACTTTCACTCTCTGCACATGTGCCCTTCCCATTGACCTAATTCTAAATTCTGAGATGATCATGGAAGGAAATTATTTTCTTCTTCAGCCTCAAAGGAAAAAAAAAATCTCTATTCAGACTATGTACTTAAAACATATGTTCTTGACTGAAACCATAAGGGACTGCTTCCCAGAGGTGAATGCTGTGAATATTGTTGCAAATTCCATGCACAATGCTACCACATGCGCATAATAAAATTTATATCTGCAAATTATTATATCTACAAGTAATTAGGAAAAAAGGGTGCTCAGGCAGCTAGAGAACCCCTTGAGAGCTTGGCGTATCCCAGTCCCAGGTATAAATGTAATATTTCCATTTTCTAAGCACTAAGATATTTTCCCCTTTTATGTTTTCTCCAGCTGGGCTGATTGCCTTCTCAAATATCTTACCAGTGATAGATTGAGGCAAGAGTGATGGTATTGATGATTATTTATCTGAGACAGAGGGCAGGGCAGAAAAATAAAAGGTCAGTGAGACTGCTGCCTATGGAGCACGTGGAGGTAATGCAGCATGGCAAAAACATTTTTCTGTTCCTCTCCAGCCCAATGTAGTTCAAGTATTTTTCATTTTATGCCACAGCCAGTTCAGTCTGATAAAATCAATCTAGATGTAACTGCACTTCCTCTTCTATTCCAGAGAAACTGAATAATTCATTTTCATGTAAGTCAGATGTTTAAATTGTAGGTGTGTGGTCAAACAACCTGTGCTTTGATCAAACCTTGTGTGCTAATGCTTTATTTAATCTTTGTTTATGTAAAACTAGAGTCAAATATGACAAATGTGTCTTTGCTCTTACAGAAGAAAAGATGTGAGTTTATATGATTTATATAGGAAAAGTGATTTAATAATCAGCTACAAACTTAACCTTCATAGTTCCTATTGTGTTATTGCACAAAGATAAATTCAATTCTGGATAAGTAAAATGTGAAAAAGAGAAATAATTAAGATACTTTAAGAGAAATTAACTGATGAAAAAATCCTTAACTGAAAGACAGTGTTTTCTTTCAGCTTTTCACTAAATAGGTATTTCTTTCTTTTATGTGTCTGGCAATGATCTGTTCCTCTCTACTTTGTACATCAAAGCAGGAAAGGATTAGCATCTGAAATTTAAATGCAGTTTTTCTGTTGAAAATACTGTGAGGGAGTATACCAACCAAAATATCTCAACATTTCATCGTGGCTGGGATTGAAAACAAACATGGAATTTTTGTGATAATTCACTGGAAGACTTCTCTAATTTCATTTTCCCTAACTATTTCAAGGTACTTTGCAGCCACAAATTAATTTTAACTTGTTACATCACAGGTTTATTGTTTCTGTCTCAATTTGGTACAGTGAGGTATCCCCCAACAATAGTTGAGCAAAGGACTTTGAAATACAATAAAAAAGAGGAAGCCAGACCTTTTTCTCTTCAGAAGGGATGTGGTGGTTTAGTTTCACTTTTCTGACCTGCACTAGTGACCTGCACATATGTCTCTGAAGCACTGAATTGCTTCACACCTTGATTTGTATTAGAGATGCTTCTTGTTGCTGCCTTAGACAGCTGTAAACCACAGTGTCCCAGCCTTGGGCTACCCCATTGCTATATATCTTAATATGCCCCAAGTGTGGTTCCTTGTACAGATGCCCTCTCTGAGCTGTGGTCATGGTATTGCATTGATGTGGGAGCAGAGAGGAAAGCAGCACTCTACTCCTGTAAGAGAGATGAACAGCAGTCTCAGTTTGCTTCTCTGGATATCTTACTACTTGGGTGAAAAGGCATCCTTGTGTTTGGAGTCTCTGGAGGCAAAGAACTGAGGACGTGGAGCATCAGTATAGAAAAATTATTTTCCTATTTTACTGTTACTTCCCAAATCATTATTTGTATTTTTTGCTTAGGTGGTTTGCATTTACCATACTTATTAATTCTATTCTAGAAGCCTTTAGGGCTTCTCTGTGCTTTTTCTCCACCATTAGTCTGTTCTCCTTTTTTTTCCCCCAATGATTTTTTATGCGATCTTTATGTTAATTTAGCCTGATAGTTGTCCTCTTGTCCGTTGTGGATGCAATTGTTTCTAAAGGGATAAACAATAGTAGTTAATTTGTTGGGTACAAAAGACCATATGTATTATGCTACCTCTATTGCTTGATCACTGGAGTGATCAAGTTTTCCTTAAACTTTTTTTCATTCCTTTTGCATTCTAGCCTTATAAGGAATTAAAAAGAGACTAAATGAACTTCTAAGAGCCATTCACTCCCGTAAGACAAAGGACCACACAGACATATACTCCACAACTCAGAACATAGTATTTTTGGTGTTTGTTTAGATCTATGATCATTCTAATCTCATATATATTTTCTAGCATTAGCCTTTGATGAAGAGAGACCCCTAAAGTCTGTACATGAAGGTTAAAAAGAGATTACTCTTCTTAAATCTCAACCTGTTCTCTAACAGTTGCTGAATTCTGAGAGCCCTGAAAAATGACCTAAAAAGCATTACTATAATTAATTATGGTAACTCTGATATGCATATCTATTCTTTTTTTCAAACATACATTTTGGAAGTCCACTACTTGTGGTAGTGTGTTGTCTAGCCTAAGTACCTATTGAGCACAGTCCATTTAGGATGTTTAATTCTGGGGTTTTTTTCTGTTTAAACCCCTAGTGTGTATGAGCAAATCAGTCACATCTCAGCTTTAGCAAAACAGAGATGTTTTAGCTGTCTTTCTGCCTTCTCTTCTATCACTGAGTCTTTTATTCCTCAATTTAGAATGAACAGACTTGTTCAAAACCCATCAAAATCCTTGATGAATTTCTGGCAACCGTTGCTGTATTGCCATAAGGCTTCCTAGTTCTGTGCCCTTCCTCCAGACATTACTGAGTCAGTACACAACCAAGAAAAAGACTGCAAATAAGCTCAGCAGCATGGTACATATTCTGTTGTACTGAGGCCACCCATCCTTCCCTCAGCAAGGGAGGGAGGGGGATCTTTATACTTAAAGGAAAATATACCGGAAAACAGTGCCCCAGCACTGTGCTTATGGAAATCATTCACTTGGAAGCAGCAGAGTGACTTTAGGCAGGTGAGGTCCTCCTTCCGAGCAGGGCAAAGGAGAGGAGCATCACATAGTTCTTGTTCATGCTTTGCTCACATTAAATTATTTTTGAATAGAATAGTAATAAATAGTGAAAAGTATATAGCAAAATATACAGCTAACAGAACTCAGTAGTAAGTACTAAGTATGCTGCTTTACTTGCCAACAAAAAAACAAAAGTGAAAATGTTAACATGTGAATGATGCTCTCTGTATGAAGAGGTGCCATGTTCCAAGCATAAGTGCAAACTAAACCCACATTTGTGTGAATCGCTAATTACAAGGGTGAAAACACTGTCAATCTTAGCACTCATCTGGGTTTCATCTTGGATACCAAATGGGTCTTGCTGTTCTATATGTTAAGAAAAGTCTTGATTTCACAGTCCTGACAAGAGAATGAATATCAGCCAGAACAAAGTGAAAGGGCATAAATATGTTATGATGGAACTTTATTAGCATCACTTTTTTTTTTACTATATATCTAAGTATTCTGAACACAATGAGAAAAAGAATAAAGAAAGAGAAAGAGGAGAAAAAGAGAAAAAGAAAAAATACAAAAAAAAAAAAAAGAAAGAAAAAGAAAAATACTTACTGCAATTTGCAAAATATGCATGTCCTGTTGAAGCTTTCTAATAAAAGCAAACCCATCAAAGGATGGGTTTTATCAAATGTCTTAAGTTACATCTCATGTCCTAGTACAACTACAATTTAAAAGTAACTCTTTAAAGCACACTACAGACAACCAGAACATTACCATCTCGTATCTATTAATTATTTAAGAGGCACCTGTTGAGTTTTGTTGAAGTCTTTACAAATTAATCTCTGAAACTTTGTAGACCTTAAAAAAAAAAGCAGCTGCAAAAGTCCCAGCAGGTGGGGAGGCCTCCACTCTATAATAAATAATTTGGATCCCATGTGACTCCAGGATCCTGCAAATCTAGAAAGAGCAAAGGTGGTTTGCTTTTAAATAAATATTTTAATTTGCATGATGTTGAATGGCATAGCCATTAGTGTATATTAGTGTTTCAAACAAAAATGACAACTGTCAATTTTATTTATTGTTTCAATTTAAAACATAAAGCAAAACATTTGATAATGCTTTAGATTTTTTTTTAATAATGGAAGACTATTATATGTGAGTTGTGCGAATTTCTGGTAATAGAAGTCCTCTGTTGACTTTTATAACATCTTTGACTGGTTTCTAACCTACACCTATAAGGCAGGTTAACTTAAGATATATTCAAACTCTCAGGAAAATGCTCTGTAGATGTTTCACATTAATGGAAACAATGGTACATAACTGTGGAAAAAAAAAGTAAGCAAGTGGAAGATCAAAAAACCTGGGAGCTGTGGAAGATTTGCAGTTAGCCTGAACTTGTGTGACAGAAGAGGGTTCACTTTGCTTAATGCCTTTCTAAACCTCTTAGGACGGTCTTTGGCTCCAAGAATGCCTGTAATGAACTGCACACTACACTATTGCTGGTAGTTGGCATAGCTTCATTTGATGAGGGGATTCTTTTTTTACAGCCAGGTGCTGTTGGGTTTGTTATGCTATGAGGATGGATTTTTTCCCTGTCCTAAAATAAGCAAAATGTAGAATAAGCCTCACCTTGCACGCTGACTTTCACACCTTGGCAGGCTTTGGTACCTAGGGTTCTATGAGCATGATGTCCTGTGTGCCATTGCTGGGGCATTAAATCAGTATGGGGAACTCGCTGCACCTTCCAGATATTGGTGTGGGGAAGGAAGACTACAGATCACTGGGGTCTGGGCAAAACACCTGTGGAGGGGCAATGGAATGACTCTCTTATTCCTAGGGTGTCATGGCAAGGTAAGGATTGCAAGGGAGAGGTGGTGCCAGATGGGGAATTTAAAGTTCCCTGTTGAAATGGAGCAGAGACAAAGCAAAATTCAAGATCAGGGAAGGGCTCTGCAAGCAGTTTCTTCTTCAGCTACTCTTCATTTTCCTTGAACACTGACCCAAACATGATTTAATGAGGCTGCAGAATTAAAGAATATATATAGCAGACCCAGATTCCTAGGATTTAAGTGCAAGCCTTAACAGAATATTCACGTAGAGCAAAGTGAGTGTTTTCCTTCATATCATCTTTCATGGATGTATAAACATCATTTGCTGCAAAATGTGTCAACTATGGAGCTCAGAGTCACAGCTACAGCACAGCAAACTGGCTTTTCCTGGAACTCATAATGGGATAATTAAATTGCTAACAGACACCTTAGTGATGGCATTTGCCGGGGATGTGCAAGGCTTCTTACAATCATACCTTTCTGTAGGGAACCTATCAGTAGAGTCAGAATCAGGGTTTTTTTAATATATTTTCTTCAATTAGTACATTAAATTTTTATGTGGAGTGAAATGGGACAGGACGTGTTTCCTTTCCACTGCACAATGATTTATTACCCCAAAAAGACTGCAGAACTAATTAGCAGAGTAATTAATTAATATAAATTTGCATATTTGCATTTGCAATTAGTGCAGCCGACTGATTAGTCTGAAAATGGGAAGTTTGTCTCATTAGATGTTAGTGTCTGCTGGACCAGAAAGCAGCTGCCAGATGAGGCGAAAAAGCATAGAATAAGCACAGAATAAGCAAGAGTGTGTGTGCACAGGCGCAAGCTCAGAATTGTCTTTTATTAGAAGAATGGAGTGCAAATATGCCGTCTAAGATAGTAAGACTGCAGGGGGGGTGTCAGTACTCTTTTCTTGCTTTTCATTCTTAATCACTTTTTCTGCCTGGTTTTCCCATTCATTTACTTCCTGCAGTGAGTCACTGCAACCATGAAACTCATTGATGGTTCTGTACAGCCAGATCTTTAAGGCAGGGCAGCAGCTGCAGATCTCCTGATTTTGGTGCTGAAGGGAACCTGTAAGAAGCCTTCTTTCTGTGAGATTGATGGGAAAGGGCTATTTCCCATCTTACTTGTTACACCACATAATCAATTCCTAATGCTGAAAAGTCAAACTCAGTGGTGCCCAGAAAAGCCCAGGATAAGTGATTAGCTTTCTAGGTTGCTGTGCCGTTGTCTTTTCCTCCTTGGACACACCTGTAGGTAAGCCCCTTTGTATACATCTAAACAGTCTTTCTGCTCTGCATACCTGAACTTGGTATGACTGGACAGCTATTGTCCCAGGTTTTAGTGGTATTTGAGAGGACATTGAAGACGATGTGTACGTCTGTCAGGTAAGATACCCAGATGCCAAAATATCTGTAGGCTAATTACCAATGCTTTTCTCAGGGTGTCAGAGCAGAGCTAGTTTTCATGGGGGTCAGTGGAGGAGTCCTGGTACCTCTTTGGGGCTCTTTACTTTGCTCTCTCCACTACAGCTGGAGGGAATCTTCAGTCCTCCCCCACTACAACTGATGTCTCCCCTTCAAGATTACTGAAACTAGAAATGGCTGGCCTTAAAACAGTCCTCTGTAAGTTCACTGGGTCTTCATTCAAAAGCTTTGATCAGATTTCAGCCATTTGGTGCCACTTTGACACTTGTGCAACTGTTGAGAAGATTGAAATGCATACTGTCATTGATCACTTGCCATCAGCATGCATTTACAGCACAGTGAAGTCCAATTTCTCTCTAGCTCCTCTGCAATATTATAGCAAGTGACTTTCCTTCTTCTTTCTACTTTTTTTTTTTTTGGTTCTATACTAGAGCCTAAAATTTTAACTACATCTATTAGAACTATGATTAAACTGCAGTTATACTTTCAATAAAGTATAATTCTGTATTGTTCCAGGAACAAGCTTAAGCTAACGCACACTTCACTGATACAAATTCTGTCCCCTCTGGTATACCATCATGAGTTTGTAAAATCTGAGTGCAAACTGGGCTCAAGTCAACAGGAATATATTATAAACTGTGGCTGTTGTCACATTAACCAAAAGGATGGTTCCATGACCAGACTATGAATGATTTATTACTTAGATAACATCAGTCTCAGAGGCCATGAGGTTTATAAGACAGCAAGCAGTCGGTGTCATAGTCTAAGATGGTCACAGGTTCTCTGTTACAAGGCAATATATAACTTTCTAATCCAATAGAGAGTTTCCACGAGAGCTTGTTTTGCTTTCTTGACCTATCACCTTTACTTCTTTCTACTGCAATGCAGATACTTTTGTCCAATGTGCTGCTACTAGACATACACACACATATAACATCTAAACTATTATAACATCTAAACTCTTAGCTTATTCTCTACAATCACATTGCTACATTACTACACTATGAAACCGTTCGTCATCTTACCTAATACAGTTTCTTACTTACTTAAGGCATGTTCTTACTTATAACTATAGAACATAAGTTTATGCTTTTTCTGTTCAATGCCTGTGTACCTTGCTTTCACATCAATCTAGGCTTCTTCTAAGGCTACAAATCAAAGCCTCCTGAGTCTGTGAAGATTTCTGTCTTTCAGATTCCCACAAGAAACTTGAATCTAATTTTTTTTTTGAGATTTGCAGATGTTGATTACCTCTCAAGATGCCCCTGTCCTATTAGATGTGTATAACATAATTCAAAATGTAATCATCCCTATGAAATGAGGAAACCCTGATTTTTTCCTTTTTATACCTACACCAATGTATAATTTATTATTATGTTTTTCACAAGCAAAATTATTCTTTTCCACCTACCAATCAGAACATTTTAATTCTCTGTTTACTACAAAAATTCCAATATATACCGTCAGTATTTGAAAACAATTACAAAGTGAGAAAACATTATTTTCTAAAATACTATTTCTAAAATATTTTTAATTATGAAATCCAATACTAGTAAGAAGGAATTTATGAAGAAATATTTGATGAAGAAAGAACTAATATGGGTTAAAAATGCTACTTAAAAGAATCTTCTTACCACTACAAATAAAGATGTGAGTTTTACAGTCATTCTTTAATAAGAATATATTTTTAAAATTCTATTGTACTCAGTTGCATCAGAAACAATTAGGAGAAAATATGAGCATAAATAAAATTTGTCCCATAGGAATGTAATCTCAGGCAAAAATCAAACAATTTGTAGGATCAAATAATCGAACTTACTTCCACCAAATTCATTATTATATTTGAAACACAACCAGATTTCCAAACACATTCAGGACCAATAGAATTTTTCATGCCCCATTCCCACTGAGTTCTCTATCTGCACCCTTTGGCAATCTTTAAAAATCTAGCCCAGGTTAGAGTCATTTTGGACATGGATGCATATATGTATATGAGGCAGCCCTGGTCTGGGAACTATAGCACTGTGTTAGGTAGGTGTTCACCATCATGTAGGACATGCCTGTTGGGATGGCATATTACAGGTACTCAGCACCATGTGCACACAGCTATCCTCCTGGCAGGTAAGAATTGCTTGGTACCCCATCAACCGGATGTGCAGGCAGATGCAGGCTCTACTGAGCTGGTCTTAGTTTTAATTCACAGGCAGCTGTGAATTTGCTTTTGAATCTAGACTGAAGCATCATTTGCCTTTATTTGCAGCTTTGCATTCTGACACTATTTCCAATTCCAACCGTCAAAACTGTGCTAAAAGAAAATAATGCTCTGGACATTTAGGGAGATCCTTCTCACCCTTACTTCTCTCTCCCTGCAAATGCTGACTCAACAGATGAGAAGTTGTTCACCCTCTTCCTAAACTTCCCTGTGCAAAATAGCAAAACATTCTGTTTCCATGAGATCCAAATGTTTCATTACACCTTTACCAAAAGAATAAAGCAAAAAGCTACTCTTTACCAAAAGAGTTGCATTTTGGTAAGGCTGTTTGAGTCCAAACACAAAGTAAATCATTCTGCAGAAGCATGACGCATAAGCAAACAGAAAAGCACAGGGTGTACAGTGCAGTTGGTGCCTGCAGTTGGAGAGCACCCCCAAAGAGACTCTAGCAGCAGCAGTGACACAGCACTCTTCTGGGCTACAGTACATGGCAAAGAGAAGGATAACGGTGTAGCCAGCTTCCTAGGTCTAATTAGCTGCATAGGACCAAAGGAGAACCTCTGATACTCAGTTTTGAATAAACAGCTGGGGAAAAAGTATTTTGTATTCATGAGACAGAAGAAGGGCAAAAGACAGCTTCCATTTGGATTCCACTAATGAAATACGTAGTTCTTCAACCCCTGTTGTTGGAGAACTGCAGATTGACTGTGGACACAAAGGGAAAGGTCAGAATTTCTCTACGTGTTTGAGATGCTGTCAAATCAGTCCTAACACAGAAAAATGGTGTCACTTCATAAAAATCTTTATACATGTGGAATCCATTCCATAGCAGAGGCAAGTAAAATGATATTTTTTCTAACAGCTAGGAACTTTTGTGTCCAGAAACATGGGCAAAACTGGAAACTGCAAAAAGTCACCTCCTATTGCAGTTCATGTTTATTTTATTAGTTTGTTGTTAAACGGTTTGCTCCAATGTACCCCTGTATTCCTCCCAAGTTGGTATATCCCCGAGTTGTACCCACCTCCAAAGTTGCCCTCTACGGTATTCCCTGCCCTTTGTTCCAGCTCCTTCCCTGCCTATCATTGTACCCCTGCCCCTTGTTCCCTAACCTTCCCTGTCAATCCTGCCTTGGGGCAATCCCTGACTGCACCACCCCTTTGGAATTCCCCTATTCCTGGATGCCCTATTGGCCCATGTGAGCTACCTTCTCCTCTCACCTGCCCCAACTGGCCCTAAGCACATGATGTAATCTCCTCACTCCTGCCCTAAGGATTCCCCATTGGCTGTTTGTTTGTATCCACCCCCTGATTTGTGACTGTATAAAACCCTGTGCACACTGGTGCTCAGGGCTCTTTGCTCCTGACCCCTTCACTCGGCATAAACCCTTCTCTGTTGGAACCTCAAGACAGAGAGCCTCCTCCTTTCTCCTTTGCCCAATCCTTGTCGTGGTTGGAAGACTGTGCACCATAGAGTAGGCAGCTGTAAAGGTTCTACCTTTGGTAATCCCCATACCAAGGTAGTTCCCCACTCCTGGTGTGGTGCCAGAGTGTCTCTAGAGCTAGCCTGGGCTCCAGTGGGCCACATCACCCCCCAGGTTTCTGGTACCGACAACTAGGTATTCCAGCAGCTACTTCCATGAGTGAGATGCAAAGGAACCTCAGTGTTCAAGAAAAGGGTATGATTTAAAGTAGTCAAACCTCTAAAGTGAGTACAAAAAGTAAAAAAGTCTGGATACTTACTGATCACTGCAAAAAAATAGGTTCCCTGTGCTATAAGGCTATAAGGACCTTGCAGCATATTCTGAATATAAACTGCCCATCCTGGGCAAGGTAGGTAGGACTGGAAGAAGAGATGAGCAGCCACAACATTTGGTAGGAAACACCTGCTGGCCTGTTATCAGTGCACAAAATTTCCTGGGAAAAGGGTGCATGATGCATGACTGTTGACAGGAGGTGAAAACATACATGACAGTGTAGACATATGTGGCCAAGACAAGAGGGAATACCACTGCTCAGTCAAAACTCAGGAAGAATGAACTAAAACTGGATTACAGCAGAATGTAAATCACTGCATAGCAAATTGAGGATTTCAGGAACCACAAATGAAGTGAATGCTGTAAAACAATTTCCCCTAAGAAATGGAAAGCCATGAGCTGGGTGACTACCTACCATTTAGTATTGGATACCAAGAACAGCAGAAGTCACACGGTGTCCATAAACAGCTAGGATGAGGCAGCAATCTGAAGCATGAAGGATGCTGTTGGGAAAGAAACAAAATACTTTGTGAAAACAAGGGAAGTCCTGCCACAAGGAAGTGTTAAGCAGCACTTGAAACAGCTCTAGCACAAGAAGAAGGTCACAGTGAAAGGACTTCAAGTATATATGTCAACACACCAAAATTATATTCAGATGGAAAAAAAACCTACCCTGAGTGTCAGGAGCTTAGTCACCACATGTAGCTGTGCTATTACCACTGAAGCAGATCACAGGCCCCTAGGGTACATTGATGACAAACCCCTAGTATCCACATGGCCAAGACTTCTTCACTTTTAAACTGTGAGGGTGCTTCTTGAAAAGCACAATACAAGCCTGGAAGAACAATTCCTTTAGGAGATTTTTCTTGACTGCAGTTGTGTTCGGCACTATGTTGCAAAGGGGAAGGAAGAATTAAAAGTGTTGTAGCAACGCTTACCAGGAAATAAATAGAAAGTGATGATGTAATCAGTCATTTGGAAGATGGAATAATGTCAAGAGGGTCTGTACAGGAGTGAGTTTCTTTTATTTTGGAGAGAATATGGAATTTGTGTAATTTCTCCTGGGTGACCACAACATAAGCCAAACACTGTGCAGTAGGGTTTTCTTCTATTAGAAACTACACTTTCATAACACACAAATTCCTAGATTGGCTCCACATGGCAGGGCTGTTGTCGTGGGAAACCTTTGAGCATGTGAGTTGGACCTAGAAAAGTAAGGTAGCAGCTTGTCTTCTCTGACATGGAGGAAAAACTCTCTGATGTTGAGTGATGACAACAAAAAATTTTTGAGGCCACTTCAAAAAAAGGAAGGCTGTTAGATACCACATTACCACCCAAATAATCCCAGAAAGCAGAGGAATTTTGCCTGAAGACCCTTGGCGATTTCAGGGAATGGGTGTCTGATGCACAAACAGCTAATGGTTTGCAGGCCATGGTGTCTAGGGGCCAGCTAACCCCAAGTGACTGAAGATGAGACACATTGTTTCCTCACACAGTTGAGTGACTTCTACATGCCTGATGAGGTTGTCCCTTTGACTCCAGCTATGAAGGTGTTGCCCATTTTGTGGCCCAGTGGCTGGAAAGCTCAGGCAATTATATGACTTCCTGGCTGAAGGAAGCAGGAGGAAATCCTCCTATGACTAAAAGGACAAAGGTGGAAGAAAGCGTCCTTTCTAATAGATGAAAACTCACTGCACAGTGTTTGGCTTATATTGTGGTCACCCAGGAGAAATGCAAAACATTCTTGGGAAGAGCAGTTACCAAAGTGAAGCTGCAGTGAAGCTCCCACCCAGCTTTCTGCAACTGCCAAAATATAGTTTCAAGGTACCACCTATAATCAATGAAGAAGGAAAGAAACTTTTTTAGAGGGCAGTTCTGTGCACTGGCAGCAGGGTCCTGGATTATGCCTTTCTCGGACAGTGCCTATTTCTCATTGCTGACCATGGAGAGATCTGGGAGTTCAGCTTTGTGGTGGGTGCTCTGTAGGAAGATGCCTTGAGGTGGGTATTGTGACAAGTTTTTTGCTACAACACAACTACTTCCAGATGGAACGGATTTGAAGTAATAGTGGCACAAAACTTCCTTGACCTTTTGACAGGGAATACTTCATGTCTGTGCCCAGTACATGATGCCCGTTTAGCTGAGGGACAGGCTGCTTGCATGTAGGTGCCTAGCTGAGTTGCAGAGAGCAAGAGGTCTCTTTGTGAAAAGACTTATTTTTCTTCTGTCATGTGTAAAATCTTCATGACTGGGAATGGCCTGAACCCAGGCAATGTCAGAGAGACAAAAGAGGCAAAATTGAAATTACATTAATTGGAAGACGCTCTGGAGTATTCTGCAGTAAACCCTGTTATTTTAAAGACAAGACAGAGTTCTCTGTAGGTCCTGGCAGCTCTCTTAGCCTTAGCATTTCTAAAGAGATTTATTGAAAGGTCTTACAAGCAAACGTCTTCCTCAACCAGTGAAGAAGACTTCCAGTGCCAAGCCTTATAGAGGGGTCAAGGGAAAGCTAATTAAAGATGAAGACTACAGAATTCAGCCCTGAGGAAAGGCTGTAGAGTTTTCCAGCAACAGCAGACTTAACCAGGGGACTTCCAGCAAAGGTAAAATTTTCTTTCAACCTCAAGAAATTTTCTTTCAACCACAGCACCAGAAGGTGTTTGAATGTGAAGACAGCTCACAGAGAAGAGCAGAGAAATCAAGGTTCTTGTGTTTCACGCAGGTTTTGCACAACCAATTTCCACTTCTCAGTCTCTGTTAATTTGGTCTTTTTCTCACGCATATGCAGTAGAACATTTTGGTTTCCCTTTTCATCCATCATCTACTGATGAGACATGGTATACAGAGTCTCTGAGGGAAGGCAAGACCATGACAAAACAGAGGGCAGGAGTTGTCATTTCAAGGAGTTCAGGCTAAAGTGTGCTTTCCCTCTGGGTCATGAACATGCCTGCCATGGCTAAGCATGCCAGAGTCACATCTCTTATGTATGTGTACCATGTGCAGGGGATAAAAAGCTTGAGGGGTCCAGAAATATTGGTAGTGGCAGAAGGAGGCTCAGTAACACAAGTTTTGCAACTTCATCCAAATCATACAACCATTTGAGTTGACAAGAGGTTTTCTGGTAGTCTTTTGGCATCCTGTGGGAGCTGAGTTTCTAGTTAGTGGAAGATCTGGCCAAAAACCAAGATAATTATGTTTACCATGGACTTTAAAGATCTTCTCTGGTGGTTGCTTCAGCACAGATGTTTAGATCAGTACTAGAATGGAGGTTCAACTGTCCTCTACTGTTGCAATGTATTTGCAAGGGTTAGGACTTAGTATACACCAGCCAGCCTGCTTGTAAGTTTATTATCAAAGCCTTGGGAATTTGTCAAGGCTACTGAAGGCTACTGAACATAAGGCTACTGAAACACCTGGACTCTAACCAATCATACAGTCTGAAGAAATGCAGGCAGAAATGAGTGAACAAGACAAAGGCACCAGTCAAGAAGTGTGTACTTAGTAGTTTGTAGAGTCTATAAAAATGTGTGTAATGTAAACAATAAACGGCTTCTATTTGATCACATTGATCAGTCGTACAGGAGTCCTGGATTCCCCGCAATATATTGGTGACCCACTACAGTGAACATGTTAATGGAGCTGATCGAAACCTTTGGACTTTAAAAGGAAGGTTCTCAGACGCTTTGGACTCTGAAGGCAATTCTGCTGAGTGAAAGAGTAGGAGACCCCAGTCGGAGACCGCTGCGACTGGACCGCGGCGGGGAAGAGTCGGAGGATAACTCCACGGAACCGGGAAAACGACTCCAGAAAAAAATCGTTCAGGCTGCAGCTGAAAACACCGGATCATGTGAGCGACTGGGAGCTGGAAAAATGGGGAAGGCGCTCTCAAAAGAAGAGCAAGCTGCTCTAAAAGTTCTCCAGCATATTCCCTCTAGGAGACAGGTAAAATGTGATCCTGAACTTTTGAAAAAGTTGCTAAAGTGAGGTCAGGAGAAAGGATTTTTTACCAAGGATATTTTACCTCCGCGGGATGCTGTCAGCAATGGGTTAAAAGAAACCAAGGGGCTTAGCACCACTTGGAAACCTATGATAACAGCGCTGAAGCAGTTAAAAGCAGAAAGAACGGCTGCAGCCGGCGCAGCGCCAGAGTTTTGCGGGGGGTGTGGACCCAGCAATACCGCTACCTTCTGCAGTGCCGGGGCCGTAGCTGCAGGCTCAACAGGCAGCCTCAGGCAGTACCAACGCAGTGCTGCAGCCCGGACTGGCTGTACAGCCTGCATCGGAACCTGGGGGGAATGGAGGTCGACTTGCCGCCTCCTCCCCCAGCACAGGGATTATCCACGGGGTGCCCTGTGGTGTTTCCTGAAGAGTGTAACATCGGGCGGGCGCCTATTTCCCCCGTTACCGCCCTCGCCGCCGCCACCGGAGTCGCTGCTGCCTGGTCAGCGCAGATTCAAATGCAAAACGCGGCTATTCAGATGCTGAGCGCTAGTGCTGCTTTGAGGAGGAGGCCAGAAAGCAGCAGGAGCGAGAAGCTGGAAGCGAAGGAGTCCAGCAGGAACGAGATTTCAGTCGTTGAGATGTGTCAGAACGAAGGGATGTTTATACTAAACTAAAGACTCTAATAAGCTTAAATTCTTGATTCGGAGATTTACTACTATGGGTAATAAAGAACTTCCCTGAACTCTGGGCACTGTTGCTGTTTGACCCTTTGATCTTCCTGCTAAGAGAGACAGGGTTGCAGCTGTTTTCCTTTGAACCTGCCGTGTAATTAATGAGATCTTGTCGAACTGCATAGGTAACAACTTAGCCTCGGAAATTTTTCCTGCGCAACAACAGGTACAGCCGAGCTCACACCACCTTCAGCCCCTTGTAATACTGCACCGAGGGAGAGGGGGGCCCTGCGCGGAGGGGGGGAAGGCTACCGCCATCGTACTTGTTGCCAGTGATATGGAGCCCACGGGTAACTCCCTCGACCCTATGCGCGAACTCAACACCGTCGGGAGTGGCAGTCCTGGGGAGGGCAGCAGCCCCCCTTAAAATTCGAGTGAAAACTCAGGCGTCTCGGTCTCAAACCCGGAAGGCTGTGCCAAGATCTCTTACATCACCACTGAGCATGCTCCCTTTGGGACAAAATGGCGGTGTCTTACGGGGAATTTGCCATACAACAAGATGGCGGCTCCCAATGGCGAGCATGCGCAATGCAGCAGACGCCATTTTCTAACCATCGAGACCGCCGACCTCCTGCAGCAGCGCTACCTCTGGCCGCTTCTATTATTGCAAGCAAAAAAAAAAAAAAATTACAGTTCTACACAGAAACACGGCAGAAGAAACAAATCTGCAGGATGCAGTTAAACCATATCCAGAGAAAGACTCAAATTTACTCCCTCCACATACCAGAGACTTTTCAAATTTTAAATCAAGTGCTCATTCAGAAAAAGCAATCCTGCCAACTGAACTAGTAGGAAGCCCAGAGGGCACACATACAGAAATAAAACAAGAACACCTGGGGAACTTCAATCTGATCCTATTTGCAAAATTATCAGCTGTTTCCCCAATGATTCAAAGTTTTAGGGATTATTAACAGTAACCTTATAACCTCTGTTATTCCTGTCTTCTATAGGTAACACTGACACATAGTGACTGTTATTAATATTACATGAATGTTTAAAAGTGGTTGTCGTAACCCCTTCAAACACTTGCTGCTAATATATTGATTACATAAGGTGAATTCACTGATTTTTGTGGTAAGAACTATTTATAAGGTACTGTCGTAGTATTTACAGCTGGCTTTCATATGCTTTACTATCTCTTTGTGTGATTACCTACAAGACATGTGTCTCTTCAGGATCCTGCTTTTTTGTTTTCTAGCTGCTCATACGTCTTTTTTTCCAGACTGCTAATCTCGTGGCTTTCTTCAATTATTATTACAAACACAGCCAGTAGAGAGTCCAGCTGTAATGTTAGCTTTTTTCTTTTTGGGTTTCGTACTAGGTAATCAGTCTCTCATCCAGCTGTATTTCCTTCATCTTCACCTTTTCAGTGTCTAGATCCAGATTTTGTAATCTGTCTGTAACCACTTTCAGATCTTTGAAGAAGAGGTTTGCTGCATCTTTATCCTGAAGCATCTTTATCCTGAAGGAAACTTCGGAGGGATTCAATTACTAGATGGTTTGATTAGTTTCAACCCGAAGGTTTCTATTCATAACTGCTATTCTTAGGAGCCTTGTTTTAAAAATGTGTTGAGTGACATCCATCAATTTGAGCTTGGGTTGTGGCCAGACCCTAGCTCTACTTGAATGGGAAATTTGCTAACAAACCCAGATGTTTTCTGCATCAAAATAATATTCAAGTCGCTTTGACTTGACAATTTGACCCTCTAACAATATAACAGCTGAACCTACTTTTGAAGTGAGCTTGGAGAACCATTATCCGGACATGATTTTCCAATTCTCTACTGATTTGAGGTTTATCAGCTGTTGTAGACTCTTGGATGACAGTTCAGTGTTATAGTGCTTAGTAATCATATAATTTCACGTGTGCTATTGATTGTGTATATCATCCAATTATTTCCTAATTGCTGTCAGTTTATTTTTCACTACATGCAGGGCTTGCTCTGATGTTTCCTCATGTTGATAACCAAAGAATGTTGGTAATGACAAATGATGTTGTTATCTTAAATATCTCTATACAATTTTGCAAAACAAAACTAATTAATATCTTGTTTTTCAAATCAAGACCCATTTTTCACTCCCAGGATTTTGAGAAAATCCTCCAGTCCCTGCAGGGGCGTGGGTTTGCTTGTATTTTAACATGTACAGAGATAACTCTATGAAATACAAGAAAACGTTGACCACCCCACAAGCAGAGAGGAAGACACACAGACATGAACCACACAGAGACTTCAGCTTGCACCTGACATCTTGTACTTCACCCACAGAAGACTGTGGACTTTGGGTTTCTTTATAAGTGTGGGAATCATTAGTGTTGTAGAATTTTTGCTTAAGGGAAATGTGGGGTTCAATTAAATGCTATGCTTTTGCTTTTTGCTTTGTTTGCTTTTAGTCATGTAGCTTAACCAATTAGCCAGCCTTAGAACAAATGTTTGGGTGTCCTTCGACGATGTTTCAGGTTTAGATACTTTGTATTTATCTACTACTACTCCAAAAAATCTGTTCTCTAATTGCTTAGTCAGTTTCAGTTGACACTTGCGAGGCTACTTTGCCATAATAGGTTTGCCTCAGGAAATCAAGACAGGCAATGGGTCAGGATATATAGCCCGGCAGACCTGGGGTTTCTTAGCTCGTTGGGGAATGAAGCATAGCACAGGCATTCCAGGTAACTCCACAGGACAAGCTAGAATTGAAAGGACATATCAGGTACTGAAAGGACTGCGTGATAAACAAAAAATAGGGGACGATAAGCTGAGCCCACAGGTTAGAGGGCTGAAAGCAGTTTATGTGGTGAATCATCTATGGTTGGTAGGTACTCATAGTAAACCACCAGCATTAACACATTATTCAGGTTTGCAGCAAGATTCTGAATTGATGCTGTGAATTGGTGGTCATGTGGCTCAAAGACAGATGTGTATTGGGGGGCCACTCACGTTTGACATGATCTTGTACTGAGATGGAGGTCTGCAGGTGGTGGTGTGGTCATGTGCACTTTCATGTGATCGTGTTAGCATGGTTGGTTTTTTTTTTTGGCAAGGTGTCATCATTGGGATAGTTGGGCCTCCTCAGCAGGGTTTGCTTTGATCAAGTGTCAGTTGCTGTTCTGGAGTGTTGGATGATGTGGGGACAGTCTGTGCAGGTGTAGCAGTTTTGATTCGGGAAAACTTTTTATAAAAAGGTGATATTTGCAGGGGTGCTTTTGAGTTTAGTGATTAAGACTTCAGTCTTCATGTTCCAAACACCTGTTCATTTGAGAAGGGCTCAAAGAGCAAGAGGCATCATCAGGGATTTTATCCCTGATCTCATAGGGGGCATGTTCTTTACCAATGAACAAGATGAAGAACAGCCTTAAATTAGATGTGCGGGTTTTGAATTATTGCTTGAAAAACAACTCGTATGAGCAATGTTCTAGTCCCACATCCCAAAAATAATAGTGTCATTCTTAATCCCTATTCTCCATGGTATAAAAATGTGACTAAATACTGTCACAATTGGATTTATCCTGGCAGTGCTGGTGTAAATGTGACTGTAAGAAAGCTTCCACCAGGTATCTTTTTAATCTGTGGGGATAGAGCTTGGCCCACAATTCTGAGTAATCCATTTGGTGGACCCTGTTACCTAGGAAAACTAACAATGTTTATCCCTAGCGTACAAGAAATGCTGAATCAGACTGTCTGGAGAACAGGACATAGCAGAAGAACTAAAAGAGGAATCACAAGCTTAGGATCTAATTGCAATGATGATGTAGAGTTTTGGGGCGCTCCAGCAAGAATAATAGCATCATTCCTTACTCCAGCAGTTGCGGCTGCTCAAGCTTTGACTACACTGAATAAGTTGGGATGCTGGACAGCTAAACAGCTAAACACAACTTCAGCTATTCTAAATTGAATGCTCACTGATGTAGATAGTATTAGACACAGCACACTGCAAAATAGAGCTGCTATAGATTTTTTTGTTGTTAGCACATGGGCAGGGGTGTGAGGAGTTTGAAGGAATGTGTTGTATGAACCTTTCTGACCATTCTGTATCCATTCACCGGAATCTCAAACAACTGCAAGATAACATGAAGAAATTGACTGTGAATGACTGGGTTTTGGATGAATGGTTTGAGGGATGGAGAATAACTGGATGGTTGAAAGATATTGTAAAGGGAGCTTTGTTAGTATTAGAAGTCATTACTTTATTGCTTTGTGTTATTTCATGTATAATTAAATTGGAGACCCACTTTGTCAAAAATACAGTAAAGAGGGTCTGGCTGGTGCAAGAAGAAGAAGGGGGAATAGTTGCAATGTATTTGCAAGGGTTAGGACTTAGTGTACACCAGCCAGCCTGCTTGTAAGTTTATTATCAAAGCCTCAGGAATTTGTCACGGCTAATGAAACATAAATTATGCTAAATTAAGAAAGAAGAAACTGAGAAATCGAATACCAAGACCACAAGACCTAGATAACAGAGGACTGTGAAACACCTGGACTCTAACCAATCATATAGTCTGAAGAAATGCAGGCAGAAATGAGTGAACAAGACAAAGGCACCAATCAAGAAGTGTGTACTTAGTAGTTTGCAGAGTCTATAAAAATGTGTGTAATGTAAACAATAAACGGCTTCTATTTGATCACATTGATCAGTCGTACAGGAGTCCTGGATTCCCTGCAATACTCTACTTTTTTGATGATGTCTGTGAATGAGAAAAGCTTTGCAGTGGTTTAGGTGGGAAGGTATTTGGAGCATGAACCACCATACAGCATTTATGATGGCTCAGTATTTGACTTTCAGCCTCCAGAACCTGCCACTCTGGCCTTCTTGTGTGAGTCAAGACATACTAGCCAAGCATGGTCGAACATGTTATCTTCCTTCCAGCTTTGTAGATATTGTTTCCTGTATTACACTTGATTAAAGCAGCAGTTTCAGAGAATGGAATGTTACAAATGATGCTGTAGGTCTTTATACAAATATCTAATTTCAATAATGATAGAAAGACGTATAGTACATCTTCCCCTCATGCCTCTTTCTTCAAAGAGAGAAGAAATGCTAAAGAACCATTATATGCCACTGGTAAAACAAATTAACAATCCTTCCATAAGTCTGTCTTCTGTGTGTACCCCCATAGTACCTGCAAATATTGACAGATAACAATTATTGTGCTGTGAAAGGAAAGTAATTTACTTTGAAATAGCACAATTCAAAATGTAGTGCAGCTGTCCTACATTAATGTTGTGTTAGATGCTTCACAGACACACCGTCCAACTTGCAGCCGTGCCTGGAGTTCTGTTGCTGAAGTTTTTCAGAGTCAAAACTAGGGAATTATTTTGCAAATGTTTGAACTTACCTAAACTTTGACAAACCAAGTCTTAGACTGATAGCAAGAACTAGATGGGATAAACATATTTTCATAGAGAGGATGAGATATGTCAGAGTGACAAAAGCATTTCATTCTATAGCTCCCATCCTCCCATGCTGGGATGTGATGGTGGTATGAGAGACCTGAGGGTGACAGAACCCTACCTTTCTGGTTATTGAACACTGCAAGGCTTTGTAAAACATTTGATGGAAAAATTGTTTTAGGAAATTTCCTTTCTATCCTGGCTCCAGCTCTTCACTGTAGTAGAACTATAATTTAATTTATGTGAAATAATTTTTTTAAGGAAATTTAAAAAAGTAGTCTTGAATATAAACACACAGGTATTGTCACAATTGAGAAATTCTAGCCTTTGACAGGGAAGCAGTAGGAATGGGCAGTTATTGGGAGGGTGCAAAAAACCTCTTCTTGAGGCAGGTCTGATAGAGAAGAATTCATAGCATGGTCTTGCACTTTCAACATCCCAAGTCCAAATTTCTGTTGAGCAATACACCCAGTGCAGGTAGCTCGATTTGTATACTGCAGTTCAAGATGCAGATTGAGCTCTGGGTGAGAGCCCAGAGAGACAAGAGGCCTTGAACTGCCAATCTTTTGCATAACAAAGGGTGCAAAGACTACTGGCCAGGTAGGTGAATGGACACTGAGAGACAGCAGGAGATGAAGACACCAGAAGAGCAAGACTTGCCCACATGTAGATTGTGAGGGGGTTCCTTTGCTGGGGATTCTCCTTGGAGGCACCAGCTCAAGCTGTTTCTTCTGTTACTGTGCCATGAATAAATTGCTTTATGGACATCTGAGACTCTGCTATGGGAAACCTGTGATTGAACTGGTAAGGAAATCTGGTTTGACTGTGTGACTGGGGTGTGTAAAGCAAGGCACCCATTGGCACCCATTGGCTCATTGCAGCCACCTGCTGTGAGGGTGTTTCAGTCCCACCAGTGAAAGTGTCTAGCATTGGGAATGTGACTGCTAAAGTGTCTGCCAGTCATCAGACCGGGATGTTTCCTTAACACTCTCAGGGACTGGCAGGAATATAGGAGCTGAATGCCCATTGATTTTCAAGAAGGGAGAGGCTTTACTAATAAGTCACGGTGGGTTTTTTCTCTCTCTAGACAGTAAATGTTGCAAGAAGACCCCTCATGTATTTTTAAAAATGGCTGAGGACTGTTATGGCCTAAGTACTAGAAAGGGATAAGCAATCCAGGGTGTTTACTGTTTGAAGTCACCAGATCTGACCAATCAGTTGAGAACAGAAGAAACTATGCCGAAAGCATGATGTTTTGCAATTAGAGTAAAAGTTTAAAAAATAGGTTTTTTTTGAAAACTCCTTGAGATCTCACAAATAATGCCAGAATTACTTTTTCAATCACTAAGGTATTTCAGGAAGATTACTACTAGTGACAGTAGAGTCAAGTCTTCTAGAGTTAAATGAACACACTGAGAACCTTAATTAAAGAAACAATCTAGCAGAAGAGTTCCATAGTGTGGAAGGATTGTCAGAAATATCTCTTGGACTAGCAAACATAAAGTTGTCTGTTTAATATATACGTTGAAAGTGAACACCTGAGAACATTCAAAAGACTTTCTCTTAGTTTAGTGGCTTTGGTTAATGGCGTGTCCCCTTGAATGATTATTGTTCTTACCTTGCATATATAACCTTTGTTCTAGAAAAAAGATGGGACATGTTGCACTTGTGAATATGTTCTTGCTACACCTGTTTTTGATGACAATGTACAAGATAAATGCAAAATCATTCTAGTGAATATTAACTACTTATATGACTATGTTTGAATATGCAAAATATCTTCATTATGTTCTGTTAGGGGGTTAGGTTTCTTTCTTTTTGTTCCTTTTTACTTATAGAGTTTCTTCCCATAAGTTGCTAGGAAGCACTAATGACTGGGCATTTAAAAAACAGAAGTAGTTATCAAGCTCAGGAGAGGAGGGTATCTGGTCGCACTCCTCTTCTCTGGGAGTTTCTCTCCTGTGGGTTTTTTTTGGTGTTCCTCACACGGGGCACCAGTTGTGGGGTTTTTTCCTTGGGTTCCTCACACAGGGCACCCGTTGTGGGGGTTTTTTGGGTTCCTCACACAAAACACCAGTTGTGAGGTTTTTTGGTGGTCCCCACACGGCTGGGAACTTGCTACTTGGGCCCTTTGGAGGCGGTTCCCTTGTGAGTTCTTTGCAAGGGTGAAGAATGAGCAGGACTCTCTGTTTCTTGGTCTTCAGGCTGTTGTTTATTTTTCTCTTATCTTAAGTTTAGTACGCCGTCTACACACTAGACTTAATGTACGAGAAACAAGGTATAAAATGGAGCAAATGGAGGGCAAACACTCAAAACTAAGGACTTTAAAAGCTGTTCAGTCTAATTACCTTCTAACATGTATCTTGTTTTGGCGCCATTCAAGAACAGGGAGGCGCAGCTTCCATTGTTCCTGAGTGACTGCTGGGGAGACATTCAAGACCAGGGAGGTGGAGCTTTCATTGTTCCATTGTTCCTGGGTGACTACTTATAG
>VXAX01006972.1:48855-60013 GCA_013399835.1 Leptocoma aspasia | reverse complement strand
TTTCCCCTACATCTCCACTACAGACCAGTTCTCTTCCAGAGGAGCCTCTGTGTGAGTGCTCCTGCAGCTGGAAGTGGGGCGAGCCAGGGCAGCTGGCACCAGGCAGAAAGGCAGAGCAGCACCCCTGGATGTGAGTGCTGGCAGAGGTTTGCACTGAGGGCAATGGAGCAATGGCCAATTTTAGCCTTCCCAAGAACATTTCCCAGGTGGCTTGGGAGTGTCTGAATACTAAAACATAGTGGAACAAGACACATTTGCTGCACCTCATCTCCCACTTTCCTCTGTGGAAAAGAGCATCTTTCTGAGCTCTTCGCCCTCCACTATAGAGCAGCACAGGAACTCCTCCCCGGAACCTCCCTCCAAACATTTGGGGCTGTGGTCTCCTCCAAATGCCATTGCTTAAAAGAGACTGACCCTGAAGGAACCCAAAAGGAATGGGCCCTGCTCTGCACAAAAACTCAGCAGCACAAAGCAGAGTTGAAGCCTCAGAGCTACACAACACCCCCCGGGAGAGAAAAGCACAATGAAGATATTTCGCAGTGAGTAATAAACTCTTGCTGAGGAGCTTCTCTGAATTTTTCTGTTTAGTCTTTGACAGTTTCCATGACCATAAGAAGTAAATGTCTAATGGCAGCTCCATCATGCAGTTCCTCCTGCTGGCATTGGCAGACACGTGGCAGCTGCAGCTCCTGCACTTCTGCCTCTTCCTGGACATCTCCCTGGCTGCCCTCCTGGGCAACGGCCTCATCATCAGCGCCGTAGGCTGTGGCCGCCACCTGCACACACCCATGTTCTTCTTCCTGCTCAACCTGGCCCTCACTGACCTGGGCTCCATCTGCCACTGTCCCCAAAACCATGCACAATTCCCTGGCAGGCGCCAGCTGCCCACTTTGCAGTTAGAGATCCCCATGAAAACATTTTGGGTTTCTATGTTCTGAAAGGTGGCACCACCCGCATGGAAGTATGTGGGCCTTCAGTTTACCACTCTTTCTGTCTACAGCTGACCCACAAATGTCCCATCGTGGGGTACTCCTTTCCTACAGTCACTTCCATACCGGGATCAGACCTGGAATGTGTGGAGCAAGCTCCAGATCCAAGCACTATCCCCTCAAACTGCAGAATATTAAAGTATCTCCTCAGAAGTGCCAGGAGAAGTGGGAAATTTGGGTAAGGGGGGGCAGAGCAACACCCCCAAAAGCCCCCGAAATTGTCCCTTTGCCCTCCCCAAACCAGCCCACATTCACCCCCAAAACAGCTTCAAACTGCCCCATAACCTTTGCATGGGTTGAGGGTCATGGCAGAGGCATCCCCACCCGTGTCTTAGCAGCTCTGAGCTCTGTGCCCAGCTGGGAGGAGGAGCGGGACTGGGGGTGCGGGGGTGTCTTTATTGGAAATGATTTAACAACTTTTACAAGTTTCTAATATAATTTTAATCAGGGTTTTGTTCACCTTAGCCCAGGGGGAAGGCAATTGAAGTTTCTCTTCAAAAGACTTTGTTCACCAAGGCTCAGTGAATCCCGATGAGTTTAACAGCTACAGATTGGAAGCAGCCAGAATATACAGAGGAGACAAACAAACATTAACAGACATCATCCCCTATTGTATTTTTGCCTAGTTTGGTAGTTTGTTTTTACTTGGTTTTGTAGTTTGCCTAAACTTTGTAGCTTTCATTTTATAATTGAGTTTTATTTACTTGATTTTCCTTAAACTTGGTAACTTTCAACTTATAGTTTAGTTTTACCATGTAATCAAAATTTGTAGCTTTGTTTTAATTGTTATTTACATCGATAGGTTGTAGTAGAACATGATAATGAGGGACTCAAAAAATGAGCAAAACTTGATAGCTCTTACTTCATTACAGTGACCTTAGACCTTCAGAACACAAAATAAGAAATCTCTGTCCAGATGAAAGAGTCCTGAGTCTCACCTGGCTAGGGCTAATGGCACGAGTCCTCCGGTGTCATGATAAGGAACGGACAAAGTCAGCACAAGTGAATTGCGCAGGCACTAAAACTTGCCAGAATGAAGGTTCAGTCAAAGGACCTGATGAAGACGACAACGGAATCGTATAAAACCGAAGTAAATACCCCGAAACCCAAAAATAAATGCTGCCGTTCCAAACAACGAACAGCAGGTGGCAATGTTGCTCCACGAAAACATAAAGGCCCAAACTCCAAGGAATTCTGAAATGACGTCTCGATTACATACCAAGGGGACAGGCTTCGGGCGTGATTTGGGGAATTCTTTGACTACTACAATGTATATAAACAGGGAGGGAACAGTGCCTAACTGTGTTTATGGAGGGACAAACCTAACATGTTCCTATATTGGAATATAGCAATGCTTTCTTAACACTTTATGCTGTTAAGTGATTTTCTATGAATCAACAACCCCCTGGCCCACAGCATTAAAAAAGTGCAAGCCCCATCCTATGTACCTCTCCCACTCCAACGCACACGATTTCCAGCAATGCTGGCTACTAAGAAATACAAACCCAGCTCAGTGTGAACAGCAGGGCCCCACTAAATAAACAAAGTCTTTGTTCAAGGAGATGCTTAGAGTGAACCTCAGCATCCCCACTAACCTGGAAGAGACAGCCCAGTAAATTGTTTCCCCAACCTGTTACATCAAGGTGCTTTCCCAACAGAATGGCAAAAACCCACAGGAAAGTGAGTGCAAAAGGGAAGAAGGTATTCATGTAATGTTAAAATGAATGCTAAACTAGAAAGCATCAAAACAGTCCTTTATACCATTCAGAGGTTTCATTCAAGCACATTCTAAGAGTATTAATTAGAATGATCCCAAGTTACAAGAAATAACATAATCCTTCACAGGCACTTCTCACAGCCAAATGGAAAAAGTGAGATATAAAGACCTTCAGCTGCTCAGTAAAATTATCATATTATATTTTGTCTAACAAATTGTGCTACAGGTACACATGTATGATCACAGTGGAATGAATACCTGGTTGTAAAATTTCATTACACACCCAGAGGAAATATCCTCCAGGTGTCAAGTATGCTACAATAGAGAATGCCTGGTTTCTTATACTTCGATTTGTGCTAGAAAGTTTGTTCTCTAGCACACTTCAGCAGCAGGAGAAGGAAGTAAGACCATGAGGGGCTACTGAGTGCCAAGGTCAATGCTGTCACCAGGTGTGTGAGTTGGCACAGGCAGCTGGAGCAACTGGCAACTGGAGGGTGAAGAGTAAATTTGTTTATCTTCCCTCTGTTGTGGCAGCTACAGCTGGTCTGTAGCTGCACAAAGAATTTAACCATGACAGACACTTACTGGAAAAGTAAACAAGTCCTCAGGCATGTCATGATAGGACAGGTTAAAACACAGGAAGAGGACTGCTGTTTGAGCATTTTATGAGTTTTCTTGAAGTGCTGGCCAGCAGAAATTTCTTCCCAGGGAAAGCTCAATTTTGCTCTGCACGGAATTCTATAAACAATCTCTGAACTGTGTTTTTCGAGTATGGATGGTTTGTCTGTCCTGTCTCCCTATTCCTCTTAACCTATGATATGAAGACTGCTTATCTCTCTGAACTGTAAGCATTCTAGCATTCCTGTACAAGGCAGCAAGAAGAAAATATCGAAACTCTGTACTGGGCTGAAAATAGCCCATGCCTTCTGGACAATGGAATCATCTTAATAAATCATATTAAGCTTCTGATATGGAGTCAAAGAGTCCTGTTTCACTGCTCGAACTGCGGCAATAGGGGACCTCAGCCAATCCCTCTGAACCACAGATGCACTCTTATCATTGGCCAGGGGCTGGGCGGACTTAAGATCTGTATCCAAGCGAAAAATTCAAAACCCCTGTGTAAGGGGGTGCTTTGCAATAAACTTTGGCTGTTGCTGCATGATCTCGGTGTGTGTGCGTGTATCACTATTCCTGTCTCCAACATCTAGTGATACTCTGTAACTGAGGGACCCCCGAAGCAAGCCCTTGGCAGAGGCACACAAGGGAGACACAACCCCTTAAATCGAGCCTATGCTAGAGGATCACGGCTGCTGTTCCAGGGTTATCAAGGGCTATTCCCAGCTGCACGGTTACTTGAGTGATTTACAGTCCTCCTCTCCAGTCATCCAATTTTTAACCCATTCCTCCCAATACCAGAAAAGGGAGAAGGTGAGGCACCAGATTTTAACACAGGACTTTCACTTAAAGCCTGTGTGCTGAAAATCACACTATGAAAAGCCAATGTTCACAAAGGAGACAGATGAGTCCTGCAGCTTTATTTGAAAAAAGGGAGAGAGTCTACTGGGGCACACACCCGTGGGGTTTTATCTCTCGAGGTTTCCGAGGACGCAGCCTCCTTTTATCCTAACTCCCGGCCGCATGTTGCCCTCTAAGTTTCCCCATCGGCTGAGGTACCAGGAAGGTACAGCCTTCTAGAACCGCCTACCACATATTCCCTTCTTGAACAAGCCATTTTCCCTCAAAGTTCAGAAGTTCAGGCTATCTCGGTACTGTAATAGACTTTGTGCAGACTCGTTTGACTGCTACCCTAAAGTTCAGGAGTTCAAACTGTCTGGGCTCTGTAACAAACTTGCGGCTTGAAGCTGGTAAAGACATTAAGACCTGTTTAAAATACATCAACACTCATTTCTTCTAAAGAGCCTCACAGTGGAATTGTTTGAAAGGACATTAGCACCCATCTTTCCAATCATCTGGCTCACCATGTCCTGGGGAATATCTGAAACCAGACCCATCAGATGATGCCTGAGCCAGGCACAGAACACACAGGTGTCACGGTGGCACCCGGTCTGTGGCTGCAAAGATGAATTCGGCTATGGCAGTCCCGCAGGCTCGATCAGCCTGGGGGTGGAACACATCCCTGGGTGCAAACCGACACAGGGATCTTCAGCCAATCTCATTCAGCCCTAAATGCAGATGTATCATTGGCCAGGGAGCTGGCTGTTGTTAAGACCTCAACCAATCACATGCGTATGCCCAAGAAACTCAAACGCCCTATAGAAGGGGCTGCCGTAATAAACTCTTGGCCGTCAGTCACAATGATCTCTGAGTAATGTCATCTTTGTCTCCGACCAATGACTTCACATAACACGCAGGGATCTCACATGGAGCAGCTTCTCATCTGTGCAAGAACAAGGTATTTAATGCCAGTGCATAGTAGTCCATGGGTCCAGCCTGTCCCAATCCCTCTGTAGAGCTTCCTGCCCTCCAGTACATCCCCATCCCATCCAATTGGTCTCATCCATCAATTTACTGAGGAGGCCCTCAATCCCCTCATCCAGATCATCAGGAGACGCATAGAATGGGATCATCCTGGAGGATTCCAGACATCTCATGGAGCCAAATCTCAGGCTCATGGCTGTTCCATCTCTGGGTGTCTCAGAGATCATGGGTGTCCCAACGGATCTGATTTTCTCCCTGACCCCAAACTTTCCTATTCTGGATTCTATTCCCTGGAAAATGGGCACCTCTGCTGATTCTCATGACTGTGTGTGGTGTGGTGATCCTGGCTGGATTCCTGGTGCCCCCCAAATCTGTTACATCCTTCTCTTCACCCCTGCATGGGGATAAAATACAAAGAAAAGCTCCTGAGTTGGGATAAAGGCAGGGAGAGATCCCTCATGGATTCTGGGCAAAAGGGACTCGACTGGGGGATATTAATTGGATTTACCACCAGTCAGAATCAGAGCTGGAAAAATGAGAAGGAAAATAAATCCTACACCACTTTGTCCCAACCCATGCCTCCTTCCTGAGTCCCACTTTATTCCCAGTTCTCTCCCTCTTCCTTACCAGCAACACATGGAGACAGGAATGGGGGTCAGGGTCCTCCTCAGGAAGAGGAGTTGGATCCTTCCTTCCTCCAATGTGAGTCACATCCAAAGGGCCAGTCCTTCAGGAATTGCTCCAGTGTGAGACCCCACATGACCATAAATGTTACCAGACAGAAAGAGTGGTAAACTGAAGGCCCACATACTTCCATGCGGGTGGTGCCACCTTTCAGAACATAGAAACCCAAAATGTTTTCATGAGGATCTCTAACTGCAAAGTGGACAGCTGGCATCTGCTTCTTGCCCAGGAGCCAGGAACTGCCCTTGATGCTTTAGCACATGGCACTTCCTCCAGTGATTTTCAGTGAATAATGGAACATCCTGAACTGGAAAGGATGCAGAAGGGTCATCAAGTCCAGCTCCTGGCTCTGCACAAGACACCTCAACAATCCCACCCCGTGCCTGAAAGCATTGTCCGAATGCTCCTGGAGCTCTGACAGCCTTGGGGCCATGACCATTCCCTTGGGAGCTGCTCAGTGCCCATCATCCTATGGGGGAAGAATCTTTTCCTGATCTCCAGCCTGACCCTGCCCTGGCACAGCTTCAAGCCATCCCCTCGCGTCTTGTCACTGGTCAGCAGAGCTCACAGATTGGTGCCTGCCCCTCCACTGCCCCTGAGGGGGAAGCTGTAGACTGCTATGGGGTGTCCTGCAAATGCCTTCAGCCTTGTTAAACTTCATATGGTTGATGATTGCCCATCTCTTGGATTTATTTTTATGCCTTTGAGGGAGTCAACAGCTCCTTCCAATTTAGTGTTGTCTGCAAACTTTATTTACTCTTCCTTCAAGTCCTGCATCCAGGTCCTTCATGAAGATGTTGAAGAGCACAGGGCTGACAGTGGTGCCCTGCAGACTCCACTAGTGACAGGTCAGCAGTCGGGTGTCACCCCAGGCACTATCACCAGTGCCTGACCTGTGAGCCAGTTGCTCACTCATCTCATGACATGTTTATCCAACTAGGGGCTGCACATTTTCTCCAGAAAGATCCTGGCAAAGACGGGATCTAAAGCTTTACTGAAATTCAAAGAGATAACATCAGCTGTCTTGATCAACTCGGTGGGTTATGCTATCAGAAAAGACAATCAGGTTTGAGAAGCAGGACTTTCCCTCTCCTGAAGCCATGTTGACTGTGACCAATGACTGCATTGTCCTCCAGATGTTTTTCAATGCCTCCCTGAATCTTCTCCATCATTTTACCAGGCATTGAAGTGAGACTGACAGGCCTGTTATTTCCAGAGCCATCCTTCTCCCCTGGCCCAGTCCTGTAGCACCCAGGCACAGAAATGGCTTTGTTTGGTTGGATGGAACTGGGCTTGGGTAAATAACTGAACCACTGTTTAAAAACTCTTTGTGTGCTTTCACCTATGGCTTGTGCTTGGCTTAGTGCAGACACAACCTCCACATTCAGGGTGGGAATGCTTACAGGGTCTCCCACCTCTTAATTTAACCGATCCTGAAGTAACTTGCATATCTCAGTCGCCGTGTGTGGCACTGTTTGGTAGCAGTGTGCCAACCTTGACCATCATCTCAGGGTTCATTTTGTTTTAGGGCTATAGGCTCTACAGCCTGTCATTCTCCAAGATTCCCTCTCTCTCATCTCCATCACCAAGCTCTGCCTGAAGCCTCCTCATGCAATCAGACTGGGTGGTGAGCAGCATCTCTGCCTGCAGCTTCTTTTCCTTCTCCTGATCATGCTCAGCAACAACACTGCCTTCTCCAAAGCCTGCTCTCCCTCTCCAGGGGATTTAAATCCTCTGAAAAATAGACAGCCCTCTGCATGTGGGACCAAGGGTTATGAGGATCATTTACCCTTATGAAAACCCCTGGTTCCCAGGATCCCTGCACTTCCTCTTCTGCAACTTCTTCCTGCTCCTCAGCAGCTGTTGGCACATTTCTGCTGTCTCTGCCTGCCCTTCTACAGCCTCTCCCATTTCCTTAGGTGCCTCTTCTTCTCTTTCTTCCACTTCCTGCTCCCCTGGCTCTCCCCTCTTTTCCACAGCCACTTCTCCAGCTTCATCTCCTTGTGCCACACTTCTGTCTTTTTCTCCTTCTCCTCACCCTACTGATTCTTGTACTGGCTTAGTCACTCTCTTTTCTTTTAAAAGTTTCCAAGTCTGAGCTCACCCCTCCCTTCCACATGCTAATTCTTCCTGCATTTTCCCAACTCTTCCTCATCTGGACTACTGTCCATGTCCTTGTGCTCACTCCACTGGCTCCTTATCGATGATGGAGAGAGACGGGGAAACTGAGTGGTCATCAGAATCCGATTTTATTGGGAACTTCCAAAGACTTATATACTGTTTCAGGAGACTAACAATGTTTACTACAAAGATTAGGTTAACAATCAAATACACAAACTTATGCATATTACAACATTCCTTAGCTTGCAGAACCAAATAGAATTTCCTTTTCCCGGAAAACTGTTTGATTAGATCTTCTTTGGTTTAATCTCAAAGTTGCGTCTGGTTTTGTCAAGGCACCTGGCTTTGCCAAGGCAACTCGCTTATCAATTCTTTTATGCTAATAAGGTCTAAAGTACTCTCTGTCTTGTGTATCCCCACAGCTCCTCATCCCTGTCCATGTACCCAATGTCTCTCTCAATGGATTCTCCCACTCTGCAGCTTTATGTAGCCCAAGGTGCATTTGTCTGCTAAGGTCCCTTTCTACATTCAGCAGAGATTCCAATTTTGCTCTCTCATTTTGCTCTCCATCTGAATGTTTTTGTAGGGACTTAACCAAATTTTGTAGAAATTTGTCTCTCTCATCTATCTCTAAATGTTTTAGCAAGGAGTAATGAATTTTTATCCTTTTGAGCTGCCATTGATTCCTTAGGATTTTAGCTTTTATATTTTTCATATCTCTGTAAACCTGCAATTTTTTAGTGTATAACTCTTGTTATAAATATGTTAGTTAATTCAGGCTGATGATTTGTCTAATAAATTTGTAAGTTGAAATAGGGAATAGAAACATGTATTTTAGATTAATAAAACTACAGGAACTCCAAAAGCACCAAAGGGAAAAATTAGCTGCGGCTAGGACAGCTGGTCAGAGCCAGAGGAATTCAGTCGTTTGCAGAATAAAAGAAGCAGAAAACCTGGACAGGATGGGAGACTCCCTGCTTTAGTTAAGTTATCTTTATCACCCAAGTACCCGAGATGAATATCTTGGAGCGAAATCACTGAACACCCGGAACCCATCAGGAACCCATCAGCACCGACTCCGGTGACCAGATAGATAAGGAAACTGTGAAATGGCCCTCTCCAGACCCAGATTGAGATCTGATGAACTCTACATTTCAATTAAGGGATTGGAGACTGGTTATTCCATATTCATATCGAGCCAGAGAAGAACATTCAGCATCTATTCTACTGCGGAAAGAAGACATCTACAAACAATCACCTCTGTCTCTCGCTTTTGTCCTGTTCTGCACAAGTGGAGGAACGGACCTTCCATCCTAAAATGAATAAAACATCTTGCCCGCAGCAAAATAAACTGTATATAAGCTGTCCAGCCGAAACACATTTCGGCGAACGGGCAAGCCTACCAGCGAGTGGGGCGGAGGCTGCTGTTCGTCCGCATCGATGCTTTTCCACGTGGCAATCGCGACCATATTTCGGTCCCGATAATAAAATTTATATCTTTATTAAATTTTGATTGGCTTGATTGATTATTGAATCGGCCGGATCGCGTTTCACTTATAACACTCTTAACTCCGTATACAGTGTTAGCTGCTGCCTTCCCATTCTGGTCAGACACAACAATTCCTCTCCAGGCTTGGGAATCAAGGACACCTCACTGTCTCAGGCCCCAAGAGATGGAAACAAAAGTGAGTTGGGGGTGAGCAACCTTGGGGTAAATGAGTTCATGACCTGAAGCTGTAATTGGAAGATTAACACCCAATATGCAAATGGACCAAACTTATGAAAGTGTGAAAACCCATGACCCGCCGTCCATTTTTGGGTGTAGCCCCTGGGGGGGCTTCATCTGCCTGAAATGTACCTGAAGGCCCTTCAATAAATACAACTGCTTTTTATTCCCTTAATGTTGTCTAGCCTCTGTTTTCAGGCAGTACCAAAAAGGCATCAGTCCAAAGTGCTGTCCTTTCCCTCCTCTCTCCCACTTTTCCCATCATGCCCTGAATTCCCAGCTCCCACCCCACAATCTTGGTTTGGGGGGTCCCACTCCCACTCCTTTTGGGGATCCCACCCTGCTTTTTCTCCCTCTCTCTCACATTTCCCATTGCCTCTGCCTTCCTGCACTCCCCGCTCACCAAAGTTCCTTTGCCTCCCAGCTGGGGTGCTCCCAGCACCACCAGTATGGCCCCAGCTGCCCCCACAGGCCCCATCCACAGCTCTGGGCAGGTGCTGACACCTCAAAAGCAGCCGTACTATACCATGGGAGGCTCCAAGATCATCCAGTGCTGCTTGATGTTATCAGAAGAAATGACTGGACAGAGCAGGTGAGACATTTTGGACTTTAAAGTCAATAAATCTCTTCCAGATGATGAATTCCTGATGTTAGCCTCTGTCCTGATGGATGTTCCTGCCCCTGCGTTCATCTCGGTGCATATGGGGAATCAGGAGGAAGTGGAGAGCACCAGCCAGGTCTCTTCCCGACATGGATCACCAGGAATGCGGGTCACCAGGGCTCTACCCAATGGGGGTCCTGCAGTGGGTGATAAAGTTGGGGCAGCTCTTCCTGCAAAGCTCTACAAAGCTTCTACAAAGCTTTTCCTGCAGTTGGGGCACTCACAGGGCTCCCCTTACCGGTGGCTCCATTGGTGTCTGGTCAACTGAGAGCTCCTGGAGAAGCTCTTCCCACATTCGGGACACTCAAAGGGCCTCTCCAGGGTGTGGATGCACTGATGGGTGAGGAGGCTGAAGTTGCAGGTGAAGCCCTTCCTGCAGTCAGGGCAGTGGAAGGGTCTCTCCACTGTGTGTGTGTGTGCTGGTGCTTGAGGAGATCCAAACTGCTCCAATCCTTTTTCCCACACTTGGAACACTCATAGGGCCGTTCCCCAGTGTGGATCTTCTGGCTGTTCCCTGGTATGCACATGCCAGTGGGTGATGAGTATGGAGCTGTCTCTGAAGCTCTTCCCACACTCCCCACCGTTGTAGGGCCGTTCCCCAGTGTGGATCTTCTGCTGCCAGAGTAGGTGGGAATTGTCGCTGAAGCTCTTCCCACATTCCAAGCACATGTAGGGCCGTTCCATGTGTGCATCCGCTGATGGCAGAGGAGGTGGGAGCCATGCCTGTACCTCTTCCCACATTCCCCCAACTCATAGGGCTGCTCCCCCTTGTGCACCCAAAGGTGGGTGAGGTGGTTGAAGCTCCGGCTGAAGCTCTTCCC
>VXAX01006972.1:18567-37199 GCA_013399835.1 Leptocoma aspasia | reverse complement strand
AAAAAAAAGAAAAAGAAAAGAGAAATGGGAATTATTTTTACCCTGTCTCATCCTTTGCTTAATTTGGATAATTACATCAGCTATACAGACCAGTACTATGATCCTGGGATCCCTAGAAAAAAACACCAGAGAAAGGCCAGGTTAAGATCATGATGTTAGAGAGCCAAGAACGTAAAAAGGCCAAAGAAATTTATGACCAGTACCAAAAGTTAAGAAAATTTAATCATCAAGAACCAGAAACAGCAAGTTGACACAGGCTTATGCCTGGTCAAATAAAGAGAGCAGGGATTGTTGTGAATAAAAATTCAGTTTACTTACCTGTTCTTGTTGTAGCACCTGTTATCTCTCACACCAGTTCGCTTTCCCAGTTGATGTATCTATCCCTGTCCCGAAGAAGTGTTCTAATTGTTCATAGTTTGATTGTTTTACCTGTTTTGCCCCTCTATCCCTAGTTGTCCATACCCCTTGTTCCCCTATTCCGTCAGGAAACCCCAAAGGACTTCTGCAGCTCCCAGAAGGACTTGCAAACCATCACATATTAAAAAGCCCTTAGTGGTCAGTGGATTTTGGCCACTCTAGACCAACGAGCCATTACAGAAACCAGCCAAAACCACACTCTTGAGTCGGCGAGGATCTAAGGAGGTGAAGGACGCCAACTGTAGCTGGGCCAGTCACCATAACTTGAACAGTGTCAGAGTGAGAAGACACCCCTAGACAACTGAGCCAACACAGCTCTTCCCAACGACTCCTGCAGGATGGAAACCACAGCTCTGCCCGTGAGGACAAAGCTGCTGCACACACCTCCTCCTCGTCATCGACCATTGGGAGCAGTAGCGGAGTGCGACCCCTCGGGCCCCAACCCCTAGGCTGTTCCTTTAATAAAGACATTCAAGAAAGGAGAAGAAGTCTCCTTGCCCTTTATTTTTATCAGCCAAGATTTGGGAATAGGAAATTCTGTTTCCTGGAGAAAAACAAGAGAGAGTGTTTGGTTGTGAGAGTGTTTGGTTGGGGATTCCTCCTGCCAAAGCCCATCTCTAGAAGTCACCGGATATTTTGTGTCCATACAAACCTCCAGACCACGAAGATTTAGCTGAAAAACCCCTCAGAAATACCAAGATTGAGCCTCCCAAGACTTGAATAGATGATGATCATCCCAAAACAAGCTACTCAGGAGTTCTCCCTCTCTGGCCTCTCCACTTTGGACTTCTGAGGGTCCTGCGTGTATTGAGAGTTCCCCTCTCCGGGGTGCCCACCCTCTCCAGACTGTCAGGGGTCCCAGGAATCCCTAGGGTCCTCCCTCTCTGCTCTTCTTACCTTGGGCTCCTGGGGCTCCCCAAATACCCTCTCACAGAGCCCCCAGGATATTTAGGTGAGCTCCCCCTCCACGGTCACATGTGACATGGTGGGGGGACAATGTCCCAGGGGGCAGGAGGGCTGCGGACACAGTGAAGGCTGGACCGCGTGGCCCCTCCACTTCCAGTTCCTCCTCCTCTATCCCATGTCTTCCTCCCACTCCTCCTCCTCCTGTTCCTCCTCAACCCCTCCTCCTTCTCTTAATCCCTCCAGCCCTTCTCCCGCTGCTTCTCCATCACCGCTCCACCACCCCCATTCCTCCTGCCCCGTTCCCGAAGCCCTTGCAGCCTGCGGGAGGAGCGGGGATGGAGCCAGGACAGGTCGGGATGGGCAGCACGGGGTTCTTGGCTGCTCCCACCCGCTGGGGGTGGGGGGAACCCGGCCGGGGAAAAGGAGAGGGAAACTGGAAAAACTGGGAGATGCAGATCCAAACTGGGGCTTGGTGGCCCCCCTGGGTGGGGACTTCCAGCTCCGGGCCTCTTCCCAGAGGGTTGGAGATGTTGGAGGGGGGACTGCAGACATGGATGAGGGATCCCAAGAGTGGAAATTCGGGGATAGGATCCGTAGGGATGGGAATATCCCGCTCCCTTGCCGGGGGCAGGGTCACACCTGAGCCAGGTGTGCAGGGCAGGACCTTGCCCTGACCCCAAGCACTGTCCTACCTGCAGGATCTGCTTCCCATCGGCCTCTTCCTCCTGCAGCCCCAGGCCCAGCTTAGTGCTGAACAAAGGGCCTGGGCCGGGGTCATCCCCCGGTGGGGGCTGTAAAACCCCTCTGCTCTGTCCCCAGATTCCGTCCTGGGGGAGCAGGAGCTGGGGCCCCGAGGGGAGGGAAAAGGGGGTGACACCAGGATGGGGGCTCACACATGCTCTAGGGGGGACACACAACTCCTGGGGACAACCCTCACTCCCACAGTGCAAGGAAGAGAAACCCCTACATGGAGCCCCCAACCCCCAGCAGCATCCTGGGGGCGGGGTGTGGTGGCAGCTTTGGGGGCCTCGACTGGGGGTCACGACTGGCCTAAAACTCCTTCCCAGCCCCACAGCCACTCCCAGCCCCCTCAAACCACCTCACAGCTCCCAGGACAGGATGAGGGGCTGTGTGAGCCACTTCCTGGGGTGTCGGTCTGGAGGCCCCCCAGGTGGTCCCAGGGCCCCAGGCTGCAGTGCTGTCACCACCTCCTACTTGGGATGGTGGCTCTGGTGGGACCTCCGTTCCTTGGGGTAGGGACCCTCCTCCAGTGTCACCCTATAAAGATAAGCTGTAACACTAAGCCCAGGGGTTGATTGACACGGGCTTCTTCCAATCAGCTCTCTCAGGAAGCTGGAAGCATCCCATTGGCCAGATCCCAAAGGGGCTAGAGTTCAGACCAGTGAGGATACCCAGACTGGGTATTTCAAATGCCCTTTATAAGGAGGGGCTGGACAATAAACTCAGACTTTGTGCTGCATGAACTGGGAGGTGAGAGTCTCTGTCTCCTTGCTCTCTCTCCACCTCCGAGTGTAACGTGTCACTCCAGGTGGGTCCTCCAGGTGTTCCATGAGATTTGGGCTCCTACTGGAAGTGACTGGGCTCTCCTGGGATCATACGGAGATCATACTGGGAGTGACTGGGAATGAGTCCAAGCATGCTGAGGGCAACTGGAATATATTGGGAATGTCTGTAACCTTACTGGGGGTGACTGAAACCACACTGCGAGCAACAGGGACCATGCTGGGGACAACTGGGACCATGCTGGAGGCAACTGGGAGCAAGTGGGAGTGACAGGGTCTACACTGAGGGCAACTGGGTGTGACTGGGACCCTGGTGGAAGAGACTGGAATCATATGGGGAGTGACTGGGACTATACTAGAGGCCACTGGTATCACACTGGGAGGAACAGGGAGCAATTGGAACCATGCTGAGGCAACTGGGATCATACTGGGAGTGACTGGCTCTGGGGAGCACAGGATGGTGAGGAGCAGGAGGACAACTCACATCCCAGCCCCACAAATACGCCCTATTCCCAGGGATACCCGCAAGCCCCTGGCTCCCCCTACTCACCCCTGCTCTGACTGTACTGGACTTGCAGCATCTCCAGGTCAGTGGGGGATGTTCTGGGTGCACTCACTGACCTAGGTCTGGGAATCCCAATATTCTGGCTCAAATCTGGCCCTGCTCAAAAAGGGTCCCATCCAGGTGCACCCAAAGGTGGATGAGGAAGCTGGAGCACTGGCTGAAGGTCTTCCCACATTCCAAGCACCTTTAGGGCTTCTCTCTGCCATGAAGCTGCTCAGGGACCACCAGCTCCAAGCTCTGGCTGGATCTCCAGCCACCTTCCTGGCACAGGGTGGGCCTGTCCTCCTCAGGGCTCCCTGGGCTGGGTTTGGAGCCCCTCCTTGTGCGGGATCTCTGGGGCTTTTCCTCCCCAGTGAATTCCTGTGCCATGGAGCCGCTCAAAATGGCCTCTTCCACGAGGTTCTGCCACAGGGATTTGTCCTCCCTGGTCTCTGTTCTCAGTTTGTTTTCTGAGGGAGGAAGGACAAGGACAGCAAGGAACAAGAAAAAGGAAGAAAGACAGAAAGAACGAAGGAAGGAGGGAAGATTTATTTTTGTGCCAGAGGGAAGGGGAAAGAGATTTCTCCAATTCACCCCTGACAGGACAGTGTCGGCAGCAGGGGTGTCCAGCAGCCTGGGGTGATGCTGGGCTGGCAGATGGAAGTGAAAAGAGGGGGAATGGAGCAGTGACTTCCTCCTCACATGCCTGCATGTCTCAGGGCATTTTCGTCTTCCTTGCAGCCTCCTCTTCCTCCACCTGGCTAAGGTTTGGGAACTGGAATTCCTGTTTTGGGGGAAAAACAAGTTGTGAGTGTGTTGGCTTGGGTGTTCATCCTGCCCAAGTCCATCTCTAGAAGTCACCAGATGTCTAGTGTCCATAAAAATCTCCAGACCACCAAATTCAGCCACCCTCAAAAAACCTCAAACCACCAAGATTCAGCAAAAAAACCCCACCCACCCAGGCGTTCCCTCTCTGGTCTCTCCACTTTGGGTTTCAGGCATCCCTCCTGTCTGGGCTTCTGCAGCTCCAGTGTGTATTGGTATCTCCTCTCTCTGGGCTGCTGGGGCTCCTGGCAATCCCAGAGGTTTGCCTTCTCTGGGCCCCCCAGCTGGGTGTCAGAGGGGGTCCAGGGGTACCGCCTGTGCAGGGTCCCCATTTCAGGGCCCTAGGGCACCCATGGATCTCCCGAGTCCATGGTCCCAACATCTCCAGGCTGCCGGGGTTCCTCCTATCCAGGCTCCACGTTCCAGCCTCCGGGGGTCCCCCTTATCGGGACATCAGACCCCGCAGGCTGCAGAGGGTCCTCAGCTCCGGTACCACCTTTCTCCCCTCTCCCACCCCCACCCCCGCCGGTACTGGGCGATCACCACGTGGCTCCGGGCTGACAATGCAGCGCCTGGCCCGGGCAGCCCGACCCCCACCGCGGGTCTCACGCATCCCCCGGCCCAGCGCTCTGCCGGCAGCCAGCACAGAGACCCACCAAAATTTTGCCATCTCGGACGGGCGGGCGGGCGGCCCTTGGCCCCGAGCAAAGAGCTCTGCCCGGGGGCTCTCCGGGAAATGCAGCGGTGCTCGGCAGCAGCCCCAGTCCGCCCAGCCCGCGGGAATTCCCCCGCATCGGGACAAAATCCTGCCCCAAAGGAGGCACTTGGAACGCCCGCCCGCGGCTCTTCCCTGCCCCACAGATCCCGGGAGCTGCCCCGCTGTCGCAGGTGGGGCTCTGGAGCAGGGAGGCTCTGCGGGACCCCCGGGCTGTGCCCTCTCCCAGGCCGGGCTGCTCCCGGCTCCCGCAGAGTCCCGGCGTGACCGGGCACCGACCGCCCGGCGCCGCAGGGCCCCGAGCCCCTGCTCAGCAAAGGGTCAGTGTGCCGGGGGGCTCCGGCCACTGCCCACCCCCGGCACAACCTGCAGCTCCCGGCGCAGCTCCGTCCAGCCGGGCAGTGCGGGTTACCCAACCAGGCAGAATATTCCGTTCATGGAATCTCTGTTATCTCTGCTTACATCTGCAAAACCAGCTGCTGCTGAGGCAATCCTATCTCAGACTGAAGGCTTCCCACCCAAAATGCTGCATTCAGTTCTGACGCACTGTGGAGACAGACAGGCACACCAAACCTCTTCCCTGGAGAGGCGTCCCTTGAATGAGCTGTGATAAAATCATCTCAATCGTCCTGGATTGAGAAATCCTCCTTGGTCATGGTGAGAGCCCAGCATGCTTTCGGGTCCCATGCAGATTCTTGGTAACCCATTGGTTTTTGCCGCTTTGTACTACCCTCCCTTTTCCCCATAAAAACCCCAGCTTCTGCCCTGTTCGGGAGGGAGCTGCCCGTCCCTGGTCCCCTTCGCAGGTTTGCTGGAATAAAACCTCATCCTGCGGAACTGCCACACGGAGCTCCTGTCTCTTTATTCCTGCGTTAGCCTGGGGGTACCTCACAAGGCAGAGCTAAATCACTAAGAGCTTGAAATCACTGCTAAGAGCTGATCACTAGCAGCCACGGGCTGCCAGAGCCTTGCTGAGGTTAGCCGTCAGCTGAAGGACAGCCTGAGACCCCTAGAATGTTGTCCCCTGTGGGACCTCTCTGGGAAGGTTGCGGCGTTCAAGTCGAACCATCAGACCCGGACCGGCTGTCACAACAATGCACCATTAAGAAATCCAAGAGCAAAGCTGAAAGCTGATTAGAGAATCTTGCAAAATCACATCCAAGAACGTTCTGTTATAAAATCACAAATATTAACAGAAGCTGAGAAAGTCAGCAATGTTACAAAAACAACCTTCGAACACTGGGATTAGAAGAGTTCAGGCAATCCATTTGATTGGAATGAGCCTTCTCTTTCTGACATGTGAGCTATGCCATCGAATTTCCCAAACCAGGGAAACAGGGAGCCCTGGCAGCTTCACACACAACGATGACACAGAACAGGGCAGGGCAAGCAGCTGCCAAAATTATACCTTCTACTTGGAATTAAGAACTTTGGCTTCAAGTTCTACTATAGCCACTATTAATATAGAGTCAAAAAGAATAAAAATAGTAATAATAACAACAACTGTAACATTAATAGCAACAATAGTGGTAACAGCAATAATAATTAATAATGGTTATAAAAACCCTACCATACTTATACTAGGTTTGCATGGCCAGATTTTGGTAAAGGAGGGGCTCTAGGAGGGCCTTCTGTGAGAGTCTGCTGGAAGCAGCTGCTCCTCCATGTCCCACAGAGTCAATTCCAGCCAGCTCCAGGATGGACCAGCCACTGGCCAAGGCTGGGCCAGTTAGAAATGGTGGCCCAATCTCTTAGCCTTTGGGATAAGAGATTTAAGAAAAAGAAAATTGGTTATCGTGTAGTTGTAACTGTGATCAGGAAAGAGCAGGGTGGGAACATGTGAGAAGAACAACTCTGCACACCCCCAGGGCAGGGCAGGAGGAGGGCCAGGAGCTGCTCCAGGTGCTGGAGCTGATTGCCCTGAGATTCCCTGGGGCAGCCCATGGTGAGGCAGCTGGGCCCCTGCAGCCCATGCAGGGCACGGAGTGCAGAGATGCAGCTGCAGCGCCTGCAGGAGTCTGAGCCGGAGCAGGGGGTGCCTGAGCGGAGGCTGTGACCCCATGAGAAACCTGTGCTGGAGCAGGGACCTAAAAACCCATGGAGAGAGGAGCCCACGCTGGAGCAGGGTCCTGGTAGGACTTGCGAGCCCATGGAAGAGTGAGTCATGTTGCAGCAGTTTGTGAAGAACTGCTGTCCGTGAGATGAACTCACCTTGGAGAAGTTCATGGAGAAGTGTCTCCAGGAGGGACCCCATAGTGCAGCAGGCTCCTCTCCCTGAGCAGCAGGAGAAACAACATGTGATGAACTGACCAGGACCCCCATTCTCTGTCTCCCTGCATCCACTGGGGAAGGAGGCAGAGATGGGAAGGAGGGAGGGATGGGCAGAAGATGTTTTTAAAGCTTTATTTTACTTCTCACTATCCTGTTCTGATTTTGATAAGAATAAATTCAATTAATGTCTCTAATTTCAAATGTGTTTTGCCCATGGTGGCATTTGCTGAGTGATCTGTCCCAGTCCTTATCCCAACCCATGAACCCTTCATTCTATTTTCTCTCTCCTGTCCATCTCTGGAGGGGAGTGAGAGAGCAGCTTTGGTGGGTGCCTGGCATCCAGCCAGGGTCAACCGACTACAGTTCCTTTCCTTCATTCTTTCTTTATTTCCAGAGGTCCCCGTGAAGAGGTTGACTGGGGCTTTGATGGAGGGAGTGAAGGTGGCGGGGAGCAGCGGGGACAGGAGGCACAGGGATGTGGGACAGGCATCAGAGGGGCCCGGGCAGCTGGCAGGGGGCAAGGCCTGTCCCCCTGGGCCAGCAGCAGCCCCGTGGCCTGGCCAAGGCGCTGCCAGCAGGGGCTGGGCCCGAGGCAGGGGGAGAGCCCAGTCCCGGGGGCGGCGTTTGTGCCCCGAGCCCGTCCAGCCCAGCCTCCCCCGTGTGCGCAGTGACCGCTGGCACGGGCTGCACTGGGCAGCGTGACCTGCTGGGGACACTGAGAGCTGCCCCGCTGTGACACTGCCCTGGGGATGGCACAGGCACCAAACAAATCACAGCCCTGCTCCTTGTGATGTTGCAGGCCCTACAAGTGTCCTGAGTGTGGGAAGAGGTTTCAGAGCAGCTCCAATCTCCTCCTACATCAGTGGATTCACACTGCAGAGGCCATACTAGTGTCTTGAGTGTGGCAAGAGCTTCAGGCACAGCTCAGCCTTGATCCAACACCAACAGAAACACCCCTAAGGGAAGCCCTGCAAGTGCCCTGAGTGTGAGAAGAGCTTCATGTGCTGCTCCAGCTCCATCCCCCATGGGAGGATCCGTGTTGGATGATCCCCAGTGTCCCCGGTTGGGCAGAGCCCCGGTGATCCATGGTGCCATTGCCCTGTATTGAGAAGACACCTGTCTGGAGGGCTCCACCTCTTCCTGGCTCCCCATGGCCTTGATTTTCTTTTCATTTCTCTTTGTCCTTTCCAAACACCCAAAACCAGGGTAAAAATAAAGACCTTGAACTAAGACATGGTTGGTGCCATGGGAGGAACTTGCAGGGGCTTTGTGGGATGCTGGGTTCAAGGGAGTTGAGTACTCCTGGGAGGGACTTGGGGGTTGCTCAGGGCTTTGGGAAACCAGGGCCAAGCAGCTCTGGCTGCACTGGGAGACCCTGGTGGAGGTCCTGGGACAGCTGATAAAGACCCCACTGCCCTAAGCTATCTCTACGTCCCCCCGTCCCGGTTCCCGCTGTTCCCTGTCCCGGATGCCCCTCTCCTCGCTGTCACTCCCGTGCCCTCTGCCCCTTCCCGTGTCACCCCACTGCCAGTCCCATCCTGCTCCTATCCCAGTCCGGATCCCATTCCTGGTCTCATTCTCTGTCCCCGCCCCGTATTCTCTGTCTGGTTGCCGTTCCCATATTCTCAGTGCTGTATTCCCTTTCCTGTTCCCGTTCGCATATTTCCATTTCTATATTCCCTCTTCCGTTTCCACATTCTCATTTCCGGTCCCGTTCCCATATTCCATTTCCCGTATTTCCAGCCCCGTTCCGTTATTCTCGTTCCCGATCCCGGGCCTATCTTCCTATTCCTCATCCCATATTCTCAGCCCGGTTGCCGCTTCCGTATACCCATACTCCTATCCCTGGTCCCGTTCCCGTTCCCACTTCCGTATTTCCAGTCCTATTCCCGGTCTCTGTCCTGGATTCCCCGTCCCCTCTCACCGGACGCCGCCGCCATCGCTCCGGCTGCCCCCAGGCCTCCCGTGACCGGGGAAACCCCACCCTGCTCCCGCCCACCAATCACAGCGCGCGATCCCCCTGGTATTTCCATAGCTCCGCCTTCCGGCTGGCCCCGCCCACCGCCGGCTGTAGCCACGTTCCGGCGCTGTTTCCTCCCAGTTCCCTCCCAGTGCTCCCAGTAAGAGCGGGACTGGGAGGGAAAGCGCTCCAAATTCCTGCCCGCTGCTCCCAGTACAGCTCCCCTTGCCGCGCGGGGCGGGGCTGCTTTGGAACCCCCCAGGGCAGAGCGCAGCTGCTTTTGGGTGTCGGCATCTGCCTGGGGCCGGTGTGGGAGCGGAGGACGAGCGGGAGGAAGAGGAGGAGTAGAAATAGGAGGAGGACGATGAGGAGAAGCAGGAAAAGAAGGTGTGATAGAGAAATGACTTGCTTATCNTTGGCGGGTCTTTTTGATCCCCCGGCTACCCAGCGCTGTCTTTGCTCATTTATATCCTGCTCAATTAATAAAATTCTAATGGAAAAACTGAGTTTTAGATACTCGTCTATTACAAAGGGAGAGAGGAGGAGGAGGAGGAGGAGGGCGAAGAGGAGGAGCGGGAGGAAGAGGAGCAGCAGCAGCAGCACCACCCCGTTCCCCGGCCCGCCCGCTGAAGCCGCAGCTCCCCCGGCTCCGGCAGCATCGCCTGCCCCCGGAACCCGCAGGTGAGCGGGGAGGGGGAGCTCGGCCCAAATTCATCGGAGGGGGTCTCCGGGAGAGTTTTTTTCTGCGGGGAAGGGGATGTTTGAATTTTGCAGGACCCCAAAGTTGAGCCGCAGATGCCCTTTTGGGGAGATCTTGGGGGGTCCCACGTAGCGATCGCGCGGTACCGGCGGAAAGGGGGGCGATATCAGTGTTGGGGATTCTCCGGAGAGAGCCGGGGTGGAACGCGGGGGCCCGGAGTGGGGAGAGCGCAGGGGGCGATCCTGGAGCCGAGGGACGCCCGGTAGAAGGAGGGGGTGGGGAAGGCTGGAGATCAGCGGGGTCCGGGCCCCCCGAGGCTGAAAGGGGTAGTCATTTGCCCAGCTAGACTTGGGCAGCGGGACCATCAAACCCAACACGCTCACCCCTTGTTTTTCCCCCACAAACCAGGATTTCCCATTCCCAAACCTTGGCCGGATAGAGCGGGAGGCAACCACAACAAAGACGAAGATGTCCTGGGACACCCAGGCACCTAGGTGAGGAGGAAGTCACTGCCTATTTCCCCCTCTTCTCTACTCCATCTCCCAGCCCAGCATGGCCCCTGGCTGCAGGACAACCCTACTGCTGACACCATCCTTCCAGGGATGAACTGAGGGGATTTCCTTCCCCATCCCTCTGGCATGGAGGCAAATCCCATCCTCTCCTTGTGCTTCCTCCCCCAGACAATGAGCTGAGGATGGAGACCAGGAAGGACAAATCTCTGTGGCAGAACTTCATGGAAGAGGCCATTTTGAGCAGCTCCATGGTGCAGGAATCCAAAAAGGAGGAAAAGGCCCAGAGATCCTTTATGAGGAGGGGCTGCAGACCCAGCCCAGGGATCTGAGAGGAGGAAAGACCCACCCTGGGCTGGAAATGAAGCTGGAGATCGACCAGAGCTCAGAGCCGAGTGTCAATGAGCAGCTTCATGATGAGGAGAAGCCCCACAAGTGCTCGGAATGTGGGAAGAGCTTCAACCAGAGCTCAACTCTGATCTGCCACTGGAGAATCTGATCTGCCACTGGGGAAAGACCGTACGAGTGTGGAGAGTGTGGCAAGAGCTTCAGGACGAGCTCCAAACTGATTGTCCACCAGAGGATCCACAAAAAGCAGAGGCCCTATTAGTGTGATGAATGCAGGAAGAGGTTTCAAACCAGCTCCCATCTCTTTGGGCATCAGCAGATTCACACCGGGGAGAGGCCCTTCCACTGCCCTGACTGTGGAAAGGGCTTTAACCAAAACCATGGCCTCATCACCCACTGGCGCATCCGCACTGGGGAAGCGGCCGTACAAGTGTCCCAAGTGTGGGAAGAGCTTCGTGCACTGCTCCAACTCCATTCCCCATGGGAGGATCCGTGTTGGATGATCCCCAATGACCCCTTGTGGGCAGAGCGCCGGTGATCTGTGGTGCTGGTGATCCGTGATGGGAAGACACCTGCCTGGGGGCCTCCACATCCTCCTGGCTCTCCATGGGCACCTGGACACATCCACAGACCAACATCAGAAATCCATTGTGGAGAGCAGATTTGTCAACTTCCGACCCCAGAAAAATCTCACCTTTTGCATCTTCTGGTGGCATCAAGCAGCACTGGATGGCCTTGGAAGTCTTCTCCAACATAAATCCATCGTTTTAATTCTCTCTGGCCCACAGGCATCTTCCACAGCCAAATGGGGACATAATGGGGCAAAACCCACTATTTTGGAGACAGTGGGATGGAAACCCCTCCTCAAAAGGTTCTTTCCACCCACATAAGCACGTGGATGTTCCACCGGCACAGACACATAAATCCTTTTGTTTTAGCCTTGATTTTTTTTCATTTCTGTTAATCTCTTTGAAACCCCTGGAAGTGGGGTAAAAATAAAGATGTTGAAAAAAGTCATGGATGGGGATACGTGGGGGACAATGACATGGATGAGGACATGGTGGGGCATGGACATGGGGGACATGGAAAGGGATAGGGACATGGCCATGGGGGACATGGAAAGGGATAGGGACATGGCCATGGATGGGGACATGGGGAGACATGGAAATGGGTGGGGAAATGGGGGGACATGGATGGGGACACAGCCATGGGTGAGGACATGGGGGGACATGGAAATGGATGGGGACATGGAGGGACATGGACATGGGTGGGGTCATGAACTGGGAGAGCATCAGTGCCATCAGCACCTTCAGCTCAGCCATGGCAAAGCACTGCCTGATGCAGTTCCTGCCACCATGTCCCCACTGTCACCACTGCGGTGTCCCAGCTGAATGTCACCACCCACTAGGACGGGACATGGAACTTGTTCAACTGGTGACAAATGGCCCGGAAGCAGGCGACAGGCACCAGGATGTCCCAGGGCCACTGCACTCAGGGGAACCCAACTGCCCCTGGGGACAGGCTGGGGACAGGACAAGGGTCAGTGTCACCCGGGGGGTCACATGGCCTGGTGACAGAGTCCCCACAGGTGTGGAGACATTGTCCTTGATGTGTGTCCTGGTGGCATTGTGTCCCCTCCTCCCCATATGTCCCAGTCCCCTGCAGTGAGTCCCTGTCCCTTTCAGTGTGTCTGTGTCCCCTTCCCTGTGTTCCCTCCTCCCCACGTGTCCCTGTCCCCTTTCCTGTGTCCCTGTCCCTCCCGCATGTGTCCCTGTGGGGTCAAAGTCCCCGAGGCCCCGGGGCCGTGTCCTGCAGGGTGTCCCCCTGTTCCACAGGGTGTCCTCGTGTCCCTCAAGCTGTCGCTGTGTTCTGCAGGATGTTCCAGTGGCTGCTCCTGGCGCTGAGCATCTGCACCCACCCCAGCACCGGTAAGGACATGCCACGATATCCCACGACACCCCAGGACACCCTCTGTCCTCTGATTTTCGATCCCTCCCCTCTCTTTTGGGTCCATTCCCCCTTATTTTGGGTCCTTTTCCCCTGGTTTGGGTCCTTTCTCCCCTGTTTCCATCTCCTTTGTTTCCTTTCCCCCTCTTTTGGATCGTTTCCCCCCTATTTTGGGTCCTTTCCCCCTATTTTGGGTGCCCTCCCCTTTCTTTTGGCACATTTTTGGGTGTCTCCATCTNCCTCAAAAGGTTCTTTCCACCCACATAAGCACGTGGATGTTCCACCGGCACAGACACATAAATCCTTTTGTTTTAGCCTTGATTTTTTTTCATTTCTGTTAATCTCTTTGAAACCCCTGAAACTGGGGTAAAAATAAAGATGTTGAAAAAAGTCATGGATGGGGATACGTGGGGGACAATGACATGGATGAGGACATGGTGGGGCATGGACATGGGGGACATGGAAAGGGATAGGGACATGGCCATGGGGGACATGGAAAGGGATAGGGACATGGCCATGGATGGGGACATGGGGAGACATGGAAATGGGTGGGGAAATGGGGGGACATGGATGGGGACACAGCCATGGGTGAGGACATGGGGGGACATGGAAATGGATGGGGACATGGAGGGACATGGACATGGGTGGGGTCATGAACTGGGAGAGCATCAGTGCCATCAGCACCTTCAGCTCAGCCATGGCAAAGCACTGCCTGATGCAGTTCCTGCCACCATGTCCCCACTGTCACCACTGCGGTGTCCCAGCTGAATGTCACCACCCACTAGGACGGGACATGGAACTTGTTCAACTGGTGACAAATGGCCCGGAAGCAGGCGACAGGCACCAGGATGTCCCAGGGCCACTGCACTCAGGGGAACCCAACTGCCCCTGGGGACAGGCTGGGGACAGGACAAGGGTCAGTGTCACCCGGGGGGTCACATGGCCTGGTGACAGAGTCCCCACAGGTGTGGAGACATTGTCCTTGATGTGTGTCCTGGTGGCATTGTGTCCCCTCCTCCCCATATGTCCCAGTCCCCTGCAGTGAGTCCCTGTCCCTTTCAGTGTGTCTGTGTCCCCTTCCCTGTGTTCCCTCCTCCCCACGTGTCCCTGTCCCCTTTCCTGTGTCCCTGTCCCTCCCGCATGTGTCCCTGTGGGGTCAAAGTCCCCGAGGCCCCGGGGCCGTGTCCTGCAGGGTGTCCCCCTGTTCCACAGGGTGTCCTCGTGTCCCTCAAGCTGTCGCTGTGTTCTGCAGGATGTTCCAGTGGCTGCTCCTGGCGCTGAGCATCTGCACCCACCCCAGCACCGGTAAGGACATGCCACGATATCCCACGACACCCCAGGACACCCTCTGTCCTCTGATTTTCGATCCCTCCCCTCTCTTTTGGGTCCATTCCCCCTTATTTTGGGTCCTTTTCCCCTGGTTTGGGTCCTTTCTCCCCTGTTTCCATCTCCTTTGTTTCCTTTCCCCCTCTTTTGGATCGTTTCCCCCCTATTTTGGGTCCTTTCCCCCTATTTTGGGTGCCCTCCCCTTTCTTTTGGCACATTTTTGGGTGTCTCCATCTCCTCCAACCCCCTCCCCACCCCTTAACCCCCCTCACTCCCCACCCCCTATCCCGCCAGGCGTGTCCCCAGCTGTCCCCCCGCGCCACATGGACTCGGTGCTTGACATCCTGGACGCCCTCGAGTCCCCGGCCCGGGGGGGCTCCCCCGGCACCGCCGCGGCCTTGGGGAGGGGCCTGGGGGTCTGCAGCAGGCCCGGGTGCCGGGCGGTGCTGGGCGAGCCCCCCGGGACTCCCGAGCGCCCCCCGGCTCTCACCGAGGGCCAGTGGCAGCTCCTGACCGAGCTCCTCCGCCACGACCCGGCGACACCGGAGCTGGGGGCAGTGCTGGCCCCCGACGGCTCCACGGTGGCCCTCGGTCCTCTCCTGGCCGGCATCGAAGCGGGGCTGAGATCCGGCGGGTTTGGGCGACCTCTCCCCACCCTCGATCCGCCCGCCGACCATCTCTTGGCTGTCACCATTGCCGAGGCTTTGGGGACATCCTTTCTGCTGGCTCAGGGGGGTGACAACAACGCCACCGCGCTGGGACCCGGCGGCTGCTGGGACGACGTTCAGAACCCCCAAAATTACATCTTGAGGGGTCCCCCGTCCCCTGTCCCCGACCCCGTGGCCATCGGGGCCATGGATGGGGTGGTCCTGGGGGCGCAGCTGGCCCGGGGACCCCTCCCGGTGGCCGAGCTGCTCCGGAGCTACTACGGGACCGGGAATGGCTCAGAAGCGGGGAGACCCCCCAGCAGTTACCGGCGCCGGGATTTTGGGGCGCTGGCGGGACAGGGACGGCTCGAGAAGGAGGTGGCGGCGGTTTTGGGGGTGCTGAGGACGCTGTCGCCCAGCTCAGAGCTCCTGAGGGACGTGGGGACGCAGGAGGTGGCGGCCGTGGCTCATAGGGCGGCGCGGGAGTTCAGCGAGCGCTACGTGGGTATGGGCGGGGTGGCACCTCCTAAATGGAGGTGACACCTCCCAAACTGGGGTTGTCTCCTCTCAGACAGGGGTTGTCACCCCCTAAACAGGGATTGCCACTGCAGAAATGGGCATTGTCACCCTCTAGATGCAGTTGTGATCTCCCAAATACGGGCTGTCACTGCTCAAATGAGTGTTGTCACCCCCAAACGGAGTTGTCACCCCCTAAACAGTAGTTGTCACCTCCCAGACAGGGATTGTCACCCCCTAAATGGGGTTGTCACCCCTCAAATGGGGGTTGTCACCCCCTAGACAGGGATTGTCACCCTCTAAATGGGTGTTGTCACCTCACAGACAAGGATTATCACCCCTAATGTCTCCACACAGCCTCTGTCGTGTCCCCAAGGACCTATCAAGCCCCTTGTCCCCAAATGCCCTCTGCCATGTTCACAAGGAGGGCCTTGTCCCCACAGGGCCTCTGCCATGTCCCCAATGGCTCAGGGGACGTATCCAGCCCCTTGTCCCCACGTGGATGCCACCACATCCCCAAGGAGTCCCTTGTTCCCTGGTGGACTCTACTGTGTCCCCAACAAGCCCCATGTCCCCTGGTGGACGCTACCATGTCCCCATCAAGGCCCATGTCCCCCCACGGCCTCTGCTGTGTCCCCAAGATCTCAGGGGACACCTCCATCCTGTTGTCCCCGCAGAGTGCCCAGCCATTGTGCCGCGCTGCCTGTGGGGTGCCCGTCCCTACCGGGGCACCCCGGCCCCGCTGCAGCCCCCGCTGGGCTCGGTGTTCCTGCACCACACCCTGCAGCCGGCACAGCCCTGCCGGACCTTCGGCGCCTGCGCCCACGCCATGAGGGACATGCAGCGCTTCCACCAGGACACCCGTGGCTGGGACGACATCGGCTACAGGTCACTGTCACCTCTCCGGGGCAATGGCACCTGCCACGGGCCCTGGCACCCCGTGTGGGGGCAGTCATTGTACCTCTGGGGGGACTGTCACCTCCCCTGGTTCCTGTCACCTCCTATGGGCTGTGTCATCCCCTGTGGTCCCCATCCCTATCTCCTTAAGTCCCTGTCACCCACCACAGTTCCTGTCAGACTGTCAAACCCCCCCCCACCCCGTTCCTGTCATTGTAACCCTGTGGGCATTGTCACCTCCACTGGTTCCTGTCACCTGCCATGGAGCCGGTCATTGTCTCTCCCATGGTCCCTGTCAACCCCCATGGTCACTGTCATCCCCTGTGGTCCCCATCACTGTCCCCTTGCAGTCCCTGTCATTGTCTCCTCACAGAGCCCACCACTGTCCCACTCTCCTCTCATAGTCCCCATCACTGTCCCACCATGGCCCCCACCATTGTCCCCCCAGTCCCTACCACTGTCCCTTCATGGTCCCCATAACTGCCCCTCCATGATCCTCACCACTGTCCCCATCATTGTTGCCCTGCAGTCCCCATCTCTTCATGTCCCATGTCCCTTCATGGTCCTCACTACTGTCCCCTCCCAGTCCCCATCCCTGTCCCCACACTGTCCTCATAACACCCCACAGTCCCCATCCCTGTCCATTTGCAGTCCCCATCACTGTCCTCTTGTAATCCCCATCACTGTCTCTCCACTGTCCCCATCCCTGTCCCCATCCCTGTCCCTTTAGAGTCACCACCATTGTGCCCCTGCAGTCCCCACCACTGTCCCCCATGGTCCCCTCACTGCCATCGTGTCCTCACAGCTTTGTGGTGGGCTCAGACGGGTACCTGTACGAGGGCCGGGGCTGGCACTGGGTGGGTGCCCACACCAAGGGCTACAACACCCAAGGCTTCGGCGTTGGCATCATCGGGGACTTCACGGCCACCCTGCCGGACCCTGACACGCTAGCCCTGGTGCGGGATGAGCTCCTGCCCTGTGCTGTCCGCTCTGGCCACGTCCAGCCAGACTTCATCCTGCGTGGCCATCGCCAGCTCGGACACACCGACTGCCCTGGCAATGCCCTCTTCCAGGAGATCCAGAGCTGGCCTGGCTTCCAAGGGACACCGGTGGCCCCAGGGCTTGGGGTGGGTGGCCTGGTGGGGTTGGTGGGAAGGGGTTTAGGGTCATCTTGTGACTGAGCATGGGTCTTGTCCACTCTGCAGTGAGGAGAGGCCCCGGCCAAGGAGCCTGGGCTGGATGGAGGCAGGAGAGGTTGGACACTGGTCCAGAGGACACCAGCCCAGTCTGGATGGACACAGGTCCAGCAGATGTTGGTCTGATGGATCCCACCTGGACATTGGTCCAGATGGACACCAGATCCATGGATCCCAGCTGGACTCTGGTCTGCAGCTCCCCAGCCTGGACAGCCCCCAGCCCAGATGACCACCAGCCCAGCCACAGCCTGGCCCACCCCACTGGCCCACCAGCCCACCCCAGTAGCCCTAACCCCAAAACCCCCCAAAATAAATAAAATTCCAGGACATCAGGTCTGGGTGGTCCCTGCAGAGCAGATCCCAGCTGGACTCTGGTCTGCAGCTCCCCAGCCTGGACAGCCCCCAGCCCAGATGACCACCAGCCCAGCCACAGCCTGGCCCACCCCACTGGCCCACCAGCCCACCCCAGTAGCCCCAACCCCAAAACCCCCCAAAATAAATAAAATTCCAGGACATCAGGTCTGGGTGGTCCCTGCAGAGCAAAGGGGAAACTGAGGCACGAGCTGGGGGTGACTTTGGAGTGATGGGAGGGGACTTCGAGAGCCACTCTAGAGACCCCAACTACCCTCCTCCCGCCCCCGCAAACGAGCACCCAGCCCCAAATTGTCACCGCAACATCCCGGGGCCCCCCAGCTGTCATCCCTCCTGGAATCGGAGGGATTCCAGAAGCCACCGCGACCCCGCAGTCCCTTCGAGGGGTGACCCGCGGTGTCCCCCGGATGTCTCCGGCGCGTCCCCAGCGGGAGCAGCGGCATCACCTCAGGGCAGAGGCAGAGGAGAAGGTGAGGGTGTGACTGAAACTCCTGCCCGGTCACATGGGGAAGCTGCGACAGGAACCAGGACCAAGCGCGGGCGCAGCACCGGAGGTACCACGGGGACGGGGCGGGGGGGACATGCGGACAGTCCTCAAAGTCCTCCAAGTCCCCTCGGGGGATGCTGCGGCCGGGACAGCGCGGGGGATGCGGGGCATCCCCGGGAGGATGCGGGGGGCTGGAAGTGGCGGGGGGGGACCCCAAAAATGCTGTCATCCCCCTCGTAGGATGTGGGCCACCCCCCGCTTTGGGGCGCTGGTGACAAATTGGCGGCTGATGGCGACAAAAAGCGCAGGTACTACCTCGGGGATCTCACAGAGAAGGGGTCCTGCGGTGCCACCGCGCCCCCAGCGCTGAGCGGGTGACAAAGGGGGGATTAGGGGGTCCACAGGATGCGGGGCGGGGCGCGGGGGAATCGCGGTCGGGGCGCGACGGAAACGGCTCCGGTCGCGTCTGCGCCCGAGGCACGGGGATGGCGGGGCACCCATCACCCTGTCCCCCTGTGCCCCTGGC
>VXAX01006971.1:316485-400070 GCA_013399835.1 Leptocoma aspasia | reverse complement strand
CGGAGGGGGCGGCCCGGGCGGGGCGGGGAATGGAGCGGGGCGGAGGTGCCCGGGTGGGCACGTGTTTTTTGGGACACACGCGTGTTCTCGGGGTGCGACAGCGGGGATAGGGTGCCCTGCAGAGGGAGGATGCCCAGTGGTCGTGTGGGCGAGCGGGTGTTCCCGCTGCACATGTGCTCAGTGTGTGTGTGTGTGTGTGTGTGCACGACATGGGTGCACCAAACATAAACATACACATACACTCACGTATATCTGTGTGCATTGATATGGGTGTACCACAGCCACACAGAGGTACATATATGTGCACACACACACACACACACACAGAGGATTTTCGGTGCTGGGAAACCCAGCTTAGTACACAGGTGAAAAACGAGGTGCAGGTGAGGCAACGCCTCTTTGTGGTGCAGTAAGGACCGTTCGTTTCTTCCAGGAGTGCTGACAGGAATGTCGTCTATGGAAAGTCCTCTCGCAGAGCTTCCACGAGGGCAGAGGCAAAACACTCATTTACCGGGTCTGAGGTAAAAAGTCATTTGCAAATAGCAAAATTATGCTTTTCTTTATTTATTTTGTGTCTCCCTAAGGGGAGCTATCAGGGAGAGCTTTTTCCCCTCTGTGGGCCTCCAAATTTCCTGATACTCCTTGCAAAAGAGCTTTGCTTGTTTTCCTGCTAGGCTGTTGTTCAAAGCAGCACTTTGCAAGTTGAGAGCTCTGCAGTTAGTTTGCAGCACAAGCCCTGGCCCCACCTGGTAATATTGAATCAGCAATTATGTCAGCATGGGCAGGCCCCTGAGGCATCCCTGCGTACTTCTGTCACATTTTCATCGGCCACACAGGTGTTCACTGTACACCTGCAGCTCCCAGAGCACTCAGGCTGCATTAGGCTCTCCACTCGCATTAAAAAAGAAGGAATAAATGGAAGTTTTTAGCCCTTGCAGGCAAAAGGGTGGGAAGTACAACGCAAGTGCAGCTGGAAGGCCCAGACACTTGGCTGTTTTGATTTGTGAGTCTCTGGGCTTGGGCAGTATTGTCTGGAAGAGTCAAGCTAGAAATACCAAACATACTGAATAAGCCCAGTGTGTGTATTACACTCAGTAGTAGCTAGTGACAAGCAGCAATAAATTACTGCTCAGAGGGTGGCTGGGGCCAAATGAAAATATACTGTTAAGTGGTACATGAGCACAATCATTATGAAAATACACACCTTGGAGAGAATAAAAGTTGTGCAACGAGTACAGAGCCTGCTGAGGTGGGCTTTGGTGATGATGCATGTATGAGCAAATTAACAATTTGACAGAGCACTGCATCTTTATCCAACGCTGGAGAGCGACTGTGAATTCCGGCAGGGTGCTTGGTGGCCCTGTCAGCCTGTGCACAAGGACAGGGACACTGCTGCCTTCAGACAAACAGTGGGAGGGACGTTACAGGGTCAATAATGGCGTTGGCTCTGTTGCCTGTCCAGCAGTTCATTGTCCCTTGGCACCTGAGGTGAGGTTTCTGTTTGCAGGGGAGTGGCAGGGGGTGGTTTGGGCTTAATCCCTGTCCCAGTACAGAAAAGACACGGAGCTGTTGGAGCCAGTTCAGGGCAGGTCACCTACATGATTAGAGGGATGGAGCACCTCTGCTGTGAGGAAAGGCTGGGAGAATTGGGATTGTTCACCCTGGAGAAGAGAAGACTTTGGGATGACCTAATTGTGGCCTTCCAGTGCCTGAAGGAGTTAACAAGAAAGATGGAGAGAGACTCTTTACAAGGGCCTGGGGTGACAGGACAATGGGAGATGGGGTCAGACTGAAAGAGAGCAGGGTTAGATCGGATACCGGGAAAAAATTCTTCCCTGTGAGGGTGGTGATGCTCTGGCACAGGTTGCCCAGAAAAGCTGTGGCTGCTCCTGGATCTCTGGAAGTGTTCCAGGCCAGGCTGGATGGGGCTTGGAGCAACCTGGGATAGTGGAAGGCGTCCCTGCCCATGCCAGGGGGTTGGAACTGGATGATCTTTAAGATCCTTTCCAACCCAAACCAGTCTGTGATTCTGCATCCGAGGAGGGACGTTCTGGCTGTGTGCTAGAGGGGTGTCTGGATTTGGATGTGATTGATATGTCCTGGTTTGGGAATGGCTTTGCAGGGAAATCAGACAGTCTGCTTCCCCAGAGGTTTAGTTTTGCTTTATAGAGCTTAATTTTAATTGGTTTTGGTGATGTTTAAAGGATATTCAAATATCCTGTGCTCTGCTCTTGTCCCATCATTAATTCAATAGGAATGAGGTCTCATTGGAGCTTTTCCTGGTGTTTTAAAGCATTACAGAAGTTTGTACTGAGCCAAGAATGCAGTAACATCATATTGGAAGTAATGGGAAGAGGTAAATGCTAGAATTACAAATACCACATTAAGGTTATTTCTAAATCATACTAGGGCCTACATCCAAGAAAGAAAAATCAGGCTTAATAAGCACTGTGCTCTGCTATGTTAATAAGGAGAAGTAAAAAGAGGTTGAAGCTGAATAGAGGCATACAAAAGGGATGGTGTTGCTGGTGTTAGGACAATACCCTAGATTCCCTTCTCTTTAGGCTGTAGGGGACAAGTGATGCTTTTTAGCCTGGCTCTGAGTCTCTGTTGTGAGTCTGTTTTCTATTGTTGGGTTTTTTTCATGTAGCAGACCAAGAAGGGTGTAGAAAAACAGGTCAGTTTGGCTGTTGATTAATTTGTTAGGGTAGGAAGCAAACAAGGTAGAATTCTCCAGCTACCTGCAGCTGCTTGTGGGCTAGCAGAGGGTGGGCTGGGGCTGCCAGTGGACAAGGAAGACCCAGCCTAAATGTAGGAGTCCATTCAAAGTGGATGTCCATGGCTGGCCTGGTTTGGGGATTCAGAGATCAAGTGTCACGAGTGGGGAGCATTACACCAGTGTTCTGATCTGGATCTGCCTTACCCCAGGAAAGGTGTCTCATCCTCACAAGGCTGCTTTGGAAAAACATGTTGTTGTGGGCAACTCTGCCTGTAGGAGCACAGTCCTCAGCTTTGAAATTCCCCATCAAACCAAGCTTATCTTCCTTAACCAGGCCCTGCTTTCACTGACATCCCTCCCCACGCCTTGCCTCTGCTATGCTCTGTGTTGCCCTCAAGCAAAGGTTGTGGTATTCAGCATGATGTAAGACAAACACATCTCTGTCCTACTCCAACTCCTGTTTTCTTCCCTGGCAGTTATTTAAGTGGGAAGCAAGGAAGTACATTGTTCTGATATCTGCTGTCTCCCTTGAGGATGCTGTTTGCCAGGCACTGGGCCTCAGTTTCTCCAGTTTCCCAGAGACCACAGTCTTGCAAGCACTTTTCTATGCCCCTTACTCAGTATTATGGGATTGCTTACTGCAAAAGTCTCCCGGAGGCTTTAAGTGCTCCGTCTCAGATGCTGCCCAACAGTAGAGGTGAGAGTGGAATTTAATCCAGGCTGCTTCTCAAGGGTTACTGCTATATGCAGGCTTTTGGTTTGTCTGCCTTTTGCTCTCAGGTTCATGAGGACTTCAGGGTAAAATCTTCTCGGTGTATTCCAGGAGAAAAAGAGCTGCTAAGTATTGCTCTGTTGAACCTTGTTCAAGAGCTGCGTTCCACTGCCTGTGCCACTCGCTATGAGTTAACTCTGGGGTAGCTTCAGCACTGAGCTGATGAACAGGCTGGCCAGGAGTGTTCCACAATAACAGAGAGGCTCGAGAGCCCTGATGCATTTTGAGGTTCTTTTTCAGCCCTTATCAGCTTGGAGCAGCTTTTGTTTTACCGTGCTCCTCGGAGGTCCCAGTTAAATCACATCCGTGCTGTGCCGGCTGTCGGCTGTCATTGTAAATCCCTGCTCAGGGTCCCACGGAGCTGCTGAGGTGACAGCGAGCCTGTAGCTGAAGCTCAGAGACACCAAGGAGCTCTGCAAGTTCAATTTGACCTGGGGTGTGAAGGTTACATCCCCTCTTCACTCACCAACACCAGTGGTCGGTTTTCCCAAACCTGTGATGTCAATGTCTAATGCTTTTCCCGCAAAAGAACCAATTTCCTTGTAATAGAATAAATATTGCAGATTTCAGCCTGAGCTATTCTCCTAATGCTCCGGGTTATGAATGAGACCCAAAGGTGCATAAACTGAAGGATGATTTATTTTCTGAATGCTCCCATTCCTTTCCTCCCAGAGGCTGGTTCCTATCCAAGCACAGAAGGGAAAATAATACCAAAAATGTAAGAAACAGTTTATCTTGTTGGCGACTCAGTGCCTGCTCTATGATCTGAACCCCACATGTAGGCTGTGGCTACACAGGTGTTTGCAATTGCAAATATGGGGTTTGCAGTAAAAAAATAAATCCCATAATCCCATCCACTTTGAGGATCTTTGCCTTGTCAGGCTATTTCTGTGAAAGGATGAATTCCCAGAGAAAAGGAAAGAGGAGGCAATATTTTGTTTGGGTATTTTTGCTGTAGGTGTGAAGAAATAACTTTATCCACAACTAACAGGCTGGTTTACCTTTTCACAGCACCATGGAACCTCAGAATGGTTTGGGTTGGAAGGGACCTCAAACTCATCTCATTCCACCCCCTGCCATGGGCAGGGACACCTTCCACTATCCCAGGGTGCTCCAAGCCCCGTGCAACCTGGCCTGGGACACTTCCAGGGATCCAGGGGCAGCCCCAGCTTCTCTGAGGAATTGAAATCGCTGACTCCTCGGTGTGTCCCTTTGCCCCCAGCTCTTTGGACACCAGTGTTTGTGTCCCTAGGTGAGAGGGCTGCTGCCGGGAGAGCTGTCCTGCCGGGATCCTGCCGGAATGCTGCCAAATGTGCAGGGAACCGGCTCCCACTAGAGCGCGCTAGGACAGTTAAAATGGAGCTGTTTTTCCGCTGGCATCAGCGCGGAACCATCAAAGATGCCTGTGTAAGGAACGGCACTTTTGTTTTTCAGCAGGGGTTCTGGCTAAGTTCCCCACCTTTGGAGTACAGTTTCCGTGGATGAGTGTGCAGCAAAGCCAGCTGTAGCTGCCTTAGAGCACTGAGGTTTGGGCTGGGACAAGTGCTGGCAAAAACCTGTTGGAAAACCCTGGCCTGAACAGAGGGCAGGGAGAAGCTTTGTCCTCAAGGCCTTGTCTCATCTCACTATCCCTTTGTTTGCTGCTCTGTAAGGCAGAGAAAGTGGAAATCTGTGCAGTACTTGGACATGGACAGGAGTCCACCTCAAAGTCCCATTGTTGGTCTGCTCTGTCATTTGTGCATTTTGAAACTACCCCTAATGAACTTGCCCATCTTTGCAGGAGAATTTCCTGCCTCCACCCAGCTCTTAGACCCCTGTCTGCTACCCTCGTTTGCTTCATGTTTACTTAATTAGCCAGCTGGAGCATAATTCCTTTTGTGATCCACGGTCTAATACATAAAAGATGACAGTGACATGAATCTTGGCTTAGGTTTCAGTTTGCATGTTAATTCATTGTGGTTCCCCAGATAGCTGGAATTTGCTCCAACAGGATCTGGGAGATGATGAAATGGGCGGGGTGTTCTCCTGTGTCCCAGTGAGAGCCTGGAGCGACAGGTGACATAGTTTTACTGTCCACCAGGCACCATCTCTTGTAGATCTACAGCAAAAAGCAAAGCAAAGGTGAAAAACAAAGCAAAAATCCTAAACAAGGAGCTTTTCTTAGTACAAAGTGCAAACAGAGTCATGGCTCTGGTAGTTGAGAAGCATCTGGAAGTCAGTGAAGCTTGGTGAGAGAGCCTGAAACAGATGAGGAAGGAGCAGAGTGATTTTACATAGCAGTCCAGCCCCAGTCATCTCTGGTTCACAAACCCCTCGACACACTTATCTAGAGAAGAGAGAGACTCCAGGCAGGGAGGAAGCAGTGATTTCCCTGAGTGGGAGACGAGCCCATGCTGGCTCTGAAGGGTTTAGGCACAAACCCCATCACTCCATGGGACTCATCTTTCTGGCTGCCATCCTGGAGCTGGCTTACAGGCAAGGAAATGCTGCGAGCCTGTGCTCAGTTCCAGCGCTCTGGGGGACCACGGGAACACTGTCAGGCTCACAGGAGACTGACAGCAAGCACAGGCAGAGCTGCCATTTTCCTGAAGTGCCTGAAAAAACAGCAGCTTGCCAAAGGTGGCACGAGCAGACTCTCTGGGAAGGACAGCCATAGGTGGTTATTTATCTGTTACAGCAGAGCTAACTGAGATCCAGACCCTGGAGAGCCGGGATCCAGGATAAAAACAGGGCTTGCCGCAAGACCCTGTGAGCTGAATAGAAATCATGGCTAAATAGGAGGATGGGAAGAGAGACAGTTGTGTGAGGAGGCATGGCCAGCATCACACAGCAGGCAGTGCCACAGCCAGCGAGGCTTGGAGCAGTCTCTAGCTGGCAGATGGGGTTAGTTGCAGCAAATCATCCATTTTCAGATTTTGCTGATTCTACACAGTCTAATTTTAATAACAGAAGAAAAGAGTTCTTTTCATAAATCACTTGTTCCTTTCCTTTTTTTACCTCCCAAGTAACTGTACTAGGTAACTGTATTTTGGCCTTAGAAAAATGGATAACATTTTAATGAAGAATTGCAGGGACAAAAAATTGAAAATAAGTGGTTTCTTCTCTGTGTTCAAAACCCAATGGCTTTGGATTCTCCAGGAGTTTCTTGTGCTTTCTGAAAATGCTGTTATCTTGTATGCCCTGCATTCATAATCACTTGTGGTTCCTTTTTCTGTTCTGACCTTCCTTGCCCAGTCTCGAGTCAAAACAGGACAAGTTCTGGCTTTTCAAAATCATCTTCCTGATGCTTTATGGCTAGAAAAAGAAGGGGTTTTTTTCCCCCCAGGAAACATTATTAAATCAAGCCTTTTCATTTTTCACCTCAATCAAAGACAAGTTGTTCAGCTTTTCATTAAAAACCAAGTATTTGAAGTTGTTCAGGAAGCCTTAAAATGAACGTTTCCAGGTTCTAGAATAAACACTGTCATTTTCCAGATACTACTTTTCAGGAAAGTAGAATTTAATCACGTAACTTCTGTTCCATTAACTAAGTTCCATTAATATTTTGAGCTAGCTTAGTGCAGCTGTTTGAGAATTGGGAAATGCAAACTTATGGTAAGCCTGTGCAAATTCAGTGAGGGGTGTTGGTGTTTCCCTGCATGAAACGGGGGGGAAAAGCCTGTTCGCAGTTGAAATCTCTTGGTGAAAAGCCCTGGGCAGGACTGAATTTCATCAATCCTGGGCACAGAGTGCCCATGTTCATGTGGCAAATGCACCTGGAAGCAGCAGGGAGCCTTCAGGATGGGGGTGACAAACACCACCCCTCATTAGGCAGAGCTGAGGCAATGGTGGCTAATTAACCTGGAGCTGCAGTGGTGCTGCTCGTGCCTCATGTCCTGACAATTCCTGACTCTGTTGGGGCAAGGGCAGGATCAGCTTTGGGTTTGCTTGGTGCAGCTTTCCTCCACCTTTTCCTCCACCTGTCTCCATGCATTTCAGGCATGGAAACTGTGTCCCTGTGCCCATCTGTGCTCAGTGGCTCTGGAGCCACTGGAGCTGTAATTGTGTGGAGCTGTTTTCCTGAACTAATTTCCTAAATTAGCAGACGCGTGGGGGTGACAATTTCAGCCCCATGTGAGTTTGGTGCTATAAATTGAGCCTGGGACTCAGGCCAAGGCAGCAGGGCCAGAGGGAATTTAATGGGACTTCCTGCAAAACACAGCTACAGACTTCCAATGGACTTTCTTCAATTTGCCTAACTAATGTCTTCTCCAGCCCTGTTTTTTAATTCATGATACTCTCATCAATCACATAATTATGAACTCACCTCATTACTTGGGTGACAAATAAGGACAGGGTCACACTTTGGTTTGTTGCTGTGTTTTACTGCCTAGATGAAAAGAAGCAGACATGCTGGGGACAGAATTCCCAAAACATAAAACTCTATTGACAATATGCAACATTTAGCTATTTCTGGAGAGCTGGAAAGTAGGACTTTTTGGTTGGTTGGTTTTATTTACACTGTTTTCCACATAAAAACACACCTTGTCAGTCCTGGGAACAGACTCCTTTTAACTCATCTCATGAGCACACATCAGCATCATAACAAACACATGGGGAAAAAACTATTTTTCCAGGCAAGAGGTAGCTTAATCCAGTGGGCCAGATAAAAATCCTTCAAATAGAATATGGGAAGTTCTTCTTTTATGGATTAACCACTGCAAGGACTGAAATCCCAGTGTTAGGCAGCATCAAATTCCACTGATGCCTTAAGCCATGGCAGGGAGCACACTGAGAGTAGGAATTAAGAACATGACTGAATCATGTGAAAGGGTTTTTACTCCTGAATTAATGTTAGAGACTCGGGTCTAATGTTTGGGTTGAAACATTTCCCAAGGTTTGGGGAAAGGATGGTTAGTTCTTCACATCCTGTGTTTTTGTTCAGCTTTGACATTTTCCTGCCAAACCCTCCCTTTGCTGACCCAGTGTTCATAATTTTACTGGGTTATCAGCATCATCTGGAATAGAGCCTGGTGGCTCTATTCTTCACAGACATTTTAGGCTGAAGAGATCCTCTTCTAAGCATCTTGGGAAGACCCTGAATGCTGAATGCCATGGAGTTCCTTATATTCCCAAGAAGGGATGAACGACAAGGCTGTGGGAAGTCTGGCGTTTGAAGTCTGATCTTTGGCTCTGTTGCAGACACTTAGAGCAGACTCTACCCTTGCACAACAGAAATAAACCATGAAGGTCGAAAACTGGAAGAGAAACATTTAGAATCTATGGAGTGTTTTTATAAACCCATCAATTTTCAAGCCACTTTCAGTTTCCTGACCCTAACTTGAGCGTTATGAGTGTTTGGGGTAGGCAATACCACACAAACAATATCCACTTCCAACCCATGTATATTCACAAGCTTCTCACTGTTGGTACTGTGAAAGCATGGCTGTTTCTCCTACAAATAATACCATGCAATACTATTCATAATGGTTTGATGGCATAATGGTCAGCCAGTTTGAGCTGTGTCATGCCATGCAGCAGTTTTGCTGCTCATTTCTTGTATTCACACTTGGTAGCTGAAATACTGCAGCCCTCTGAACTTGCTTTCCTGTTTCCCCCTGATTTTCACTCGTGCTCAGATTAGCACTTAGTCATCTTTACAATCCTTGCCTTTCCCTGTGTTCTCTTCTCTACAGTATGACCAAAATTTGTTTGCACAGGATTTTTATCAGCTTCTGCCCTCACTAAAAAAGGGCCAACTCGTCTTGGGAAGTTTCCCCCATCAGTTTTGACATCTCCTGCAGCCTGCCATTCCTTAGCATTAATTTCTATCACTTCCCCCGATTTCCCTGGAAGAAATTCTGATTAGGCAATAAGTGCTGGGGCTATCCATCATCTCCTGCCAGTCACAAGTCACACGGCTCCTCTCAGCCTGGAAGGCACCGATCGTTCTTAATCAACCCGAGTGTGCCACGGGTAACAGAGCTAAAGACCCGATTTCCGTGGCCATCCCCCTGGGGTCCTGTCTGAGCACGGCAGTGAGGCAGAGCCATTGTGAGAGCCCTGTAGCGGTGCAGCACAGCTGATTAAATCCCTGCAAAGCTCAGAGGGCTTCACAAAAGTCCTGTCAGTCAGTTTGCATTTGATTTCAGGTCTGATTTTCATTTGTTTACAGTGTCGCCCATTATGTGTAGAGTGTTTGCTAAACACTGAAGAATAATGGTCCTGTCCCAGGTAGCTGACAGCAGAAGAGCTGACAAAGGGAAGGAAGGCAGTAAAAGAGGTAATTTATGTATGAGTCATGCTTCCCAACCAGCTGTGCTGATAAAAAACGGCCACTTTTATGGGAAGGCTGGAAAAGAGCTATGAAATTACCTTTCTGGGAGAAAAAAAAAAACCAAGCAACCCAACCCAAATGAAATATTTGGACCAGCAGTTTGATTAAAGATGACTTACTGCCAACAGCACAGGGAAGGGAGTCCTGGGGAGGCATTTGGGTTTATCAGGGAAAGATGTTTCTGGCACAGACACCTGCATCTAAGGCAGCAGCAGGAGGTCCTGCCTAGGGCACAGAAAAACCCGATAAGGAAGCAGGAAAACAGAGGATACAAAGTGTGAGAGATGAGAATTGATAGGCAGGGGTGGAGTGAGGAGCTGGGAGCAGTCACTGGGGCAGGGGAGGAAATCATTGGAGGGACTTTTTCGGCAAATTGCCGAGCAGTCCCATACCCACCTAACACACAGAACTCTGTGGGAAGGTTTATGTTGTCATCCAGCCACGTGACTTGGGGCCTGACTTTGCTCAACTTAGAGGTGATGACAGACTCCTATTGATTCGTGGGAACCATAGAAATCAAAGAAAACTTGCTGTGGCAACTGGCTAATTCAATAAAAGCATTGATTTTTCCGGCTGGACAATTAGAGAGCATGAATGCAGTGTAGCTGATTTCTGTCTGTGAATTAATGGAACAAATGATCATTGATTCAAGTGAGAGGAAACTGTACCCCAAAGGAAAGGACCTTCCATAGCAAAAATCCCCAGGCCTATGTGGGCTGGTCTTTATGTGCCACAGATAGAGCTGGTTATGATTCTGTGTCTCTCTTGGTTAGCAAATTTAGGAGTGAGTTGACTGTCACCTCACAGAGCAGCCAAGGTAAAGGCAGACACACAGGGCCAGGGAGAACCCTGGAAAGGTGATGCAGGAGACCATGGAGTTCCAATCAGGTAGTGGGAGCACCTCATAGCATCACTTCAGATTAATGGCTCTAGTTTTGCCATGGGTTTGAGATAGACTCATGGAATGGTTTGAGTTGGAAGGGACCTTAAAGATCATCCAGTTGCACCCCCTGCCGTGGGCAGGGACACCTTCCACTATCCCAGGTTGCTCCAAGCCCCAATGTCTAAGCAGGCCTTGAACACTTCCAGAGATCCAGGGGCAGCCACAGCTTCTCTGGGCACCCTGTGCCAGGGCTTCAGCACCCTCACAGGGAAGAATATCTTCCTAACATCTTGTCTAAACCTACTCTCTTCATTCCCCCTTGTCCAGTCACTCCAGGCCCTTGTAAACAGTCTCTTCATTTTTGTTGTCAGCTCCTTCAGGCACTGGAAGGCTGCAATTAGATCACCCCAAAGCCTTCTCTACTCCAGGCTGAGCAATCCCAATTCTCCCAGCCTTTCCCCACAGCAGAGGTGCTCCATCCCTCTGATCATCTTGGTGCTTCTTCTGGACTGGCTCAAACAGCTCCACATCCTTCCTGTGCTGGCCCCCCAGGGCTGGAGGCAGCTCTGGAAGTGGGGTCTCACCAGATGGGAGCACACAGCTCTCTCTTCCTCTACAGTAGGGAAGATACTTTGAGTACCCCCTCAAAGCCTTAAAAGAGGATCTTTTTAAACCACATGCAGTGGCTGTGAACAGGCCCTGAGATTTCTGGGGCTGCTGGGTATTTGCAAACTTAGGTTATGGCTTCATGTTTTGCTGCCCAGGCTCAGGAGTCAGTGTTCCAGGCAGTGTGATGGTTTCTTTCACAGGAAACTGGTGTGCCACTTGTCCATTTGCAAATCCCTTTTGCTGTTAAGATTAGTTCTAATGGTGTTGAAGCATCTTGAACTCCCTGCACCATGGAAGCCCCCCAGACTGGGCTGAGGAGTCCCAGCTGCTGACAAAGCTTCCCCTGAGGATGACCATGGCTGCAGCAGGGAACACATCCGGTGTTCCCAACCCCCGATTTCAGGCTGGCTGCTGGCTGCGTGGTAGGTGCCACGGGTGTGCTGCAGTGCTGGCACAGGGGCTGCTGCTGTTCCCTGCTGGCTGTCACCTGGGTGGCAGGGGCAGGACAGGCAGTGACATTTTTACAGCTGCGGTTGTTTGCGTCAGCGTGCGTGAGTCAGGGCCCTGACCTGGGGGGTGTTTCACGTTGGGCTTTGACGTGGATGGGCCATCCCAGCACCCCTGACCGGCCAGAGCCACCAGCTCCTCTCATCTCCCCACTGCTTCTGTGCTCGGTGCTTTTCTTGCTCCGTTTCTAATGGCCTGCACCTGCAATAGAGATGTTCTGAGAGGGCCCAGCAGACACAATGCACCTCCTGCCCTTCATCACAGGAGCAGGAGTGAGGAGATGTGATAAGAGCTGTGGAGCATTAATGGAGCAGGATGCTCAGTGCTGGAGGGGAGGAGGCATATTTCGATCAATCACTGGGATAAAAGCTAAGCTGCTTTACAGCACAGCCTGCTAGAAACTGGTGGTTAGAAAAACGTGTCTATTAAAAGGTCAGGTGTGGTCCTGAGTTCTGCGCTGACACTTGCACAAGCTGGTAAATTATACATAATGAACACCTTATTAGATTAATTTTGTCTATTTGGGGTCACCGTGAACAGCCCATTAGAAAATAGTAGGTTTCTCAGAGGCTGCCAAATGCTGGTTGTTATTATTTCTGCAGATAATACTGAATCTGTAACTTGTTTGAGAGCAGCTTATGCAATATTTGGTGATCAGAGTTGGAGCATTAACTGGATAGCTTAACTACTTCATGTGCTTCTCTTCACTGACCATGAGAGCATAACTCTTAGAATCAGATTTCTCACGTGCAACAATCAGAGGGACAGCCACAATTAAAGTTTCACTACCCCAAACCACTCAAAAATTGTGGTGGCCTTTCTGATTACCATGTCTTTTTAGAGTCTATGGTTTTCAGCTTTTCTTTTCAGTTGTGAGAGCTGAAAATTAATCTTTTGCTTCAAGTAAAGAAGTACTCTCACTTATATCCCAGATGCCAGCACCAGAAGCATCAGGGAGAAAAATGAAATACCTGAGAGCATAAAACTGCAAATGTACTTTCAGAATACAGTGCAGGGTTTGCTCCCAGTAAACCATCAGACCTCCTGCTGGAAGTGGAGAGTGCTTGCTGAAAAGCAACGTGAAATGTGACAGACTTATTTAAAAATTCACAGACACATTTTCATACTTAGAACTTCTCTCCCAGTATAGTAAGAGAGCTCCACTCATGTGATGGCTGATGGCTGTCATAGAAGCTTTTTGTTTCCTAGCAAAAGGTACAGAGGCAACAGTGGCACAGGCAAGAGAGCTTTGATACAGAATGTTCAAAAGCCTGATTTCTATTTCCTCTCCAAAGACTGGCCCTCCAGAAACCTTCCTTGGCCTCTTCCAGGTATGAAATAGTCCAGGATGGGCTTTGGTGTTCTTCTTCATAAGATTCTTCCACGTCCTCCCCACAGGCATCTTGCCAAACAGCCAAGGAAAGTGTTACTAGCTTTCTTCTGTGGATGGATTTTGATTATTGATAAAATGGATGAATGGAACTAGTTCACGTCTTGTCAAAGCAGCACGAGCAGGATGCTGCTTTTATGAGACTTGCCACTGCCCCTTCCTCCTCCAGATCATCCTTTTCATGTGCCTGAGCAGCACTGGGGTGACTGCCTGCTTCATTAAGAGCTGCTACAGCATGGGAACCAGCTCAACAAGTGGTTTACAAAAAGCAAAGAGAGAACTCAGAGACAGAACGAAAAAGAGGTGAAGAAAGAGATGACTGCAGTTTTAAGTTGAATTTCCACGACCTTCCAAGCAGGCATTCCAGTATGAGTACATTAAACTCATGTATTTCTCAACAGCAAAGGCTGTTTAGCAATAAAGACCTTTGGCCCTGAAAGAGGCTCAAACCAGATCTTTGCAGCCAGCAATAAAACACAAGGAGTGCCATGCTGAGCATCACTGGGTCACATAGCTTGTTAAGGCAAGAGGCTGGAGGCTTATTTGTGCAACCCCTGCAAGAAATGTTGTCCTGTGACACACTCACTGTCAGAGATAACTGCCTTGGAGATTAAAAAATAAAAAATTAAATGTAGCCCTACAAATGCAGTGCTGTAGCCACACTAAAGGAAAATGTGCACACCCACAGACATACAGAATGTGAGAGCTTTTTGAAACTTCAACTAAGCTGCATTTGGAATTGGGTTTAGAGCTGTTGATTGTTTCCTGTAGAAAAAAATAACTGCAAGAGGCGCTTGTTGTGCATCCTCTGAACAACCTGATCTTGGGGAAGTGGTGAAGTGGTCCCTGCCCTGGGCAGGGACTTAGAATGAGATGATCTTTAAGATCCCTTCCAACCCAGGCCATTCTATGATTCTGTGATTCTAGAAACTGGGGGGAAAAAAAGTCTCAAAGCCAATGCATAATACAGGGTCTTGTCTGGAAGTTCCCAGCATCCAGTCCAGGAAAAAGGCAGTGTGGGATTTTCACATTTTCACCTGTAAAAAAGGAGATGTTTGACTCCCCAGCTTCCCTGAGATCCGAATAATGAAATAGTTCTAACCAGTGTTTATATTAAGGTTTGACTTTGGTGGTGCTTTGCATTGCACCTGCAGCATGCCAAGAGCCTTCCTGCCATCCAGGAGAGGCCTCTGGCTCCCCTAGACTGGTGGCCCAGTCCTGCAGGGATTTTTTCCACAGGCTTTTCTTCCCTTTTGTGGGGAGCTGTTCCACTTTTCAGTTGTCTGTGGAGTTAAGCACGTGTATAAATGATTGTAGACGTAGGTTATTTAAACTTTGGGTTATGTAAGGGCTATAAATTTTAAGATGGTTTCTTCCAGGAATTTTGCAGGCAGATTTGAGTTTGCCCTGCTCATACTCCAAGGAAAACTGAGGAAATGTGGAAATGTGTCCATGGTTAGCTGACACACTGTTCCAGCTCAGCTCATAGTGAACTCCAAGCATTGCAGCCACAGCTCTGTATGCCTTTAAGAATCAAAGCAAATACAGGCACTCTTCAGGACTCAAGGCAAGGTGATGGTGAAACTCCCTGTGCTCTCACACCACAGTGTGTAGCTGTGTGTGTGTGTATGTGAGTTATTCCACATTCTTACGTGCAGGGAAGTTCTTTTCCCAAAATCTCTCTCCATTCCCAAACCCACTGTTTAACCAATGCTTGATAAGAATGTTTTAAATTGTGGTTTTCATCAACTTTCCTATGGAATTTAAGATAACTTCACTGCCACAAAATATCCAATTGTATCCAAGTGGCCTTAACATATTGGGGAGATTCCATAAATACCAGTAGTGTAGGAATGCAGTGTTTTACATTGATGGAGCCCCAAGGCTCCTGCCTGCCTCCAAGTGATGAGCTCCTGGGCAGTCTTGGAGCCCAAAGCAATCTGAAAATAGTCCTGAAGCACAGAATTGCTTGCAGTATTTTGTGCCATTGCTAGCCCACCCTTCTTCCAAATTAATCTGTGCCTAATTTGCTTTATGTAAATGCAGAAGATAAATTGTTGATTCTGCAATACCTGGATTAGTCAAATGAAGACCATGTCTAGGTATCATGGAGTCCTCAATTTGCTGTTCATGGGCTGAGAGGAAAAACGTTTCCAAAAGGAGACAATTATCTGATGTTTGCTGATTTCTGCTACTACATGTTATGTTATTTGTGCACTTCAGGTCTCTTCAGACAGGTCAAACAGCCTGAACTGCTGAGGAGGTTCATGCCTTGCTGTGTAATCTGCCTGATGCTGGGTATTGCCTCCATGTTTATCCTCTGGTTTAGCTTCTAGGAAGAAGTTATATCCCAGATAAATACACAATCCCATTTGCCCTCAGTAGTCCTTAATGCTGTCTTTCGGTTGTCAGGATGGCAAAACTGAGCCTTGCTCACCCACTTCTAGTGAGATACAGGTGTAGAGCTATCACAGTCTGTCTTGGAATTGGTTTTGGAAAGGCAGGCATCAGTTAGCTCCTTCCCAGGGTTTACATGGATTAGTGTCTACAGAGGGCACCCTCTTCCATGGCATTTTGACCTCAAGCAGACATCTGATGCTACTTCTGTTTTCTTGGAGGCAATGAATGTTGCTTCCAGTGCATCATCAAGTGTCTCATTATTAAATAATTAGAAAAGGTTTTTTATAGGCATTTTGACTGTAAAGAGCCCCAGTTACTGTTGTTCTACTACCTTCTGGCAGTGCAGAGGAAGACACTGGTGAATCTTCCTTTGATCTTTGTTGAAACAAGCTGGAGAAAATGGGCAGACCTTTGGACTCTAACTAATGATACTGTCCATAAATAATAAAGCTCTTTGGGGCCCTTTGTAGACAGACTGTAACTTCCTGCCCAAAGGTGTTCATGGCACTCATGGGTACAGTGTCTGTCCTGTCTCCTCTCTTATCACTGGTCCTTACATTTCTGATGGTGGTAGCTGTAATGGCATCCAAAAGGACACTCATCCTTTGGCATAGGTTTGAGGGGTATTTTATAAGGCGTTTTTATAATATGAAAGTTTTTCTGGACAGAAATTTTTGGGGGGAAACGAAAAGAAACCAAGGAGTAACAAACAACATCACTTTTTGGAGATTTTTCAGACATCCAGATTGGCAGTGAGGGGAATTCTGGCCAGAAGCTGCAAAACCCAGCAAGATATTTGGGATATCTTGGACTTCAGACCAAGGAGTCCAGAATACAGTGACCAAACAACCTTGGTAACAGTCAGAGGGGTCTGCCAGGCCTGCCAGACATTCAGAGGTCCTGGAGTTGTGGCTGTAGACAACTTGCCTTTCAGCTTTACAGTGCACACAGAGTGGGACCAACAGGACCTGTCTGACCTGCTGAGGAGGTCCTGCATGGTGCATCACTCTGTGCCCACCAAGCATGCCTTGGTTTGGGTGTGATTGACCATCTGTGGCTATCCAGAAGCTGCTGGGCTTGCTGTGCAAATCCATCCAGCAGTACTGGAGTTTGATTTCTCCTCTTTCTCTGTTCCATGCCCAGGATAACTTCCATGTGACAGCAAAGTACCAATATCAACTCAAGATTTCATCCTGCTGTCATTTCTGTTTGAAAAATGAAACTGCAGCATAAGTCAACTCTCTGAGGTGTAAATCTAGAGTGGGGTCTGTCTGCTTGGACATCCAGGGATGTGCATCTCACAGGACACCTCCCAAGGTAAAGACACATTATGGAAGCCCCAGTGAGGGCATACAGGTGGCAAGGAGAGGGGAACTGCAAACTCAGGGTGTGCAGGTGAGGCCCAGGTAGGTGGCTGCACATCTTCCAGCACATCCTACAGCCCCTCCCAAGGAGCTGCCTCTCCCAGCACGTGTCCCACGCCTGCTCCCCAGCTCTCCAAGGATCAGCCCATGTCCCTTGTGCTCAGGCACACACGGGTTTTGAAATGCAGGCCATCAACTCAGGGCATGCCTTATAATGAGCCCTTCTCCTGTGCACTGCACTTCCTGAAGGACTGGGCTGATTCCTCCCGGGAAGGGTGCCTGGTGCTACAGTCATTAGGGAAAGGAGGGGTGAGCACTCTCTCCCAGGCTGATTGCAGAGCCACCTTCCCTGCCCATTCAGTGAAGATTGCCCATCTCCGCCACGGGAGTCAGAGAATCAAACCCTCTTTTGGGACAGCTGCCTTTTATCAATGACCTAAGAGATCTTTAACCTTTCCTTTGCTAGGAATGAAGGAGCTCTCAGAAATATTCTGTAGGTAAGCAAGCCCCTCTGTGCTCCTGTCTGTGCTCCTCCATCACTGTGGTGCTTGTGAGGGATTATTGCAACACGTATTTTTCTCTACAGCAAGCAAGTTCCCAGCTCCAGGAGGCTGACAGCCCTTGTGTAACTTGTCATTACTCATCAGCACTCCCTATGCTCATTTAGATCTCAGGGTGTGGTTTTAATTAGCTGATTTTGTAACAACACCCAGGTGACTTGGTGATGGGTAGTCACCCTAGGAACCTATTAAGCAGGAGTGTGGTGGCTCCATGTCCTTAGACTACGCTCTCAGATTGCTGTTTGCTTCTAGACATTGAGCTTGTGGGGTTGCTTGCCTGCCCTTCCCCATAGCTTCCAAGCCTATTGGTGGATAAATCCCACAGAAATGATCTGTAGATTCTTCACTGAAATGTGCAACCAGGTAGTAGAGAAAGAATATGATAAATGCCTGGGCTGGAAGCCTTGTGCTTGTTTTAGAAAGTCCATGTGGGAAGGAACATGTGTGAATGCACTCCAGCTATGGGGGGAACAAACATTGCTCCCAACTCAGTTGCTGAATCTGAGCAAACCTTTAAATAGGTGTTTTATTATCCCATAATATAATAAAAAATTATGTTTTTTCCTGTTTTTTGCATGATTATGCATATTGGGTCAAACCACTGCATTATGGAACATAGAAAAAGGCCTTTACTAAATCCACATGACTGAGGATTTAACTTCCTTTGATGTGCAAATACAGTTAATTTTTAAGTTGATAAAATTTTAATCTTTCAGAAAATATGTTTCCATTGCATAGAGAACAGCCCACCCATGATACAGCTGTTGTCCCAAGCACATCCTACCTCTGTGTTTCCTTATCCTTACAGTCTGTTCCTAGGCCTCTTAACTTGGAAGCTGTTTTGCTGGAGTTTTTTTGGGCAGCTTTGCTGACACACTGGTTTGGAAAGCACAAGTTGTGCCTAGCCTTGGAAATACCAATTGTTCTTCGCAAAGTCAAATCTATTTTTCACAGTGACCTTGTTTTGACCTTGTTATCAGCCTTGAATAGTGTGATCCCTAATTAGTCCATCTGTCAGCTGTCCAGGCTCACGTGATGGGACAGGAGCATTGCTGGCAGATTGGAAACCAGCTGAAAGCACACAGAACGAGAAATGAGAAATGTCAGGATTTGGACACCGGTAGCCATCTCTCGTTGGCATCAGATCTGGGTTTAACATTGTCAATGATCTGAAGGAAGGGTTAAAGGAGGTCCTAATGAAACTCCCATATCCACCCACCTGCTCCAGCGTTCAGATTCAGTGGGTTGTGTAGACTGGGAGTTGGGCCCTGGCCCCAAGAATAAGGCTTTTGAGAAAGGGTTTTTCCCATAACTGTGTGAGCACAACAGACCCCGAGTCAGTGGCTTCATTGCATACTCTGAAGAACTGTACATTGATGAGCAGGAATAGTGTGGGGTGGCTGTACTGGTGACCTTCTGCTGTACCAGGGAGAGACTAAGCTGGAGTTGTTGGTACCTGCCAGGATCTACCAGCAGCAGCCGCCTTTCACTGCTCATTTTGTGCCCACAAGTCTTTGCTGACTAACTTTTAATCCTGATGCAGTGTTGTGTGTCGATGGGATGACAGGAGTCTGTAACCACTGGAAAAGGGGGAGTGTGAAGCCTGCAAGCAACCCTGTGGCAAGGTGGGTGTGCATGCGGGAGCCTCACAAATCCAGCCCTCAGTGCTGGGCGTGGTGGGAAATGATTCATGCACCTGTAGGTTTGCTAGGACCAGATGTGGCTGAAGGTGACCTTGGGAGCAAAGGAGTAGTGTGAAAGATTAGCTGGGAACAGGGCACTTCTGAACAGAGGCATCGTGGCTTTAAAACCAAAAGTTGCATTTCCCTGCCCTTTCCTAAATCTGCTCCAGCAGAGCATTGCTGGCATAAGAGGAAAAACCCCAATGAGGAGCTCTTCTGCAAATCCTGTCCCAAATGTTTCGGCTTGTCATGCCTCTAATTCATTTGCAGGAAGCTTGGACTTGGGCTAAAATAAAATTTATTTTTGTGCTTATCTGCTCTGCTATCAGAGTATCTCAAAGCTCTACTTGGTCTGGAGGTTTGTTCCTGGAAACAAGGCTGCCTTGCAGGAATAAGGGATTAATATGCAAGAACTTCAAGCCAAAACTCAGCTGCACAGTTCTCCTTGTCCTCTTTGGAGCAGGCCCTGTGTGATATAATCCTTGTATTGATGACAGTGACAGACCACTTGAGGGAAAACTGCTTCCAGGAAGGGCTGCTTTGCAAATGCATTTAGTAGGGGGGAAAAATCACCAATAAATAGTGGAAATGTGTGTGGTGGCAGAGTGGTACCGTAGTGGTGCCATATCACCTGCAGTTTCATAGTGACTAAAAATAGTGCTGCCCATTTTAGTTTTTTGGAGTGTTCTGAATGTTTTTTAAAAAAATGCTGAGTGAGCATCTCTCTCAAAACCATGTCTTGTGCCTGAATTTAGCCACCCAGGGAATGTGTAGGAATTTGCATTTCCAGGCTCCTGCCATGCCATTGGAAGGAACTAGGACCAATTCCAAGAGAGTGTGTGCAACCTCTCCTGGGGAATGCTGTGGGCTGCTCAACAAAAGCCTTTTTTTACCATTTCCCAAGTGGTGTTTCAGTTTGTCTTACACCACTGCAGCATCATCCAGGGCTGTGCACTGTGTTGCCCAATGCTGGCAAGTCCTCAGGCAACTGCTGCTCTACCTGTGAGGGAGGCAGGGCTTTAAATTCGTTACAGACTTTTAAATTTTACCTTCCTTGGTCCTGCAAGGGCATGTGATGTTAGAATCATGGAATTGCTGAGGTTGGAAAAGACCTCTAAGTCCAAACATCTATGCAGCCACCACTGTGTTCACCTCAAAACCACGTCCCCAAATGTCACATCCACGTATATTTTTCAACACTTCCAGGGATAGGGACTGGCACTGACTTCAAGGGGGTAAATATTCTGCCCTGTCAGGTTTGATCCAACTCCCCTTGTATTTCACAGCCAGGCCAGGAGTGTTCATGAGCAGACAGCTGCATTTTATGGTGCTGCTGTGTAGACCTGTCATTTTGGCCAAGAAACCAGTGAAATATGAGCAATAAGTGTGGCCATTTCTTCTCATCCCCTCTCTGTGTGAGGGCTGGAGAGAGCCCCCAGCACCCCCTGACTGACCCTGTGCAGCAGCTCCTCCTCAGCAGTTTTCTGCATTCGTGGATCCCTGCCTTGCTGCTGCCTGTGGCACTCACAGCTGCCAGCCCTGACACGTGGGACCCGCAAGGACATGTCTTCCTGCAAGAATGTTTCCAGCACTCTTGCAGATCATTCACTCATGGGCTTTATTTTGTCTTGCATCACTTGCCTCAGTTTTCATTTCTCATAGAGGTAACTGGGCACACTTGGGAAGCACAAATGCATTCATTGCTACTGAAATAAAAACTCCTCTGCTTGAAAGAGCATCCCAAGGAAAGGTCTGTTTGTGAGTTCTGGCTGTGTGGGGTGAGTCTTCCTGCCCTGGAAGCTGCAGCCCCTGCAGGGTGATGTGAGCCCTAGCCACTGCTGCAGTACAGGGGATGAATCATGGCTCTAATCATTTGTATTGGATAAAATCACAGTTCACAGCTCCCCTGAGAGCTGCCTCAGCTCCATGGGCACAGAAACAGATGCTGCTTTTCTTCTCAGTGATCTGAACCACCCCTCAGTGGGTTTGCCCTTCAGCAAGAGCCCTAGTTGTTCAACCAGAGGAGTAAACCAACTGAGGATGTATTAGGAGAGGGAAGAATTTGGCCTTTCCCTCTTTACCCTCTCTGGCTATTTGCACATTGGCACACTGGGACATGTTCCTGCTCTGGTCACTTTGTCCACAGCCTCCTGTGCCATCTGCAGGAATTATTAAGTAAAGGAATTAAAAAGCAGAAGAGTATAATGGTTTAATAAAGTCCTCATCTTGTCTTCTGGAACAGGAATGCTGTGGTGTTTGGGGAGTTGAATGCGGGTGCTCTGAGAGCCAACTGACATTGAGTTATTCTGATTTTACAGTGATGATCTCAAACAAATTATCCTTTGGGTACTTCCCAAGGGGAATGTTTGTTGACTCAGTTCACAAAGGAAGTAAGGATGTGCATTTGCTTGGGAAAATTATTATCCAAATCATAGTGCTCTTTTGAAACAATTGTTTGACTGAATACCAAAAAGAAGCAATCAGACACTTGCCTTAGAAGACCTTGGCAAGGCAGTGAATGGTGAAATTATAAATTTCTTCTCTCTTACCCCCTCAGAGCAGAATTATCTATATGTGGATTTCTTTTTTCAGGCCCAGAGAGGAAGTGAATGAAGTTTGCAAATCATGTTTGGACCAAATGCAGTGAATCTGTCTGTGCCTCCTATGTGGAGCTGAGCTAGAACAGTGTCCCAAGGAGCAATTCTTGTTCTCAACTCCCAGACCCAAATGAGATCCCTCTCCCTCCTAAGGATATTTAGTAGAGGAAAAAAAAGGGAATGTAGAGCTGGAAGGTTAGACATTTAGGTTTTTTCCCTATTAAAACTATACCAGGGAAGCCTTTTATGTTAATTTTAGCTCCAGCTTCACTCCCACTGTTGGAATGTCCAATCTATTTAGACTGAAGGTATGTGGGGCAGGAACTGTTCTGGATCTGTAGCCATTCCCACCTTTGCAGTGCTTCCTCACCAATCCAGAGAAGCTGTTTCCCTTCACCAAGTACCACATCTCTCTCTTCCTCTACTTTTTTCATCCCAGTGCTTTCAGCAACCCTTGGATCAAAACTCCTCTGCTGCCACCTCCTCTCCAGTTCCTGGGTGGAGTTTGGCAAGGACTCCTTCAAGATGGTTTTCATTTTTGAGGCCCGAAGTTAGTTTGTGGCTGAAAGAAATGCCATGTACAGGAATGTTTTTGGATGTCTTTTGTGGAATATGCTGAGATCAGTGATGACTTCCATTGCTTGCCAAGTGCTTCAAGGATGGTCTCAGTGTTACCAGACACCTGAGGGGGAGCAGAGCTCTTCCAGCTGACCAGAGCCCATCAGACAAATCCATATTTCAGATTTATGCTGGTCCTTTTGTGCAATGAGCAGTTCCCTGTGCTGTCATTGCTTCCCTCTGTACCTGCCTTTTGTCTTTCCTCTTATCTCTGGCTGTTCTTTTTAGGTACCACTAGCTTGAGAAATTCAATGTTTAGTTGAATAATGAATATTCAAGCCACACTAGTGCTCTGAAATCTTGTGAAATCTGATCCATTCTCAGGGGATTTGGCATGTTTCATGGAAATCAGTCAGTGAAAATCCCAAGACTTGATTTCCTGGAGGAAAGGGAAGACGCAGGAAGCCAAGCAGTTAGATCAGTCCCTGAGACTTTGACTTATAAATATTTTTCACCTCTTTCATTTAATTTACTTGGATGGGTAGGTCTAATTGAGACATTTCAGAAGTATTCAAACCCCCCTAATTCCAAATCAGCAGTGGCAGGAAGATGCATGCTGTGGCTGTGGATGCTTTCTTCCCAGCCCTTCCCTGTGAACTCGGGGAAGTCAGACTGGCCTGGCAAGTGGCCTAACTCTGCTGCTGATGACACCTCTCCACCAGAAGCAGTGTGTGGGCAGACAGGGAATTTCATCATGGGGAGGAGGAGGCATGCATCACCTTTTGTTTAAGCAGAAGCATCTTTTTGGAATGCTATCCATTTTATCGGTGAGGGCTTGGACAGGGAGCATCCAGGAGAGGCTGGATATTGTAATTAACACAAGTGGAGGCAGGCTGCTGCATCTTTCTGCCCGCCCAGAGAGGAAGAACCTGTTGAATTTGCTAGGAGCTATTGCTGTGAGGACAAGAGCCACAGTTCCTGGGAGTACAGCAGCCACAAGTGGATGGAGTAGCTGCTTCAGAGCTATGCTGTGGGGAAGAGGCAGAGGCCTGGATTTTGGACACTGGATGCCCCTTTGGGTTAGGGCCTCCACTTTTGCCTCCTAAGCACGGGGAGGAGGAACACGCAGCACCCTCACTTTGGGTCAGGTGAGCCAAGGATGGCTGCCCTCTCCCAGCACCTCAGGATCCTGCTCTGGAAGAACTGGCTGAGTGTCAAGAGGCAGCTGGTGAGTGTGGGAACAGAGGAGTGCAGGAGGGGGAACCAGGAAACAGCGGGAGCTGAGGAGCGAGGCGGGCACTGCAGAGAGGAAGGTTGTGCTGTTAGAATGGGAGGGTGGTGGTAGAAGCAGAAGGAAGGAAGGGAATGGCACAGAAGTGAAGGTGGGTCTTGTGTCAAGCTCGTGCATGAGGGCTCAGGAGTCCAGACTGAGTACCATGGATGCCTCTCTTGTTCCCTCAGGACAATGTCTGTGCAAACAAAACCATGCTCAGACTCGTGGGCAGACCTGAGTTAAGGCTGCAGTTCTGTACCTGCTGCCATGTGAGCAGACCCTGTGCCTGGTGCAGTCTCTGAGGAGCCCCTGGGATTTGGGGGTGATGGGGCTGCCCTTACATAGAGCCATTTGTAAAGGATGGATAATGAAAAAAGTAGCTCTGAGAGATGCAGGTAGGACAGATTTCCAGTGGAGTCCAGTGTGCTGCAAATCAAACACCCCAATGATCTTTCTGTCCAAAAGATAAACCATTGCCAGAAATGTGCAGAGAGTGATCTGGGCTGCAGCAGCATCAGGGAGCAAACATTCCTTTGGGAGGCATTCCACAGCCAGACAGTAGTTTTGTCCCAGTCCAGTTTTGGTACAGCTGTGTGTGGTATTTTCAGCAGAAGCCTGGGCAGTTCAGGGAGCTGCACCATAACCTGTGCTCCAGTAACCCAAATATGGTGGGGTTTAAACTTGCCTTGGTGGAATGGAAACCTTGGCAGGCACAGGAAGTGCTGGCCCAAGAGAAATGTCCATGGAGGGCGTGATAAGAGGGTGAAGTGAAAGGCATTGGATGAGTGTGTCCTTCTGCAAGGTCTGTTCCAGCTTACCCTGCCCCATCTCCTGGTTGTGGAGCCTGATTCAGAGAGGTGCTGAGTGCCTCTGACTCCTGTGGCTATGCTGGGTGCCTTACAGTGTCCTTCACTGCTGCAAAATACACTTTTCCTGAGATGCAGAAGAATCCAATAAATTACCTCTAATTTGGTAGAAAAATCGTAACAGCCTCGTTAAAAGCAGGCGGCTTGTGTCCCTTTTAGCTCTTGTGTACCCTGAGTAAATGCCACCTAAGCCCTACCTGTCTGCAAGTCTGACTTGCTGTAATTTTGGTTTCCTGTGGAGTTGAAATATCAACTCTGTAGAACTGAAATGTCAATTAAAATAAAAATCTGGCCACTGCTGACTATTTTATGGCAGGCATGCCTTGCAACCCTCCTTAATTTCCCTCTCTTGCTCCAAATTAGGGAGCTTGCTCAGGCTGAGGAGAATGTGAGGAGGTAAACTCAGATCTTTTTGGGAGTGAAGTTGGGCCTGAGTTGGGCCAAAGGGAACTGGAGATATTGGTGCCTCTTGAGTGTTGCACTTCATTATTTAAACAGAGGGAGGAAGGGGAGACAAAATGTGCACTCACCCAGAGATCCTAAGTAAGCTCTGAGAGATTAAATCAATTTTTAGCAGTGAAATAATCCAGCAACTAAGGGATTATGCAACCTACATCACAGGTTCTTAATGTCCCAAGAGCCAAATTGAGGTTGGTTGTGGTTCCATTCGAGTCAACATGGTCCACATGCAAAAGCTTGGCCAGGGTGGTTGTCTTGTTTTTGTTCACTAGAAATGCCTGGGACAGTGGGAATGCTGTGATGCTGCAACTGGTGTGCCCAGCTACTATTAAATCCAATTAAGGCACAGGACAGAGATACTGAGAGAAAACATGTCTGGAAAGTGGGGAGTATAAGCACCATTGTAAGCTCAAAATGGGGAGGGACAACAATTTTCCTGAGTAGGAATAATCAGTATTCATTTATTGTCCCAGGAATGTGACAGATGTCCAGCCCTTCCTTTAGGCAGCTTCTGACTAATATCAGTTTCTGTGCTGTTACCCCATAATTTTACTTTAGCCTGTGTGGTGCTAAACAAGGAGGACACATTAATAATACCATTTGCATGAGAATTAATCACAGTTAAACTGCATGTTTGGGGACTGATTATAGGGAAAGCATCTGATATAAAAAATTACTAAAATATGTCAGTGTGAGTGGTGGATCTTGTTATCAAGTTGGCAGTGTATACATAAAAAGCAGGAAGGGTACTGTCTGTCTAAGCTAAAATGTGGCTGAATGCTGAAATTATAGGAGCACCCTCTGAAGGGGTGTGTGGGGAGGTGCCTTTTGGTTTGATGTCTGTCACTTGCCTATTTTGGGGAATGAATTTGCTCCTGCTTTCAAGCCTGAGTCACCTCATCAGGGACGATAGGGATGGAGTTGCTGTGGAACAACCATCTTTAAGCTGAATTGCTCTCCAGGATTTGTTTGTCTGTTTGGCTTTGTGTTCCAGTGAGTGTTACAGGAAATGAAAACATGGTTATGGGCTTGGAATTACTTTGGAAAAACAGCTTTGGGTAATATGTGCTGATCTGAAAAAAATAGCAACACAGTGATGAAAAACGGGATTATTTTGAAGAAAGATATCTTTGCAGTTCTAAAAATTGGCATGAAGATAGAACAGCAATTTTGTAGCACAGAGTAGTTTCAGTTTGACTACTGAGGGATGGAAAACTCTTAATCTAGTAAACATGGGAGCCAGCTCACCAGCTAGTGCAAAAGCAGGGGATTATTTGAATAACTACAATTTCCTAGCTCACAAAACTCCAAGTTTTGTATTTTAAGATTTTGGGCATCCTCCCTAGATTAGTTTACTATACTAGATGATTAATTCTAGTGTTTTCTTAATTCTTGTCCATTGAAAGGGACAACCCTTATGTCAGAGACAAGAGTTCTATACATTTTCATGTGTTTTTCAACACATTAGGGCAATATTACATTATTTCTCTTCCACCTTGAATAAGATATTAGGAAGAAATTCTTCCCTGTGAGGGTGGGGAGGCCCTGGCACAGGTTGCCCAGAGAATCTGTGGCTGCCCCATCCCTGGCAGTGTCCAAGGCCAGGTTGGACAGGGCTTGGGACACTCTGGGATAGTGGAAGGTGTCCCTGCCCATGGCAGGGGGTGGAACTGTATCAGCTTTAAGGTCCCTTTAACCAAAACCATTCTGGGAATCATCTCAGCTCATGTGTATGGACTGCTACAGTCTGGAGATGGAAAAGTGCCAGGGATTTGGGCTGCTGGGGTCAGAAGCTCTTATAAGGGATTTTTCTTGATGATGAGTGCTCAGATGTGTGTTCTATAGGCTGGTTGCACAACGCCATAAACCCCTTCCTTTACCATACTTGAGCTCCACATCTTATGAATGAGCACTGTGAAAGTCCTTCCTTCCAGCTCCACCATGAGGGTCCACTGGTTGTGAAAAACAGCTAAATTTTTTTTTGTGAAAAATGCTGTAGGCTTGTCAAACACTTTAATTTTGGGGAATAGTTCAATCCAAGTCCTGTTTACCCATAATTTCACTGAAAGTGAAACCAAGCTTTCACACTGCAGCTGCTTTATCTTTTGGTTGGTGCTTCCCAGCGTGCCTTTACTGTGACATAGCAGTGTCTCAAAGCTGGGTAAACACTGTCCCCCATAATTATCAGCCCAACTGAAACCTTCTGCTGCTTTCAGCCTTGCTATTTGCTCTTAATATCTTCGGTAGTTTTTCTTCCTGAATAGATAATGCTTGGATTTTAATTGTATGCATGCCAAGACAGGTGTGATTTACAATGCACCTTATAACTCACTTAGGGCACTGCTTGTAGATTCCAGACAGGCTCTGGGTGACATCAATGTGACAAACGTAACCGATATATTTTCATTGCTGTTTTATAGGTATGGTCGTTTGTTTTAATTTCCTGGCCTGTGGTTGTTTTCATAATCTTGGCCATTATCCGTCTCAAATTCCCTCCAGAACCACAGCAAAACTGTAAGTAACTGGTTTGTTTTTATGTCTGTGGGGTTTAGTTCTCATTTCAGTGACTGATGTGTTCATTTGATGTGTTTTGTTACTTTTACAAATTTGGCTCCGTGTATTTTCCAGTGGAGATTTCCTGGGATGCATCATGCCGTAAATAAAATGTGTGTGCTCCTCTGAGGTTGATTTTTGCTCATGGTTTTTTTTTTCCAAATTAGCTTTATAATTAGAAAACAACCTTAAAGAACTGTCTCATTGAGATTTATTCGGATACTGCTGTGTAGACAGCAATATAAATTTCCAGGATAAACTAAGGGAGAAGAGGGCAGCTGGGAGAGAGCTTACTCAATAAAAGGAGTGAGGGCAGAGGCTGCAAGTGTGATTATGCAGGTGAGGTGGCAAACATAAGATTGGTCAACATGAAAGGTTTTACCTTGTGCATGCCACAGGCAAAATGTGCACATTAAAGTATCTCACTGCTAAGGCTCACTTGAAGAGTGATAACTTGCTTGGCTCCTGGGACCCAATGGTGCATGTGAGCCCCTTGTAATAAAAACAGCAGCTCCTTGGGTGGGCCAGTAGTTGCTGGGGGTCAAATGGGTGAAAGTTTGCACAAGCTGGTTCTTGCTTGCAAGCCTTGCTCCTTGGGTCAGGAAGTGTCCATCTCAGAGCAGGGACATACTTGGCTCTGCTCTAAAGCACTTCTTCTGATCACTGAGTCCTTACCACCGTCAGAAGCATGTCCCAGCCCTGAGCACATTTGTTCATGAAGTTACAGAGTAAAGCAGAGCAAGGAGTTCATCCAGTTGGGAGCTTTTTTATCTTTCACAGTGTTAGTTTTGAGTTGAATCAAATGACAGAGCCATAGAATGGTTTGGCTTGGAAGAGACCTTAAAGATTTTCAACACCTGGTTGGTAGCAGAGACACCACCGTGGATGACCCATGTGGGGCTGTCATGGGCACCTCCTTATTTAATAAATTAAAAATCAGTCTCCCTGCCCCTGTTTGTATTTGGGGCAGGGAGACTGATCCAGGAGGAGAGGAGACAGTGCCTAGCAGCAGAGGAGACAAGCAGTTGGCTCCCAATGTTTGTAGCTATCCCATGTGTAAGATGTGGTTGGGAGGGATCTGCCTCTGAGCACTGGGAATGTTTGCCCTGGTGAGTGACAGGTGTGATTCTCTGGTTAGAAACTCCTCGTTCCTGTGTGAGGTGTGAGCAAGGACCACACTGTGGCAAGTGTCAGACATGCAATTAGGATAGTCCTTGTTGCAGAGAGTTTACAGCCTAATCCCAGTGAAGCATTGTGTACTTCCTTCTGTAGGCAGGGATGGAGAGCCAGAGCAAGTTCTTCCTGAAAGTATCATAGGAATTCTTTAATGGGAAAGGACATCCTTGATTTGTTGGGATCACTTTTTAACCCCAAGTCCATCTGCTGTCAGCCAAAGACTTCTTTAGGCATGTTACGTATTCCAAGTTCTCCTGAATTCCCTTGAACCAGTTGGAGCAGGCTTTTCACGTACTTTGTGAAAACCTCGGATTTTGCCAAGTGTGGAAATGGCACACCTCCCACGCTGCCCCATCAGTTGTACTTCCTGTCCCCAATAAATCAGATAAGTTGGATGTCAAGTGAGCCATCTGGATGGGGAAGTATTTATTCTTTTATTTGACACGGTTATTAGTTTGAACCTATATTTATTTGGGGCGTTTTTGCTCTGGATGATCACATCTCTGCCTTAATGAATTAACAGGAATAATCTTATGAACTGCAAGTAGCACCATGAGTTCTGCTTTGCAGGAAAGGGGAAGGTTGGGCAGTATCTTTGGACGAGTTCCCTTTCCTTCTGTAGATTGATTTTATTTTAGTACAAGTCCCAGTAAGTATGTGAGTAGGTGTGTGTCTCTCTTAGAAGTGGATGATAGGAACTCTCTATTGCAAGAGAGGTTTTTTGCTGGAAAATAATAGTTTCAGTGTATTCTTGTGATTCAGATGTTCAGAGACCATCTAAGAATCCTGAGGGAATAGGGAAGGATGCTAACCAGAGCATCAAACAGCCAGTTTCTGCTGCTATTATAGTTAAATAAGAAGAGTTGGTTGACAATTACTCTTTTTTTTTTTTTTTTTGACAACTGGAAAAAATGTATCAAACTTTTTGCTTAAAAAGCAAATGATAAATCACTTGGGAACTTTCCTTTTTGATAGAAAAGCAGGCGGGGGTGGACACATCTAGGAAAACTATTACAGGAGGGGATTTTATTCATTTTATTCATAAAATTCACCTTATGCTGAATTCCAGTGCCTGCCTTAAGACAGAATTGTTAAGTAGTGACAAGAAGCTGTTTCCAGTTCTGCTGTCAAGAGATTATTGCAGGTAGACAAAAGTCAGGAAGCATAGAATCAATAGCACAGAGATGGAATAAGCTACTCAGATGCAGAGGTTTGGAGCCTTAGAGATAACCCACAGAAAATCCCACTCTGTAAGCTTATCTTGTGTATTCAGGGCCACAGAAATATCATGAAATCTTTTTTTTTTTTTTCAATTAAAACAGCTCAAATTCGAGACAGTAATTTCTTCTGAAGGGCAGCTAATACACATTGAATAGATGGAGGATTATGTAGAGAAATTACCTGGCAAATATCAGTCAAGGGTGAACAAATGGCAAGGGTTTCCTGCAGGAGCAGGTTGCTTGTGCTGAATTATATTGTGTAGCACTTAATGCAAAGGGAGCTTGTGCCAGGCTGAGCTTCAGAGAGAAATGACATGCCAAATAAATGTCACCACTCAAGAGATGCTCATAGGAGAACTAAGAACTGAGGAAAACAAGGAGCTGAAGTCTGATAAATAATTTTCTTCAAAACGAAAGCATCTTGTATCTAGGAGGTAAAAAAAAAAAAACCAATCTCTCTTCTTTATTCAGGGATTCTGTTTGATGATGTGTTTCCAGGTCAGCAGAGATTGTTGTCAGGAGAAATGAAAAAGAGATTTCACTGTCTGCATACCCAGCTTCTGTGATGATCCCAGAGTTTTATGAACAAAATCCCCATCCAACTTACTATTCACGTTGCAGTTGTGACTTTTGACCTTTTTATTTCAGCCTTTGTCTTTGCTAGCAGACATTGGGATGTGTATGTGTGGAATAGGAAAACTCTGGACTGGAAGCCTGCAGGTGAAAGCCACTTAATTTGATGGTATCATCCAGACTTTTGTGCCTGTATCACCTGTTTTCTAGAGCAGGGCCAGAAGTCCCTTTCCACCCGACAGGTTTTAGCAAGGTATGGGAATTGTGTACGAGATACAATCTGTCCCTCAGGGCTCAGCCCACTCAGTCTGCAGAGGAGCCCAATTACGCTCCTTGGTTTAACGAGCCTGTCACACCCTGTCACACCCTCCCCGCCCGATTTCTTCCTTTCCAGCTGGCCTCCTCTCCCCTGCTGTCAGTTCGAGCTCATCAGTATTCCTGATAGGAGCTCTCTTGGATGTGGTTACCCCTCCACTCGCTCGGTGGGCTGTGGGGAGGATGTGGGACAAAGCTCACTCCTGTTAGACCTCGGGTCTGCTCCTACGGCACTCCCAGGGACAGCTGGGCTGTGAAACCCGTGCCTCATTCACAGACAGTTCTTCTCCATGGAAAGTAGCTGTGCTCTTGGGTCTGGTCTTAAATCCACCAAATTCTGCCAGGGAATTCGTTGGCAGAACTTTTTCCAGTGAAGCCTTTCTACCCTTCACCTCTGCCCAGAATTTCCCCCCAGATTTCCCCAGCGTTGTGGAGATGCCTGCAAGGGTGCATTGCATTCACTCAGACACATCTGTCAGAGACTCAGCAGCAGAGTCCTCCATGAGGCTGCTCTTTGCAGCCAATATTCTGGGGGAATATCATCAGAATTGGTCAGTACCAGCACATCTGTTTGGGTCTAGCTTAGAGCCAGAGCTGTGTGGCACAGCACTGTGTAGGAACAGATACTCTGCTCTCATTCTTGGCTCCAGTGCTCCTGGGAGAAGGAAGGCCCAGGATAGGCACTCTCTCTGAGCTGCATCCCATTCAGTCTTACCGAGATGGGTAGCTAGGATTTGAACAGCTCCAGAACTGGCTGGAAAAATCAGTATCAGCCCCTGAGCAGAGATCTCTGATGCCTTAGAAGGTATCTCACCTGGAGGTGAGAAAACTCTGAAAATACACTGTACTTTATAGGAATTTGCCTCTTAGTTGGAGACACCTGTACTCATCTCTTTTCCCAGTAATGTGGAAAAATTATTAGGTTCCCATGCTAATTACAGGGAATTGGGATGATGGCTCAGCTGCACAGGCCACTCCATTCATTTGGATAAGTCATGGGTATTTATGCCAGTCATAATCCACCCCCAGGGTTCAGCCTATTCTGCACACAGACAAGCACACATCAGACTTCAGGCTCTCCTTCACCACTTGCCTGTGGTGGAGCAGCCCCACTCCCTGTGTTCCTTTACACTGCTTCATTTTCCTCCCCTTCTCTTCTGTCTGGCTTCCCCCTTTTCTGCACGTCAGATTTTCATCTGTGCCCATCTGCAGTGATTAGGAAAATGCCTCATCAGGTCTCTGGCTTCAGTATGAATGTTTTGTTTCATTCTGTTGTGTTAGGGAGCATACTGCCATATAACCCTCTGTTTCATTAAACCAGAGCTTAAGGGGGTATGGATTATATTAACCCCACATTTGCTGGAATAGACATATACACTGATCTCCTTGCATGTAGAAGCAGTGCCCAGCAGTTCCTTGTCTTCCCCTTGGCATGGAAATCAATTGCTTAAAGAGAGCACTGTGATGTTTGTAATGCCTCCCTTGTCATAAATCTCCCCACTTCCCTTTCTTTCCACAGACTCTTCCACCTTCTGGGGTGTGACTGAAGGATGTTCAGAGTTGGAGCTGGGAACTCCTGATTTACCACTGTGATTTTTCCTTCCCCATTGAAGCAGAGCCTTGGGATAGTCACTTAATTCTAATTGACTTCCTGAAACATCTCAGTCCAGGTGCTGGGATCTAAAAGGGCAGAGGTATTTTTCCAAAGGTGCTGAGCAGCTTGGCTTAGACTGAAATTAGCAGTTGTTGATGCCTGTGCTTCTGGAAAGGAGGTCACTTTTGTTTAAAGAGTCTAAACCTGGGCTCTGGAGGTTTAGAAAGCATTGAAAGATGTTGGTTGGGTAAACACAGTTTTTGTGCAGGTACTTTTGCAAGAGTCTCGATATGGATTTAAGCTTTTAGGTTCTAGTTTCTTGCTGGGAAGTGTCCTGACTCTCTCCTTAGGTCTTGTTTGGGTAGTCCCCTGCTGCTCATACAGACAAGATCAACTTGGCTGTGTAACAAGACCAGGTTAGCCTTGTCTGCATTAAATACTGCTTTTAAAAAGCCCTCTAGGAAAAGGGCTTGTGTGCAGTTACTGCTTTCTCCTGGTGTGTTTGTGCTTCAGGCAGTGGAGCATCCCCTCCTCAGCTCTGCCCCATGGTTCAGACAGCAGCCCTGTCATTTCCCCACCTTGCCCTGAGTTTGCAATACCTCTTTGACGGGTTCCAGGTTCCACCTCCTCTCCTTTGTTCCTGTCTTTGGTTTGGAGGTTCTTTCTCCTCCCTTTACACCTGCTGCCCTTTGGCTCCTTTGTGATTCTTTTGCTCTCTGCTCTTTATGTTCTTCTTGATCTGTCCATGAACCCGATGCGATCAGATCCAAGTGCTGATTTTTAATTTATTAAATCAGGAGGTGGAAGTGGAAGGTCTGTGGAGGTGGAAGTGGAAGGTCTGTGGAGGTGGAAGTGGAAGGTCTGTGGAGGTGGAAGTGGGCAAGCAAAACCAGCTTGCCCAGTCTTAATAAGCGTGGAAATAGATGCTGTCTGCTCTGGGCTGGTCTTACTGCAGAGCCTGCAGTGCTTGGGGGAAGAATTGGGCAATGAAATGAAATGTTTCTTCCATGGAGGCCACAGAGGGAGGGAGGGAGGAGCCTGGCTGTGAGTTGTCTGCTGCTTTGATTGCAGTGTCCTAGGCAGGCAGCTGAGGACATCCTGAGAAAACAAGGATCCTGTTGCTGTAAGGATAAAAAAATGCAAGGCTTTGAATATTATCCAGCCACACTGGGTGTCTGGGGGGCTTGGATGGATTTATCTGGGGTCCTGATGTGCTTTCATTTCAAAAATCAGGAGATGTAAAAGGGGGATGTAGTGAGGTGGGGATCAATCTGTTCTGCCATGTCTCAAGTGAAAAGATGAGAGGAAACAGCCTTAAATTATGCCAGGGGAGGGTCAGATTAGATATTAGAAAAAAAAATTGCATTGAAATATCACAGCAATAGAAGTGCCAGGGCAATTAAATATTCTCTTTTAATAGGTAAGGCATAAGCCAGCTGGGTATTCATGTGTAAAGAGTACCCTGCTTAAAAATTGATCTCATCCCATAGATTTGATGATTTGATTTAGTTTTTGGAGAGAGATTCAAAGTCCTAGCATTAGCATAAAGCTTTGTACAAAAAAAAAAAAATAGGCAGCTTTAGTTGTTAGTGTTAAATAGATGTGAACAAAGCTGGAAATGGGCAGTTGAACATGGTTGAAGGGAAACAGGATCTTTGTCATGTCATGAAACAGGCACTTCTGTCTTTTTGGCTGTTGAAAAAAGCAGAGGAATAAAATTTAAAGTGAGGCTGTGTGACAATGAGAAAGACTAGAAGGGAAGCCAGAAGGTTATGTGTACACAAACACAGCCAAACATTTGGCATAGAAAGCTGGGAGGAGGTCACCAGAGCAGGAAATATTCTCACTAGAAGTTTTTGTGACTCTTGAGATAAATATGGATCACAGCTGATAAACAGTCTGGGGGCTTTTGCTGCTCTGGGTTAGACCCCCACTGCTCAGGGATGATTTCAAGAGAGTGTGTAGGAACACAGAACACAGAGATTTCCCTCCACCACAAAAATCCTGAAAGGTTTTAGGTTTCTTCAGCCAGAAGCTGAAGGGATTTAATCCAAGTGATCATATTCAGTAGGCACTGACAAATCTATTTTTGTGGATTTGTCTAATTCTTTTGAAGTCAATGCCTGTTTTATCCCATGGCAGTAAGTTTTACAACATTTTGATATTTGTTACAGAAAGGTCTTTTTGGTCCCATTTGCTGGTTGTGTCCTGATCTCACTGTGTTTTGCTGTCCCTGTGTTGTGAGGGGTGAATATTTTTTCACCCTTTTACTCACTGATTCCTGACTTTATTTATTTCTTTATCAAACCACTTTTTGGCCACCTTTTCCCTAGCTGAGAAGTCCCAGTTATGATGTCACCTCATATGATTTGGCAATGATTGAATGCATTTCCAATTAAACACAATACTTCCTAACGAAGCCATTTGCTCATTAGTGCCTCCAATTCACCAGTGGCAGAGTTGAGGTTTGTATGGATTTTTTATGAACTATGGGAGGAATTTGGAAGGACTTAGAGCATAGGTAGTATCAGAGTGTGTGAATTCTGAAGGCAAGAGAATTTTTTCATGCCCAAGGAGTGATGATAGGACACTAAACTAGGGGTGGGCAGAAACCAGAAAAACTCAGCTAGAGGCTGCTGTGTTCATGGTGCTGTGCCTCTGATCTGCTGAATTCCTGGTTGGATCAGCAAATGGCTGGACTCAGCTATAATGCAAATGCCACAAACCTCTGTGGCAAAGGAAGCAGCAAAGTCAATGTGGCAACGTGAAACATGGTCCATTTAGGTTTAAACATTTGGGTCAATTTCAATTAATCTAAGACCATAGTGAAATAGTAATTTTCATCCCTCTTGTATGACATTTAGAACCACCCTGACATTTCTCATTGTTATTATACCAAGCACCTTTACCTGAAGAAAACAAAATGTTTTGCTCATGTTGAAGGGAAGTGTGCTGGAATTTACAACATTCAGAAAAATAGGAGAAATTAATTTTCTTTTTTTTTTTATTCTGAATGCGAGCAAATGGGGAAAAGCCAGAATTACCAGTGGCATGCATTAATTGCTATCTTATGTTTATTATTACTGCTCAGCATGTCTTGTTTCTTTCCAGCTCTTGGAGATGTGGCTGACCTGGTTAGATGCTGCTGAACAGGGAGAGCCAGCCCATGCAGCACAGAGCCCTTGGTCTCCTCTGCCCTTTGGGTTGCCTCTTTCCTTCAGTTTTGGAGCCCTTCTCTCTGTGGGGATAGGAAATCAAAACTCTCTGTCAGAAGACACAGTTAAAACCTCTGCTTTGGGATTCTGCTGCTGGCAGACCCAAAGTCAGTCTTTGCTAACAGGATATAGATCTGGGCTTGGATTTTGGTTCCAGAGGTGCCAATTTGGCCAGAAATATGAGAGGGTGATCTCTCAGCTCAGACATGTGGCAGAAGTGGGTGCAGTGATCTCTGCCCCTTGACTCACAGGCACTGGTAGTGGGACCCTTCAAGGGAAATTGTAGTTTTAGCAGATTAAGAGGTTTAAAGCTAAAGTCAGTGGGGAGATTGAAAAAAAAAAAAATTGTTGTGTGTTGTGAATCTGCTCTAGTGTGTGGTGTGGAATCATAAAGCTGGGGCTCGGGTATTTTATTGCTGTAGGTTTGAGTGGGAGAAGGAGCTTCCTGTGGAAGACTAAGGGATTACCAACAGTAGAAATACTGCAAAAGTCTCTAGTGGGGGCGTTACACTTCAGATTGGGAAACTATCACCATGGAAAGACTGTCCTTTAAAATTTACAGAGCAGGTACAGCTCTCCTTCTGTCACATTTGCTAGCTGGTGCTTACATTGTGCACTGATGTCACGGGTGGATAAACCTTAGCCAAGGCAGGGACGGGTCATTATGGAGATCTCCTGAAGCAGCTTCCTCCCTGGCTGTCCGTGCAGTGGTTACAGGGCCAGCAGGGAATTCATCTGTGGGGACAGGACAGCCCACGTGGCTCTGTGGGGTCACGTCTCCTCACCACGAGTAAGGGGATGGAGGGCATGAGGATGGAGCAGGGAGGGCAGTAATCTCATGACTCACCTTGGCATCAGTGAATTCCTTCCTTTGCAGGATGCAGGCCTGAGAACCAGTGTGGGTCCAACTTACACCACATGGGAATCTGGCCCAGACATTTCGGATTTTTCTGTGTCACGGTCTTTCTCAAAAAACTTCCTTAATCCTCTAACTGCTGTCACAGCCCAGGCTTCTTCCAGAAGAGCCCAGCCTGGCATTGCCACTGCTCCTGTGCCAAGAGAATCATGGGGTAACACTGGTTCATGCCTTCAGTGACTCAGGGATGGACCAGGCCCCATGGCTGCATCCAGCTGCCAGCAAACTGCTCAGCATCTGCTGGGAGTTGGCAGTGCCTCACTGAGTGCCTCAACCATGGCCAATGATGTTTTCACAGGCACTGTGCCATCACCATGAGTGGCAGCACTTCCAAACTTCAGGTCACAAATTCCTGACTCTTTATATTTGGAGTTGCTGTTTCAAAGGAAAAGAAAGAACCGATACCATGGCTGTGTTCTGACGCTGAACACTTCACTTGTGATAGAGCAGCTGATTGTTTAATTGCCCACTTAGTTCAAAGTGTGCCACCTTTGAGTCCGATGCTAGAATTTGTAATTGCTACTTGTACCTCAAGGAAGAGTCTTCCTCTGATCTGGATTCATCAGTATCTCTTGCTTAATCACCTCTGTAAACATCTCACATGTCTCTGGAGAAGACCAGTGCTCCCCAGGCCCATCCTTGTGTTCCCCTTTCAGCCTTACCCTGAGGAGTTACACAGCTTTAGCTGCTCCTGGACTACTGAGAGACATGAGCTTAGCTCCTGGCCATGTGGTTGTTGGTAGGTGTGGAGGGCAGTGAAGGGTGGAGCTCCTGCACATCGTTGTGACTGTGCCCTCCACCCCAGGCCTCATGGCTTCCCACATCTTTGAAGCTTCATTTTGGTAGGGACACCAATTCAGTGAGGTCTGTGGTGTGCATTTTTGGATTGGTGTGCAAGTCAATGCCCTGCATGGGAATGAGGGTGTGGGAGATCAGAAGGAAGAGGAGAGGAAAACGCCTGTGTGTGCAGAACGCTGTGTAGGGTTGTAATTGGTGATCCCAAAGGGCAAACAGACATGGCAGGGATATTCACACAAGCATGCTTCCAGATTAAAGTGCCCTGCTCTAAAGTTTCCCTCATGGGCAGCAGATTAATTTCCCTACAACACCTTTAGGTTGGTGGATGCTTGGTCCTGTGGCCCCAATGCCAGAAGTTCTGCCTGTAGGGATAAGAGAGCTCTTTTGCTGCCCTTGGTGCTCTGAGGTTACTGGGAGCTGGTTCAGCCAGCTGTGTAACTCCTGAGGGAAAGAGGGGGGAAAGAGGGAAGGAGGGAGGGGTGTAATTCCTGAGATGGCTTGAGGGATGCATGGAGTGTTGGGGGAAGCTTTCCACAGCAGGGAGCCTTCTCCTCTGGCAGGTATCCATGCCTTTTAATTTTCTCTTGTACTCCTAACTCTCCACTGAGGTGTACAAGAGAATCACATCACCATCAAAGCAGGTGCCTGTACCTCTGCAGGTCTCAGGGGCCTCTGTGCTGGTTGCTGTTTTGCCCAGAGCAGTGGGAACTCCCGTGCTAAACCATGAGCTCTTGTGTTCTGACCCAAAAATGCAGTGACCAACTGTGCTGAGGAAAGCTCAGGAAAATCCACCCTCCATCAAGGAGACCGACAGCTGTTGGTTACCCCCACCAAGCCTTCTGGAAGCATCTGGGGTTTGACGACTGCTGTAATAAATAAATGTTGTACAAATGTAGTACTGTGTCCTTGTTGGACACCATTGCTGGGTGAGAGATAAAGCTGTGCCTGGGTGAGAGTCTCAGGTCATCTTTGAAGACTAAAGAGCAAGGTAATCAATTACCACAAGCCTGCCCGCAGGCCTTCAGCAAATCTGGCTCCTCTCCATAGCAGAAATAATAGCAATGTCCTTTGCCAGGTAATTTTCCAAATGATTATTTTAAATAATATGTTGCTGTGATCCAGCAAAGGAGTTTGGAGATTTATGAGAGCATTTGTCTCTGAGAGGAAGAGCAGCCGTGAACTCTGCGGGCTGGCAGCGAGCAGCACGGGGCAAGTGGCACATAAAATACTCCAGTGTCTCATTGCTCAGGTCCACTCTGTGTCTGGAGAAACAGGAGACAGGGACACAGATCTCATCCCTCAGCACTGGCTGCCAGCATCCCACGTCACCAGGCAGATGGTGCTGGAGCTGCTCTGAGCTGGGAGGATGCATGGGAGGTGGTGGTGATGGATTGCTCCTCTGCCTTCCCGGGGCAGCTCTGCACAAAAGGCAAAGGGTGTTTGTTGGTCCTGCATCCATTGCCCCTTTCTGTGGTAAGAGCTGAGACAAAGCCCTGTTTTAACAGCCTGGCTTGGAAATAAAGATTGTGGCGTTGCATAGAAACCAATCCAACAAGTCTTGGAGAACTTGTTCTCTTAGGTGCATCAGATTACTCTGCCATGTGCCTGCTTTTACTTTATTTTGTTTTTTAAAGGCAGAATTAGGATATCTTAATCTAAGGGGGTTTGTGTCATTTCTTGCCTGGTGTTGGATTTTGGAGTGAAGGGGGAAATCTGCAGTTGCTTCAGGACTGATAGGTATCCTGTGAACAAATAGCTTGGCTCTTCTTCCTATTAACTGGGACCCTGAGCAACTGGGTCTAGGGGAAGGTGTCCCTGCCCATGGCAGGCATGTTGGAACTGGACAACCTTCCAAGTTTCTTCCAAGCCAAACCAGTCTATGATTAGCCTGTGGTGACTTTGTCAGTGTTGAGGAGCTGCTTGTAGTGGGATTTAGCAGATGATACTGCCAGGGTGGAGTCAGTGAAAGGAGCCTCAGTGAAACTGAGAATCTGTCCTGTTGTTTAGGAAGGGAAAATAGCACATCCTGACAGAAACATATGGCCAAAAAGTGCATGTCCTCACCATCATAATGGCATTTTCTCTCTCTTTCTTCCTCCAGGTTACCTTGCACCCCGAAACCTTCCGAGCGCAGGCTTCTTCCCGTTCCTGCAAACGGTGCTGTGTGATTCCGATGCCAGGTGTAAGGGCACACCATACACACCAGAAGATCTGCTGCCAAGACTTAATGACATCTCAGCCCTCAGACTGTAAGAGAATCTGAATATTTCCAGGTGTTAGGAGCTGTAAAATAAAGCTTGTTTTGAGGGGGAGGGAACATCCATGCATGTCTGTGTGTAGGTATAAATTTGTCCACAACAGATATACCTCAACTACCTGTTCTGGCAGATGTCTGACACTTAGAAAAGAGAGTATCAGCTGCAACTGGACACTTCAGAAATCATCACATTAGGGGCAGCTCTCAGGAGGGTGTCCACTGATTCAGGCTTGAATCTTCTACTGAAGGAAATTTTGCTCCCTGAGAAAAACTCTTCAGCTCACCCAGATCAAAGCAAATGAACTTTTTTTTGCATGGCTGTGGGTTAGGTCAGTGATAAGACTTGCCCACAGGACAACCCAGAATGTTGATCTGCCACTGAGAGGCATCAGTTCAGGATGCTTTGGCTGGAAGTTTGGATGTTGGTTCTGGAGCAACTGCTCTTTGAGCAGGTGCTCCAGGTGCCAGCCAGAATGTGTGTCCTCTCTGCAGGCCATCAAACATGTTGGGAAACACATGAAAATGCAGAAACAATTTTTGCTAATGAAAGCACAGAGATTTGCAGCATGGAGCTGGCTGGGCATATTTTGTTGGAATGTCAGTTTGCTGAAATGGAAATGTTCAGTGGGACCATTTCAACTTCTTGATGTTCCAGTTGAAGTCAAGTAGCATTTGCTTTGAGGCATATCAGCTAGGGTGCTTTCTACAGACCCCTGGGGAGCATGCCACACTGAGGCCTGGCTGGTTCATGGAGAGCTAAAAATCTGGGCATCTCACAATGGCCCTAGTTACTCGTCTTTGCTTTCAGGCCAGAGGCTGCTCCATAACCAGAGTCTCAAAATCCCCCTTGGCCAGAGCTTGAGAGTCTGAAGAGCTAAAATGAGCCCCACCAGAGGGCACATCAGGCAGTCCTGGGGATGGTGGCTCCTTAATGATCCTCCTTAGTGCAGAGGGAATAATTTCCCAGGCCAATTCAGTGGTCAGAATCTCTCCATGGGTGGGAAGGATGACTAAGGATGTGGGCAACTGAAGTTGCACAAGGTGAATCCTAATCAAATTCAAGGTCATGCAGCAAAAGAGAGGAGGGGAGGCAAAGCCACATGGAGACTGGATGCCTGGATTCACAGCTCTGTTCCTCAGTGTCATTGTTTTTCCCTGGGCATGTTAAACAATGGTTCATTTGGGGTATTGAAATGAAGAAATGGGAGCTTCTAGTGCCAAAGCTGGAGGTCTTCCATGAGTTTGAATAGCTACAAATCCTCCTTGCTTTCTGCTTTTGGTTTCTGAAAAGCTGTTTAGGAAATAAGTGGTTTTTCCTGCCAAATGAAAATCAAAGGATTTGGCCAAGCTTTATATCAAGAACAGGAGTCATTAACAAGCATCTTGACCACTCTTGATGCTCGAGGTTGTCTGTGGGAGGTATCATTATAGATATGTGGCCATACCTACCCTTGTATGGTCAGTGTCAGCCTTGGTGTGTTCTACAAGGAAAAACACCAGCTATTAAGTAGCCACAGCAAAAGTAGGGTGCAGCAGAGTCTAAAACTTCAGGAAAAGATTCCTTGGGAAGGGGAAGGCTCCAGATGAATAGGTACAGCTCTGCCTCAGGTGCAGGATCCCCATTGGTGAGTTTGTCACAAAGTGTTTGAGCTGTGGCCCTTCACCACCTGGATGTATTGTTTTGCAATATTCAGCTAATCCAGGCTGTTTGTTTTCTCCTCTCCCATTGTGCAACTCACTGAAGCTCTTGTTAAGCTGTTTTATTATTTGCCCTAAAACTATGTATAACCAGGGGTCAGCAGAGAAAAGGGGCAAGGTTCTCCCCTTTGATTCTGTCCTGTAGAGGCATTTGCCAAGGTGTGCATGGTATGGTTGCTTGAAATTTCCCTTAATAAAAGGGAACCAAGTCCAAAAACCAAGCTCAGCAACAACTTCTTTCACCCTTTTCTCCTGTAGTGGAAGGTTTGGGAAGGATGAGTACAGTCCTGTTGTCTGGAAGGATTTCTTGTAAGGCCATGCACTTTATAGCCATGGAGTTCTGTACTTTTGCTTCCCCAAGATACATGCCAGGCCTCCAGAAGGAACCAGGCTTTTGCATAACCCAGATTTCAACACACCTGCCACAAAATCCAGCCATAGACACATTCTGAGTTAAGGCAGTAAGGTAATGATAAGAAATTCTGGCAGTTGTTACAGGTGTCTCTTTTATTTCTTTTTTCCCTTTTTTCTTCTTTTGTTCTTTCCCCCAGCAAGCTCAGGAGCTCATCCAGTGTAGCCAAAGACAAGCAGCCATCACCATGGAGTGCAGAGGTTCCTGAAAGCAGGAATGCTTCACTGGGTAGGTTACTCAGTGCTCTGGGAAGTCCTGCTCTTGGCAGGCTGATCTTTTGAAGATCTCTGGACAGAGGTGCAATTCTTAGAGCACTGCTGAAATGATTTATGTGTTTCATAGAGGCATGTGACCGTGGCCATGGCATTAGTGTAAATTCTTGGGAACAAGTACAAGTAACTGTAGAGAAGACTTTGGAATTTGGCCAAGAAACCAGGATTAAATGGTTGCACCTCACAGGAGCAATGCAAGATCACAGATTGATTGGACATTAATTAGAGACCTGGCTATTTATGGGATATTGCCCTTTTACTACCCACAAATTCTCCATAAACAGCTTATGGTGTTTTTTTCTTCAAATGGGTTTTTATCCATGGTTATCCAGCAAATAAGATGTCTTCTGTGCCAGAGTGGATATTTATTGTTGTCAATGCTCTCCTCTGATGTGATTCTCTTTCCTGAAGGAACTTTCAGTCTGAAAGTTTCCATAAAATCATTACAATTATTATTTATTGATGGCAATGGCTGGTACAATCCACAAGCCATCATGATGGATAGTCCTTTCTGCAGGGAGCTCAGGATGAAATGAATGATTACAGATTTGCATTTGCCTGTTCTGCTCCAGCAATTCACTGTTGCAATTAACATTCCTGCCAGCACCCTCTGTGGTGCACAGACAGAAAAAGGCAGAATGCAAAAGGGACCAAGTGCAGAGGCGTGGGGAGGGGAAAAGTAAATCAATGAACAGTTATGGGAATTATTGACTCATGCTGATGGTCAGGGAGGAACTCAGGTCTACATTTTATTTTAAAAAAGAAAAATTAAAATGATAGGTCGTGGCCCCATATAACAAGTTACAGTGTCATCCAGAATTTAATTACATCAGAAAAAACTGTAAAGTACTTACAGGATGCCATTGGCTGCACCTTTGGAAACAGATTGATAATGCACTCAAAGCTGTAGGTAGCTGTCCTGAGTCCTGGTTTTGTGTAGCAAAGAGGTTTTAAAAGACATAAGTAAAATACAGTGTTTCAAACTGTTATTGCAGCATTTGGGGATTTGGTATCTCATGGAGAGAAAAAACTTCAGAATGTTTCATCACCATCCAACTTGACTTCCAGCACCCACACGTTCAACAAGATCCTCAGTTTTGGGAAGGTAAGTCTGTATTTGCATAACAGCTGAGTGTGAACATTTGTGTATCCTCATATTTAAAGAATTAGAAGCTCAAAGTACCAACACACAGCTTTTACTGCTTTAGGATCTCCCCTATTATGTGAATGAGCTTTATTTTGGAAACACAGTGATTGTGGGTGGATTTTTAAGCTTTGTGGTGAGTTTTTTATCCTCTAGGCAGAAACCAGGCAAACCTTGAGACATAATACCACGAAATACAAAATATAGTCACACACAATAAATACCCTGAGATACTTTGTTCAGAACTTGTGTGAGTTAAGATGTTTGCAGTGTATTTTCTTTCTTATGAAATTAAAGATACGATGTCACAGGATTTGACATTCAAGTATTTATTTGCCCATGATAGTCCTGCAGTGGCATCAGAGGCACTGTGTATTTATTGTATATGTATTTAATATTCATAAAATCTATTCCTTTGTAATAGAAATTTGTCACAATGTAATGGACACTGCTTTTGTGTTTTGGTGTCAAGGCCTACACACACGTACACACATTTCTCTTTTTAACAGATGAGGAATTTGAGGGGTTTTAGTGACCTTGTTCAGCTGTTACAATTCTGTCTATGTGTAAGCACTGTAACCACAATGCTTTTCAGATGTTACTGCTATCCCTCAAAAAAAATCTCATGGCTGCATTTAGCACCATCCCAAATACAATGTTGCTTTACAGCTACCCTGAATGTTATGTTGTTCTTTCAGAACCAGCCCCAGTACTCCACTGCAGGGAACCTCAGGGCCCTGCTGTGCCAGGTCTTGTCACGGTACCTGGCACATCCTGGTGCCGCGGGAGGGAGCATGGCAGCCAATATCCACCACACCTTCTGCCTCACCAACTCATCGCTTCTGGAGTCGTTTGCCCAGGAGTTCAGGACCCAGCTCTCCCAGGTGAGTGCCTGGGACCTTCCCTGGGGCTGCAGCTGGGAGCTGTGGCAGTTCACACAGGTCAGGCAGGGTTTGGGAGCTACAGCACGGCCCCTCATGGGCAGGAATTGCTCATCTCTGTAGCTAAGTGCAAGTAGGGCACAGTGAGGCTGAGTTAATTCTTGTGCATGGGGTTAGCCCAAAGACTTCCAAGCTGAGTACATGGCTTGGAAAGCCAAGGGTCATCCAGCCATCAGCTCATGGCCACTAAGGGTTTTCACCATGTCTGGGTCTTGCTTCTCCTCTTTGTTTGCCCTGCTGCAGTGGCAGGTCAATAGAACAGTGTGAAGATGTGGTGTAAATAAGAATGTTTAAACCTTGGGAAGGCAATAGATTTAATTGTCTATTACCTCAGCAGTATAACTTCATCCAGTGGCTCCTGCATCTGATCCAACAATTCATGATTGACACAGTACTTGTCTTTGGGAAAGCAATATAATTAAAGCAAATTAAGCCTTTAAAGATGAAGCCTTCTTTTTTTTTCTTTGCCAAGGTTAGGATTGATATTAATTTTCTTGTATTGCTAGTCTTTGGACTCTTTAGGACATTGTGAATCATAGAGCTTGTCTGAACAGAGAATTTATGGTACAACCTGGGGTGTGAAGGTAAAACACAGTCACACGCTCAGTTATTGCCTGTCCTTTGAATGTATTGTTTGCAGGCTTGCATGTAAGTGCAGTGCCAGCTGAAAAACATAAAAGGACCCCCCAGCAGCAAGACTTCTGGCTATTAAATAATTTCTTCTGGTTCTTAAATAATTTCTTACATTTTCATTTGTTAAGGTGCAGCACAACCCAGAGTACCAGGAGACCTTCGTGAACGAAATGGTCTCATTTCTGACACTCATCTCCCAAGTGCAGAATGACAGCTCCCTGTGGCACCTGCTTTTGCTGGCCCCAGATGTGTTTCAGGACAACACACAGCTGCAAGACATAATCAATTTCCTTCAGAATCCAAGCAGGTAAAACAGAGAAAATGGCAGGAGAAGCACTGAAAGCTGGTGGGTTTGTGTACGGACCTCTAAGGACATCACCTATCCTCTTGAAAGAAGGGTGTTACCTTAAAAATATGGTTTGTTTAGGGAATGATGGAGCTCCATGCTAGTGCATCTCTAAAGGTGTCTGTGGACTGTGAGCAGTGTGTTGTTTTTCAGTGGCTCTTGTGTCATTCTTTTAATGGGGACTTGATACAAACACTTGCGTTTTCTCCCAGCCTGCTTAGAGGCAGTGTCATGCCCTTCTGCAGATAGAAAAGCTGGTGAGTCACAGCCACTGCCTTTGGGGGAAGAAAAACCCTCCTGGCTGGATAAAGAAAGCAGCCAGCTGCTTCTTTCCAGAAAAGCACAGAGCCAAGTTCAGGTTGCTTTGGAACACCTCAGGCACTTGTAGGGGAGCCATAATGTTGTTTTTCAAAACTGATTACCTAATCTACTGCTGGTTTAATCTTTCAAGACTGGTCCCAAGAAAGCAGAGAAGAGAGGGAGCTTGGTTTTCTGCCATATGGGCTTTAACATGTCTGACTTGAAGAAGAAAGTGCCAGTTATGTACTTGCTCAGTGGTTATATGAAAAACAGAGCTGGCTTAACTGCATTATTTAACTGTACTGAAATATTTGACACAGTTTGCACCTAGGACAATACAAATTTCTAAAATGGGCTTAGGCTTGAAATCCCTTTCCTGGGCTGTAGTTTGGCTAAACTCTCCCTGATTTCCAAAAGACTTGAGTTACTCAAGATTAAGGGACTCTGTTCCAAGTCATCTTCTGGATGTGTGACTGACCCTGCTATAAAATATTCCGGATAGTCCAGTTGTTACAGTACATGGAGGACACCAAGAAGCTGAGTGTCTTCAGACTACTTTTTGTTTTTATCTTGCATACATGAGCAGTTGGGTTAAGATGGCAAAATAAGTTGTAGAAGCTTTGCCACTTTGATTGCACCCAGGCTTAGAGGGACTCACTTTTGATCACTGGTGTGTTGCTGAAGCACTTAAAAACATGTACATTTAATATCAAGGTAATTTTCCATGCTGCATTGTGAGACCCATGTGTAAGCTGTAATGTCCTTATCCTTAAAGGAGTCAGCAGCAGTGTGGCAAGAATTGTAATTTTATTCAGAAGCATTTTGTTCATGCTGCTGTTTCAGTCACAGGATTATTACATTTGTTTGCATTTACTGGCTTGCAGAACCCAGCCTGAGAACCAGCCCTGTTGGAGTGCCCAGGGAGAATTAATATTTACTGTGCTGCTCTGCTTTGCTCTACAGCTGCAGAGCTGGGCAAAGTTATCATAGGCACAACAAAGAGGCACATAGAATTTCATCACCAGAAGTGTGCAGTGCTTTTATGCCTGGCATCTGGCACTGTAAATGCATGAGTAAAGAGTTATTGCAAAGAGATTGCACAAATAGTACTTTTAATGATGCTTACAAAAGCACATCTTAGTGAGCCTGGGCACATCTCTTACTCAGGCAAGACCAAACTCCTAAAGAAGTGCTGTACAGGGAATTTTTTTTGTGGTAGAAATATGAAGGTATAGAAGAAAAGAACTTTTACTCATTGTTGCATCTGTATGAACCAAGTGATATACACCACCAGTGTGAAACAGTAACTTTGAAGTCATGAATCCTATAGAAAGTTTAGCAGCAAATTTTATTACTCACAAAAACCTGGTTTGCAGACTGATTTCACAAATGTTCCTATTTGTTGCTGTAAGCTAGTTTTTCATCTAAGCACGTAAGCTGAGCTTTTTCTCCACAGCCAAAGTCTGCAGAAACCCTGCAAGACTGAAATAAAAGGGCAGCAACAACACTTGTTTCCATGTTTGCTGCCTTCTGATCTGCGTGATATGCATCCATTTTTGGCAAGTCTGTGCCTGCCTCCTCCTTGGCTCTGCCATTGCTCAGCTAAATATGTCATTTATAACTGAATTTCTTCCCCTCTAAGACTCTTACAAGCACATCTGCAGAATGAAAATTATGAGCACCAAGCCCACAAAGCCTGCATGGAGACATTATGTTAAATTAGGAGAGAAGAGATCCCTGGTGCTCTGTTCTCAGTAGCAACCTGTTCCCACAGATCAGTATGTATTTATTCATGCCACTGAGATCAGCCCAGTCAGGTTCTTTGTGTATCACCTGTAGAACTTAAAGCAGGTGAGAGACAGATGGTGCATTTCAATGACCTCACACCTATAGTGAAGGCTGCTCTTTATACAGGAGAAGAAAAAGGGACTAATAATCACAGTGAAGTTTTCAGTAACCTGCACACCTGAGCAGTCAGTCCTTTAAATTAGTTCCTCTGTGATACAATATGCTTGATTATCAGATTGTTCCTTCCTAAGACTGAAAAACATTCCTTGCTTCCCTGTCAGCCCAGCTATTACAGCATGAAAAAGGAAAGAAGGAGAATTGGAAATGGCAACAGTTATTTGCGATTGCTTCTTCCTTCCACAGATGTTTTCCCCCTGGGATCCCTGCTCTCCCTGGAGCCTTGTCTCCTTGGTTCTTGGGGTTTTTTAGGAGGAAATTCCCCTGCAGCAGTGAATCACATGGCTGGTGTGTCACCTGGGTGTTTTCTGAGACCTGCTGGCTGGATTTTAGTGGCCTGTAGATTTTACATGACTCTGAAAAAGTGCACCTAATAAGTGCCACATGTGTTTGTGCTAATACACCACCATGGCTTTCCCATCAAAGCCCCTGGTGTTTGTATCTTGTGCGTGATCAAACAAATAATTAAAAATAGGGGTGATGTCTTGTCTGTCAGACATTTTTAGAATGATAGGCTGTACTCCAGCTGTTTCCTATTAGAGAATTTGTTTTATCTCTTCTCATAAACCTGTAACCACAATTTATTTTCCTTTTTTCTCCCCTCCTTTAGTGTCGTGCTGACAGCTCAGAGAGTCTCTGCATCTCTTGTGAGTGATGATAGATTCAAAACTGTTCAGAATGGGGTTACAGATTCTCCACATTCCCTGAACTGCTTGGAGCAAGGTAAGACTCCTCCATTGAGTCATATCTCTGCTAAAAACCTGTGGTGCTGAGGAGAAGCAAACTGCAGGCTAATAAGTAACCATACAGATTGCACACTGTTCGGGGCTCAGCATAATGGATTCTTCCTTCAGATTTTTACCAATGTGAATAAAATGCCTCATTTCAAATGGAAAAGTAAAAAGGCTTGGGTTTGTCAGTAGACAATGAATTAACATGACTTTGCAGCCTCAGTGGAAATGGGGAGCAGTAATGTTTTACCTTGATTTGCTTTTCTGGGGGGTGATGTCAAAATCTGCCTCTGGTTGTGAACTGTCAAACTCAGCTCAGTACATCAAGGCAGGGGCTGGGGCTGGGCTGCACAATGAGCTGTTTACATCCAGATGAGCTATTCCTTTAAATCCCTTTCCCTTCCAGCAGAGGTAGTCCTGGATATCCCCTTCTAACTGGGGATCTGGGAACAGGCAAGGGAAAGGAATGGCAACTAAATGCTACAAGGGACAGATGGGAATTGCTGTCCCTTCTCTACTTGTTTCATGGAGATTGTGGAAGCTGAGGTGGGTAAGAAGAAAGATGAGGTGTGCAAGTAGGGAAAACATGGGAAGTGGCTGGTGAGAGGACTGGACATGTGGGGATATCAAAATTAGTGTAAATGGCTATGGGAGACTTAAATGATGCTGCAGACAGAGCTTATGTGTGAGCAGTAAAAAAGCAGCCCTAAATGAAGGGAACGAAACCATAATAAATACTTGGCCACCTTACTCTGCAATACTGACAGCAAAGTGCTCCTAAAGCAGGAGGAGACCTTTGCTAGCATCCAGATCATAGGAGCATTGAATTGTCCCTGAATGATTTCAGCATGGAAAGCCTTTTCCAGGATGCCAGGCAGCATCCTCACTTCCCTCCAGGCCAGGAAGAGTTACACTCCAAAAGAACACTCAGACTTGTGACCAGGATATTGTGGCTTGTGGTAGGAGCCTAACTTCATATGGGCATGTTATCCTAGGTAGATTTGCCATTATAGCACTTCTCAGGTTCCAGAAGTATGTGATCTTTACTAATATGCTCTTCACATTTTTTTTTGTAGATAAGGGAAGAAGTTGGGTGAGCAGAACTATTTGTAATTCCTTTGTTCACTGGAAAGACAATCACACTTTAGTATCTGAATTGGAGGAAGTTCTAAGGTGAGACATTAGCTAAAGGGATATTACTAACAGTGTAATTCAAATCTATGATCTTTGCTCTAAATCACTTTACATTTCCACTTGCATTGATTTCATATTCACTAAAACACTTTTTTGTTCCCCTCCAGAAAAATAAAGTCACCAGAGATTGGTGGAAAGCACTCCAAGAGGTCCATTAATTCAGAAGATTTAGAAGCCATACAAAAGCATCTACATCGTTTAAAAGGCTTTGAGGAAAAAATGAATAGAAGTGAATTAAAAAGCTTAAATTTATTCAGAAATTTGAAGAATGAAACATTACAGAAATTGTATGCATTTCTTGAACTGGGAATGAATCCACATCATGATTATAAATTAAAGGAACCATATAATAAGGAAATAATGGATGAGATCTATAACTTCACATCACAGCAATTACAGAGTGACTTTAATGGGACTTCCATTTTCAATACAATGACCCAGTGGAAAGAAATTCAGAGGGCTTTAAAATTAGCTGCAATGTTTTGGAATCCAGCTCTCCTAAATAATTCCAATGTTAGTACATTGAAAACTAAGGATGCTCTCAAAATGTTGCTCTCCACAAGCATGCCATCACTTCTGAAAGGTCTCAGAGACAGTTTGAGTGGAATGCAAGAAATCCCATCTGTGTTTTCTGATCATCTGCTTGAGCCTGAGTCCTACAGAAACTTCCCAGAGCAGCTCCTAGCTCTCCAGAGGATGTTTTTTAGAATGACAGGCACGAGTGTGGGTTATCAGTACCTCCTGCTGCCTGTGTTTGAGCTGATGAGGGCTGTAGAGAAGTCCATGGGTGAGGCCTGGTGGGATGAGTTGAACGTCTACTGGCGCATTGGGGAGAAGCTGAGATCCATGAGGTGGAATAACACAGCCATTGTCGCCTATGGGCAGTTTTTGGAGGTGTTAAACAGCCAATTGCAGAAGCTGAATAATAAATCAAGTGATGTCTTCAGTGAAGAATTGGATCAGCTGTCAGAATTTATAGCAGCCGTGTTTAAAGAGTTTGGGGAAAGCTCTGGAGTAGCCAATATCTCACAAGTCACTCAAGCCATCCAAAAGACGTTGTACATATTAAAAGACTTACAGCTGAATTATAATGTCAGCACATTAAAATCTATAGATCTTTTCTTTAATTTTAACAATAAAACCTTGGAGAGCTTGTCTGAACTTCTGAGAACAGGAATGAAAATCCTTCATTATACAAGTGCCAGTGAAGGTTCCAGTGAAGACATAATTAACCCCATCTATAATTTAACACATCTTCTACTGCAGGAGTTCAGCCAGTCTCCCTCACAGCACAATAACTCACTACAGACAAAAATTTGGGAGTTCCTTCATTTAGCCTTGGATCCTTTCCTTGAGCACAGCAGCAATGGCTATAGGACACTCCAGAATTGCTCCTTTGAAGATCTGCTTGATGTAGGCCTTGAGGTGCTGTTTGAAAATGCCACTCTAAGGGAGTCCTCAGCCAGGAGCCCCTGCAAGCCCCTCCTGGATTCCTTGGGCGTGGAGGATGGGACAGGGAGCAATGACACCTTCACCAGGGTGTTCCAGCTGGCCATAACCGACCTCAAAATGTCCCCAGAGTTTGCTGCTGCCTACAACAACAGCAGGGAGCACTTTTTCAAGGAGCTGTCATGTCTCACCCGAGCTCTGCATTTGTCTCTGAGTTTCCTTTCCAAGTTAAACCTTGTCTCTGAGCTGGGAAACTCGTGGCTCCAGGAGAGGGTGGGAGCTCTGAGTGCAGCCACAGAGGGGCTGGTGCAGGGTGATGCCTCGTGCCCCATTCCAGTCCAGGATGTGGGTGATGTGTCCCCATCCCAGCTTTTGGATGTGCTCCTTCCTGCCCTGCTGAATGAAACAGTGCTGAGCTCCCTGAATTCCTCTGACAGCTCAGCAGACTGGGATGGGCTGCCTGTGTTTTCCCATCTGTCACCACCTGCTTCCATGAGGAACAGCAGTCTCTACGAGCTGCTGCAGGTGGGCAGAGCTGCTTCCAGCCAGCCCGAGTGGGGACACTTCTCCCGGCTCTGGCATGCCACTGGCAGCCTGCTGACCTCCAAATGGAGCCTCACAGAAGTGGGTGAATATGTGGAACTCCTGCAAATTATGCAGAAAGCTCTAATCCTCGTGGACTTTGGGGTAGCTCCTGGAAAAGCATTGGTGCATCAGATCTTTCATAATTCTACTGAAGCAATTACATCCTCAGATCTGAGTGATTTGTATAGTTCATTAAAACTTTTTTTCAGTTCAACTTCTGCCACAGACAGCACACTGGACTTGGAAAGAATGTTTCAAGAAATACTTCCTCTGTATGAAGGGGGTGGTGAAGGATTGTTCTACTCGAATCCCTATGGAAAAGAAAATCAAGATGTTCTGACTATGGCTGCAGTGATTTGGAATGAGATAATTTTAAACAGGACTAATTTTAATACACAGAATGCATGGGAGGTTATCAAAATGATTGCACTCGATGCAATCCCACTTGAAGACATCCAAAATTATCTCAGCACAAATGAAAAAGTGTCATCGTTATTTTCTGACTTCTTGTTGACCCCTGGAACTTCTGAAAATTTTGCAGAACACCTTTTGTCCCTTGAGCAGGTTCTTGGTGCCATGGCAAAGGTGAATACCAGTGATCATTATCTGCTGATCTCTTCTTTGTCTAAGCTAATGCAGAAACTCCCTCCTGGAAGGCAGGAAAATGAACTTGATGCTTTCTGGCACATTGCTGAAGGTTTCCAGTCGTTGAACTGGAATAGTACAGACAGTCTCACTGCCCAGTCACTTCTAGACCTGCTGCAAAGTCTGCTAAATATGATGGAAAATGACTCCAGTCTTCCTTTCAGTAAGGAGCTGAAGCAGCTGCTAAACTTTACATCCTCCATCTTTGAGCTGTATGATGAAGAAGGCTCCAGGGGAAACAACATCTCCGTGTACTTGCAGGCCCTGCAGAGGGGTATCTTAACTTTGAAAGGTTTGCAGAAAAGGTATAACATCAGTGAGCTTGAGTCTATCAGCCTGTTACTTGATTCTTACAGTAACTATACCCAGAAACTGATGGAAATATGGAAAGCAGGAATGGAAGTTCTTCATGACACCAACTTAAACAAAACATTTGAGGAAAAAATGGACATTGTCTATAATTTCTCATGTTTGCTGCTGCAGGAGTTCAGCCAGTCTCCCTCACAGCACAATAACTCACTACAGACAAAAATTTGGGAGTTCCTTCATTTAGCCTTGGATCCTTTCCTTGAGCACAGCAGCAATGGCTATAGGACACTCCAGAATTGCTCCTTTGAAGATCTGCTTGATGTAGGCCTTGAGGTGCTATTTGAAAATGCCACTCTAAGGGAGTCCTCAGCCAGGAGCCCCTGCAAGCCCCTCCTGGATTCCTTGGGCATGGAGGATGGGACAGGGAGCAATGACACCTTCACCAGGGTGTTCCAGCTGGCCATAACCAACCTGAAACTGTCCCCAGAGTTTGCTGCTGCCTACAACAACAGCAGGGAGCACTTTTTCAAGGAGCTGTCGTGTCTCACCCGAGCTCTGCATTTGTCTCTGAGTTTCCTTTCCAAGTTAAACCTTGTCTCTGAGCTGGGAAACTCGTGGCTCCAGGAGAGGGTGGGAGCTCTGAGTGCAGCCACAGAGGGGCTGGTGCAGGGTGATGCCTCGTGCCCCATTCCAGTCCAGGATGTGGGTGATGTGTCCCCATCCCAGCTTTTGAATGTGCTCCTTCCTGCCCTGCTGAATGAAACAGTGCTGAGCTCCCTGAATTCCTCTGACAGCTCAGCAGACTGGGATGACCTGACCACGCTCTCCAGTGTGGTACAGGAAGAGCTCCACAACCTGCTGCAGAGGCTCCAGGGTGCCTTCAGCCTCAATGAAGTGGGGTTGTACACAAGTGTCTGGGATGTGTTTGACAACTTCCTCAGCACCAAAAGGAATCCAGCTGAAGGAGCTTCCCTTGCAAGGCTGTTGGAAGCAGTGGCAAGCGACTCTGTCAGTGATCTGTCAGCTCCAGAAATCACAGAAGCCACCCTCTACATTCTCAAGGGGCTGAACGTCTCTGGCCTGCTGAACGAATTCAATATAAGTTCCAGCTCAGCTTTTCTCTCCAACAAAACCAGTTTTGACAGTGTGATTGATATTGTTGCTCATCACTTCACTGTCATGGCAGAAACCCTTTGTAACAAGACCCTGCCTTGGACTCTGAGTGACCACACTCTGTCCCCAACCAGCTTGATCACACGGTGAGTTTGGGTTTTGGGTATTGTAATTCCATGGAAGGGTTGTGACCACCATTCTCATTCCAGCATGAGAAGTATGGAATTTTCTTCCAGTGGAACAACCTAAGCCTGCAATCACTGTATTTTAGGACACAGAGTATAATGTGGGTTAAATTGAAGGAAAGGAAACTTCTCCTTGAGCTGAATGTACAGCTAAAAGTCAGACTTAAAAATTTTGTGTTTTGGCACATATCAATGCACAGTGGAACAGAGTCCTGAAGGAGTCTCACCACCAGTGGTAGGCCCTTTGGAAAACCTTCCTTCATGGGATGACTCTCTAATTTTTGATCCTCAGTCTCCCTTAGGTATGCCTTTCCATCTATATAACGCATCCATCACACAGATGTGAACTTTTCAAGTGTGTTTTCTTATTTAGAGAGTGAATGACAGCTTTGGGAAATAACAGCAAAAACAACTGATGGAATAAAACTGGGAGGCTACCCACTTAGGAGAGATGGCTTTCATCTGGAATTCTTATTTACTCTGCCAAGGAACAGCATCCACAGCTGACAGGTCGCTCACTAATATATACCTTGTTTTTGAAAGAGAAGCTGATTTAAATTCCTATCTTATTTTTCAGATTTCTGTTTTTAGAATTTCAAAACACCGTCTTGCAGGTGACAGCAAATAACAGCTATAACCCTTACCTGATGTGTTTAATAAATGCTGTGGAAGCTGAAGACGGGGAATTGACAGGTGATCATGATTTCATTAATGCTGAGGGGCCTCAGCTGGAAGGTGTCCTGCTTGTGTTTTGCCTAATGGTGGGAAGGAATGGTGCTACATGGTTTTATCTGCTGGCAATTAACTGGAGCTGTGAGACCTGGGGAAGCCAGACTCAGGTTTTGTTTGAGTTATGTCATGTTGCCATTATGAGTTTCCATCCCAGTCTCTCCAGAAGGCACATCTCCTCGGTGTGATGACAGGTTGCTGACACTCAGACAAAGCAATCTTAGAGATAGAAACCTCTTTCCCTTCACAGCTTTGTGTAGCTGTAATATGACAGCAGTTATTTCTGAGAGTTAACATGGTATTTCACATAGATACTCATCATTTGTGCTTATTGGAACACCTAAAAGGTTTTACCTGTGCACCTGTTACTAGGATGGTGTGGATTTCACTAGAAACAGAGCAGCTACTTGAACTCAATCCATTATAACCCAGATTACAATTTAGGCCTTGCTCTGTGATTTCAGAGGTCCTCAGCCATGGGAGTTTGGTGGAAAACAGCAATGCTCAGTTGGCCTCAGAATAAAAGTGCTGCTAATCCCATCTGTGAAGTTTCTGGCATTTTTGTCTGGAGTAACTATTGTTTTTTTTCCCCTGCACAGAAAACATCACACTGCTTTTGAAGCAAACTCATCTGAAAAAGAACTCTTTTATGCAAAATAATACCTCTGAGAAACATTCATCCATACCAGAGCTCCTGAAGCTAAAAGTGAGTCTGCTTAAAATGCTGACTTGAAGGACATCCTGCAGTGATACATGAATGTGCAATGGTGGTTTTGAAAAACAGCAAATGGAAAAAAGTTTTCTTAAGAGAACAGCTGATAAAAACTAGGACTGAAACTCTGTGTTCTGCCTGCTGCCTATATTTGAAGGTCACCTGTAAACTGGGTTGAGGAACTTGTTCTTTTATCTGTCCCTACCGAGTGTACACCCATTTTTCAGAGAAGGTAGAGGTGTTCCTGTTCTCCCATGTGCTGGATAGGATGGCTGTGTTTTCCACCAGCCATCCCAGAAGGATGAGCACTGCAGAGAGGGCCAGTGGCAGCATATTCCTCAGTGCACCACTAGTTTTAAAGTTCAGTATATTGAGACTTACTGAAGCACTTTGCAGAGCTGAGATCATTCTGGGATGCCTCAGCTTCACTTGAGGAGGAGGTAGGGAGGAGTTCTCAAAGGCACAGATAGGGATTAGATACCTCTGCCCTGCTGAAAATCCATGGAATTGTGCACTCCTAATTGGCAGTTAGAAGCATGACTAACTGGGTTACTGCTGTGCCTAAGGAGTTGTACCAACATCAACGTGGCTGGAGTCAAGTCCCCACATGCTCCTCTGGCCCCAGATGTCTCACAACACCAGAATGGCTTCTGAGATTAAGCACCAGTATTGATTCATGGAGTTCCCTCACCGGCTTTGGGTTTGGCAATGCCTCATTTGAATAAAATGCTTCTTAGCCCATGCATTCATGACTGCATGCACTTTAGTCTATTGCTCCATATGAGAAATAGCATTTAAAAGCCCTTTTAAAAAAATATAGCAGTGTGCAATGTTGTTGCTGTGTGATATATCTGTAACAATAATATGATGAGCCTCAGTTTGACAGGTACTTAAAGGCATAAAGCTGAAAATAATTCTTCCCATGAGAGCCTGATAATGTAAATAATGATGTCAGAGAAGAGGGAAGCCCTTAATAGCAAAGGACTGTAATTTTACACGGGTTGGCAGATGAGGAAGCTCTGACTTTTGCCAAGTCTCTTTCCTGTGCTGCACTAGATGACCAGGTGGTATCTGAAAGGCTAAACCTGTTGTGCAAAGTAGATTTATTTGGTCTCTGAGAAGATTAATTAGTAAACAGGCAAGTCCAATGGAGTAATGCTGTCTTAAGTATGTTGGGCAGGGGAAATGCCATGTTAAGGTTTGCAAGGTTTATTAGATCCAGCCAGGTCTGCCAGAAGCTCGATTGTCACAAGCTGTTCTGTTGGAGACCTTTTGAATGAACTAAATATATATATATTTTTAAATCTTAGTCCTAAGGAGAGACAGAAAGGGACAGCTAGACTCTTTAAAGCTTGCCTTTTATAATTCTGTCATCTAACTGGTGTTTGTACATTTGTCTTCCTTTTTTCACAATGTCCTTTGAAGATCTCTCGCCTCCGGGATCTGACAGCACTTCTGTGTGACTATGAGAGCTCAAAGTCAATCCAGCAGCTCTGCCACCTCCCTGAGGTTCCCTTTGGGGAGCTCTGTGAGCAAGGCCAGTCTCAGGAGCAGCTCCTCCGTGCTGCTGAGCTGAGCAGCCAGCTGGTGACCAACGTACTGAGTCACAGGAGGATCTCCCAGGAGCTCCAAAATGTACTAATTGGGGATGCCACAAACATCCAGGCACAGCTGAACTGGTGAGGCTCTTGCTCTGAGCTAGACTGTTTTAGTATTCTGTTTATGAAATGACTTCTTGCCTTCTCTTTATATTCTCAGTTTTGTTTGTTGTTTTGTTTTTCCAATTCAGGCTTCAAGAAAATATACCAGAAATTGCTTTCTTTCAAGAGATTCCTCAGTATATGGCTACTTTGAATTCCATGTTGAACATCACTGAGGGTTTAACAGACTCGAGCAAGCAAGGTACTTTTCTGTATTTTCTTTACAATGTTGGTAAACATCATCACTGGTACCACGCTTTCTGCTGGAAATCCCAAGAATTGCCTAGCTGCCAGGAAGAATTGGTATTAATGCAATAACCATACACCATAACCTTGGGATCCTTTATCTGAGGTACTTCTAGAGGCTGTTCAGGACCACACTTTGTTTCCTTTACAAAGAAAGAACCAAGTCTTTCCATCTAAGCAAATTTTGCTGTCCTGAGACGTGATAACTTTAGCCCACAAACCAGACTGTAAAACATAGGAAGTAATGACTGTGTGTTCCAAGTTTTTTGGATTTTTTTCTTATCAGCAGTGAGGTACCACACTTCGCATAAAGTCTTCTCTGTGTGCTTGAGATTTGCTGTGTGTCTGGAGAAAGCTGTTAAATCAATTGTTCTTTGACTGTTCATTCCAGAAAAGTTAAGAGATGTGTTTAAAAATGTGGACCAGCTCAAAGAGGACCTCAGAAATACAACAGGAATGTCCACAGCCAGCATTGATGCTCTTCTGGAAGCATCTTTCCCAGAAAACAGCAGTCAGGTAAGTTTGCTGTTATCCTTTTGGGAGGTCTTGTTGCTTTCTACTGCTCAGACCATTAAAACTGTAATTTGTTAATGCATGCAGCTGAGCAGGTCACTGGGTGTGTGACAGCACAGATGACCCCACAGGGATAGGCAGCAGAGCGTGTTATGGATTGGGATAGGCACCAGGAATGCAGTATAGGAGCATCACTGCTGTCAGCCCAGCCATTGGAGACTGGGAGCCATGTGGTCCCTTTGGCTGTCACCAGGAGCTGGTCAGCAGCCAGGGGGCTGCTAAGCTAATGGGGGCTGAGCACTAATGGGGGCTGAGCAGGGTCTTCAGTTGGTCCTGGTCACTGAGAAGTTGTGCCAGTCCAGGTGGAAAAGTACATTTGTAACCACAGCATGTGAGTGCACTCAGGGTCCAAAAATACCCTCCCAGAATGAGAGATGAGCTTCCCTTCCTCAGCTTCCTGTTCCTGCAAGCAGAGCTCCAGATGCTTTCCCCCTTCCCAGCCATCTTGTCTGGACTGGGCCCCAAAGAGTGTGCTCTTTTCCAAACTTTACATGCATCAGTCAATGAGAAATTGAAGCCACAAAAGCTTTTATTACTGTGCAAGCTGGGCAGTAAAACACAGTCCTTAGGATTTGTCCCTGGGAGCAGGAGTAATGGGCAGGCATTTTCTGGTTCTTGGGTGGTTGAAATATGGCACTGTGGAAAGAACAGCAGCCAGGCAAGATTAATCCACAGATGGTGGAGTGTGCAGTGCACCCCTAACAATTCTCTTTTCCCTTTGTGCACACCCAGCTCATCTCTCAGGTGCTGCAGCTGGAGTCCTGCAGTGCCCATCCCACTGACCCACAGCTGCAAGTGGTGGTGCAGGAGTTGTGCAGCCTCCCTCTGCCAGAGAGGACTCGCAGGACCTACCTCCTTGGGGTCACCCTGTTGAGACACTTGGACATTTACAACTTTTTATACAAGGTTAGTGCTAGATTTTTGGAGTGGTTTCTACAGTCTTTGCTGCACGCCGTGGCTGAGAGGTTATAAAATATCATTGCAGTGGCCAGAAGCTACACTGATTTACACAAGCCAAAGATCAGGCTTTGCTCATGCAGCAATTTTTATTGCATATCCATGCTGTGACAGTGTGGATATAAATGAGAATCCCAGCTGGTGTAAAGCAGCAAACCTCATTTAAAGGCACTGGACCTACTCTAAATGCCTCCCTATCTGCTAGTATCCTTTATGTGCTGTCACAACCTCTTGAACACTCCCAGCTGACCCAAAAATAAGGTACTGAGCTAAATTTTTTTATTCCTTGAAAAGGGAAGCCCTGGAAATGTCCTGTAAAATGTATTTTCCCTATCTATTTGGAACTACAGACTTATTAAATGATTCATATTGCCCTCCCCAGCCCCAACTATAGAAACAGCATCTAAGAAAACATTCACAGAGTAATGAATAGCGAGCATGTGTTTAAAAATACAGGAGTGATCCTGGACAAAAAAAATTGTTAAATGACAATGCCAATAAATTTGGGCTCAGGTCAAAAGTCACTCATAGTGTTTGACACCTGTGCTGTGTGAAATGAGAGATTTGGTCATATCCCAGCCAGTACGTGACACATATTTCCCAACTGCAGGTGTTAGGAAACACACTTAGATTATGTAATGTTCAGGGGAACAGTTTGCAAAAGTGCTTGGGGATTTAGGAATACAAATCCCATTCATTTCCCATGGGACACCCACTCTGTAAAGCCTCCTTACAGTTTTGAAAATCCCACAGTGCTGATGTTTGAGTTAACACAATATGGGTGTGTGCGTGCCTGTGCACGCAGATTCCTGCTCATCATAATTGATTTCCTTCCTGCCTCTTGCAGATGTTTTTCCCCAAGGAACTTCAGAAACCTATGGACAAGATGTTAGGCCTTCTGACAAAAATGAAATATTTCAGACACCAGGTTGAATCTGGCATTGATCCATTGCTACAAGCTATTCATTCCCTGAAAAAGCTCCGACAGTCCAGGAAAATGCCACTGACTAAGGTATGTGTAGTCTGCATGTGCTTTTGAGGCAAAATGCCACCCAAATGGTTTCCACAGTAATTTCTTACCCTAGAAGCCACAGGTGCATTAAACCATAGATTCTGTTTCAAAGCAACAGTGTTCTGAGGAAAAGCTCTATCAAACTTATCTCTGGAAGTGTTCAAGGCCAGGCTGGATGGGGCTTCTGGCAGGTGTCCGTACCCATGGCAGGAGGTTGGAAGGAGATGAGCTTTATGGTCTCTTCCAACCCTGATTCTGTGCCTTCCTGGGAGAGTTTTGATTTGGAGCAATGGGACCATCATGTGCTCGTGAGTGGGGAACACATGCTGTGGGAAAAACACTTGGAGCAGGAATGTCTTAAAGGAGAGAGGACTTCCAGCAAAATACTGGAGGAATCAGCTGGTGAAAATAGCTGGAGAACTGCCCACTAAAGGCAAGCCCACCAAAGTCAGCAGCAAAAAACTGCCTTAGCTTTAGTGTGCATTAGATCACACCCAAAGCCTCAAGGCTGCCCAAAACATTCAGTACAAATCCATTACTGCTCTGACAGCTGCAGTAACTCCAGGGTGCACTGCCTTCATGCAGCATGGTGTCCAATCCATCTCTGATCCATAGTCCAGGAGAACACAAGTGACAGGAATTGTTCCTGGTCATCATTCTGCTTGCACGTTGCAGAGCCACGTGCACCCATGGACTAGATGGGGACAGTGATGTGTACATCCATGTGACAAATCTGTGTTGTAACCCAGGTGTGTGAATGTCACCAGGCACACATTATAGGGAATTTCTCTGCACACATTGTAGGCACTTCCCACATTGGCTGTCATACCTGGAAACAAATATGCCACCTCTGTCATAATCAAAAAATGCATGATTTTCATGGAAAGTTCCTATTTTTGAAAGGCAAACTTCTCATAAGAAAGCAGCATAAAAATGTTCAGTCCTTTCCTTCTCATTCTGTTATTTCTCTCCAAGTGGAGTGCTTTCAGCATGCAGGATTTATTTGTATTTTGTCTTTTCTGCAGGCGTTGTTTAAACCAAACAACTTCAGGATAACACATGGCACTTTCAAATCCATGTCAAAAGTCCTCTGCAACCAGGAGATCACACCCCTGTTTTTTGAGTCTTTGCTTCCAGACTTTGGAGACCCCTTAAGCAACAGTTCTCATGCAGAGGATGTCTATGTCCAAAAGCTGATGAAGAAATATGGGATTCCTCAGGATTCCAGTAAGTCTGGCTTTTCCCTAGGGCAACAAACCTTTCGGAGCTGAACTCTGCTATTTCCAGACAGATCTAGTGCTGAGCTATTCTCCATATGTCTCTGAGGGCTGTAAGTGCTCATTATTTATGGTAGCTGAAGATCCGCACTGCCCTAATTATTGGTGGTTTATTTCCATAAATGTTCAAAGGGAAAACTGCCTGTGCAGCAGAGCAGTGCTTGACACTGCACCATCTCCCATTTGTTGATGATCTGGTCCTGGGGCTCAACAGGTCACTGCTTTTTCTTGATGTGTAGTTTTTCTGACTGTACTGACATTATTAGCTCCTCTGAGTTCACAAAACTCCATTTAACCTTCAAGCAGATAATGTTGGCTTGAACAGCGAGACTCTTGTTGTCTTGAGTTCAGCAACAGGAGATCCTGGGGGTGGACTGCTTTTGTCAAGATGCATTAAATCAGTCGGTGAAGAGGGCCCTGAAGTCATTCACTGGCCACAGCAACAAACTGGGCAGATGGGAGAAAAAACACACTGGTAGCTTTCTTTTCTGTCTGGTCTGTTTGTCCTCTGTGCAATTTGTTTGTTTTTCTCCCCTTGCAGCCCCATTTTGCTTATCCTTTTACCTGGACCTGGTCAAGACCCCGACTGGAGCTTTGATTTGGTCTTTCTTAAAACCAATGGTGCTTGGGAAGATCCTTTTCACACCAGATACCCCAGAAACTCGAGCAATCATGGGAAAGGTATGGCTCTGACATCAGGATACACCCACTCCAAAGGGTTGTAATTTATCTAGCACAGGCTTGTTTCCCTGGGAAGCAGAGGGCTGCTTTCTCACTGTTTGGAGTATTAATCAAATTATCTTCTCCTGCTTGCCTTGCCGGCCATATGAGTCATCTTTTGTCTTTGGTTGAATCTTCCCTCCAGAAGCTGCTGTTGGTCTAATATTTATAGGACAATTGTTTAAGGCCTTCAGTTTATGAAGTTTCACCCCCATATTTTCAGCCAGTAGGAGAGATGTGTCTCCCAGGACAAATGCTGTAACCAGTGCTTGTTCACAGGCAGCCCAGAGGTAGAAGGAAAGCAGATATTCAAGACATGCTCTAAATATAATATTTTTATGTACTTGCATAAATTCAGTGTGTTAAGGGGCATTTTGCCAAACAAAGAGAGGATCCTAGGAGAAATCCTAAGGAAAACAAATTTGCTCTCGGCTGTTTTATTGATTTATTTATTAGTTAAAATCTGTAAGGTAATGAATGAATTAATCCTTATATGTTGTGGGCTTCTTTTGTAGTCAAATGCAACCCTGGAGCAAATGGCTGAGTTAGCCCTGAAGTCCCAGGAGTGGCTGGACCAGTCTCCTGTCATCATGAATTCACTGACTAAGTTAAACCAGACAGTTCCAATGATCAAGGTATGACTTCCTACCTCCTGTCTGTCTCTTGCCAGGAGGGAACTGGGAGGATGGATTTGTTCACTGAAGTAAACTGTAGTTCCAGGGACATCTTAGGTCAGCTGGGGAGACCCCTCTCAGGATGTTCTGGACTTCACAGTTTCTGTGCCTGCCTGTTCCCTTAACAGAGATGCTCCTGACTCACCTTTCCCTGCAAATTCTCTTTCTCAAATGAACTGTTTGTAATATGCTCCCTTACCCTGGCCATGCTGGGGCCTGCTGGAGGGCTAAGATGAGCAGGGAACACTCTTCAGTTTGTAAATTAACTTTCTGCTTGATGGAGTGATCCAGCCAGCCAAGACCAGGCAAGAAATGGCTTTTTCAGAAAATGAAACAGTATCTATAATAAGCATGTAGTTCTGGGTACACACATAAGAGCTAGAAGATGTTTTGTACCTCAGTGAATGTAAATAAAATTTCTTTTTCCCCCTCCTAAGAAGCCTAGCCTTGGTTGGATACAGAAAGCAGTACACTGTAATGTTACACACACTTGTTTCCCATTCTCTGTAGTAAAATTTGTCTCCTTTTCATACAAAAATGAGATCCCTGGAACCCAAAATTATTAACAGTTAATTTTAGGGGTTGGAATTCATTCTAATTTCCATGGCATCGAGAGAAAATCCAGAGTGGAATATGCAAAAGTGAAATTAAATATTCTCTGCTGATTGCAGTCATTGGTGGAATAATGAAATATTCAGCCAAACAAAAACCTGTGCTGATCTCCAGGTTAAGTTTTGGTTGTCTACGTGTTGTGCACTGGCTGTGTTCACAGGACCTAAAACAGACACAAGGGAAATTTACTTCTAGAATAACTAAAATTATCCATGATTTTTTTGATGGGACTCTGGTGCCTGGTGGAGACTCAGTAGGCATCCTTTCTTGACTCAAGCACTGACTTGGACTCAGAGAGCTCTCTATGACATTGTCACTGCTGGCATTTCCCCATCCTGATACAGAGTGAAGGGAGTAGGGAAGGGGCTGTACAAATGCCCAGTGAAGGCAGCTACTCTGTTGTAGTTTAGAAGTACACAGTGAGTGAGCTCAAGAGGCTTCTGGTCAAACTGATGCTCTGTCTTTTTCTGCTTGTTGATAGAACGCCCTGCAGAATCCCTTTGTGCAGGTTTTTATCAAGCTGATGGTGGATTTGGATGCAGCTGAGCTCCTGAGTCAGATAAATGAACTGGGTAAGTGTGTCCAGATGTGCTGCCCTCTTCCTTACTGGTACTTCAGGTCTGGGAGCTCCAGAGTCAGCCAGCTGCAGCCATCCCCTGGTCTGCTCTTCTCTGGCCCATGTTGGAGGCTCCAGGGCAAGGCAATCCCGGCTGTGATGCAGGAATCTTCCAGGGAAAAGACTCTCGGAGAGCAAAGTGCTGGTGTGAAGAGATGTTTCTCCTGGGTGTTAAGGGGTGGAGGGATGGGAGGCTTTGCCGCGGTGTGTGGCCACTGGAGGACACTGTTTAGCCGTAATTATGACTTCAAATGAGCTACCTGGGACTCTGCTGAAAATGTTGTGGAGCGCTCCCTTGCATCGCAGCAAGGCTCAGATGAAAAGTTCTCCAGAGCGGAAAAGCCAGGGATCAGATAAATGAACCCAGGCTGATGGAGCCAGAGGCAGCAATGCAGGAGATGCTCTGCTGCAGTTTGCTGTTCTCTGGTGGGCTTGCAAGGCCCTTCAAGGTGACATTTGCTGCAGTGCACTGTGAGAATCACCAGTAACAGTAGTGGTGGGTACACCCCCTGTGAGTGCACAGCATGGGGATCACAGTCCCTTCCTGCCTGGCCTTGCTGTCCCTACCTGCTTTTGCAGTGAGTGGCCAGGCATGTCACCATAAATCTGGACTGTGCCAGCGAAGCCCAGCAGCAGCCAAGAGTGATTATGGTCTGTTGCAGTCATTTACATCCAGTTGGTGATGACCCCTCTGTTATTCATGAGCAACAATTCCTGCCTTAACTCCCCATAAAGCCACGGTGCCTGCAGCAGCTGTTCCATATTAGTTGCCTTGCATTACGCAGCCACCTTTGAAACCTGCCAGCAAACAGCAGCATCTTTATTAACTGCAGCATCAGGTTCAGTCCACACATCAGCACAGCACACACAGCTCTGCCTTGATGTGCTTGGATAAAGCATGTCCTCCCCTGAGACACGGCAGCTCAACAGGCAAGTTGATTACATCCTAAACCAGAGGGTGTGGAAGGAATGGTGAGCACCATGCATGGGTCTAAAGCCTCAGCAGGTTAGTGGGGACTTCTGATTTGGGATGGCTGTCACATCCCATTGCTGGCATCCTCCCAAAGGCAAACTCAGGAGCATATTACAAATGATTAACATAAAAACTGGGTCAACAGCATGCCTTCGTTGCATTGCTGAGTGCAAAAATGTATTTCACACTTCATATTTAGTATGATGGGTTTTGGTTTGTTTTCTTTCCTCCTTTCTGGTGTCACCATCAGCGTGAAGGAGTGGAATGATGGAGTGGATTTTTTGCTGGGTGTAGAGATGCTGGAGGGTTTGTTTGTGGGTTTTTTCCCTAGATGACATCCGGCTGGAATTACAGAACAACGCTGACGTTGTGGAGCAGCTGAACACGTTGGCCACCCTGGCTGTGAACGTGTCCTCCTGCGTCTCCTTCAACCGCATTCAGGCAGTGCAGGACCTGGACGAGATGGAAGCGGTGGCCAAGGAGCTCTTCCTGAAGAATGAGCTGTTTGCAAGTAGGTGACAGTCCCAAATCCCCCTGTCAATTAAATTTTGCCTGATAGAGTGTGGGAATGCAGCATAAAATATTTGGCTTTTCACCAGCAAGTGTTGTGGTCACAGCTCCCACCACACTGCAGTTTGGAGCAAGTGTGTGTGGGACCTGCACATTGAGACCTCCTTTTCATACCTCCTCTTCCCTTACACCTCCACTGTCTGTGGTCAGCTGGTGATTTCTCTCAGTTAATTCTCAGTTTGAATAAAATCTCATTGCCCCAAGGTGATCTTTGTGCAGCTGCTTCCTTTCAAGCTCCCACGGGAAAAGGTGCTTTAATCAAGAAAGGTATCACAGGATCATTCAGGTTGGAAAAGACCTTTAAGATCCTCGAGTCCAAATATGAGACAATTCAATTTATTAGAAGGTCATAAATCACTTGAGATATTCCAGCCAAGCACCATAATGGTGTACTGGGTCTTCTAAGTCACACTTTTCACATTTGTGGGATTGGATTGTGAGATCAGACTGCAGAGAAGGGTGGAGGGAGCAGGAAATAGAAACTTACATTTGTATCATTAATATATCTTAATATTTAAAGAAGGCCCTCAATTAGGATTTACTCATAAATCATGTGACCTGTTTGGTTTTATACTTCATAATTGAGGGGTAGATAGAAACTTCTGCTTCTCTTGGAACTTCAAACCCTGGTAATATTTGTCCTTTCCCATAGTAGCAGCTTTCTTCTCTGTTTTTCCTCTGTTCTGTCATATGTTTTATATATGGAATAATCAGCAAAAGTGTTCTGGATAGAAAAATTTCTGTGAAGAAACCTTGTAAAAATGAGGAGTTCCTACATATCTGTGTGTGCTGCTCCCGTGCTGTCAACTCCAAAGGAAAGCTTTTTCCCTTTCTTTTCCCAGGTATCATTTTCAAGCTGCCTTCAAGCCCTGGACACTCAGTCCATGGGGGCCTGTCCCTCCCTCCTGTGCTGAACTACACCATCCGAATGAGCAGCAGGATAACTCAAACCACCAACAGGATCCGGGAGCGCATCTGGACCGTGGGCCCACACAACTCCACCTCCCAGAGCCAGATTTACAGCCGGGCCTTTATTTACATCCAGGACAGCATTGAAAGGGCCATTATTGAGCTGCAGACTGGCAAGAAACCAGAGGAAATAGCTGTTCAGGTCCAGGCCATGCCTTACCCCTGCTACAACAAGGATATGTAAGTTTGGGTGGCTTTTGCCTTCATGTTTTGTGTCAACTCATCTTGTCTGACTGGTGGAATTCACCAGCTGTGCTGGTTTCCTTAATATCACGTTCAAGTAGCATAAAAATAATTTAATTCTCTTCAGTTGGGGTTTTTTCTCAAGAAGATGAACAAAAGAAGGAATTTTTGACTCTAAGATGGTCTGTTTAGTTTGCCTAATCTTTTGTTTTCAGTGCTCTCTTTATACCTGGATTGTGGTGGTAACTGTAGGTTTTACAGCAGGTAAAACTCCCTGTCCCTGTTTTACTACACACAGTGGGGTTGAGAGCTGGCAGAACTTGGGTTAAATATAAGTCTTGGCTTGTTCTGCAGGTGTTCACATGCAGACAATGCAGCAGAACTTACAAAATGGATTTTTTTGGGGAAAAAAGGGTGCCTGGGTTTATGAGCTTTACATTGGCCAAACTGAGTGGAAAACACACAGGGAAGGGATTTCAGTGTCCATCAGGGAGCACTGGAGGATGTTCAGCAAGAAATATTGATAGATGTGAGGGTCACTGTGCCCTTTGTCTCCCTTGGAGCAAAAGGATAGGCTGGACATAGGAGCTTTTCCAACTGAAAAACCTCCATGCCAACTGCATGAGCCAAAAGATTTTTTGGGAGCTATAAGATACCATTTAGGAGCCACAGCAGAGCTGGTAATCTCCTGTGTCAGCTGAAGAGACCTGGGCACCTATAACCCCTCCTTGGGGCAGCAGCATGTGAGGCACCCACCAGGACACAGGCAAGAAGCATCCAAACCCAGTTCTGCAGCAAATTCCTGGGTTATTGCTGAGAGAGAGTTTTGTGCAGTGATTAGCTGGCTGCTGGAAGCACTGACTCCAGTGCTGTCTGCTCCTTTTTGTTCTTGGGCTGCTGGGAAAACCACTTGCCTTTGGGTTTCCCTCCCCAGCCCAGGTTCAGAGGGACGTGTTTGCTCAATTATTAAAATACCTCAAGGCTTTGGATTTGCATCCAGGAAAAGTCATGACAAAATGCCTGCTTATTGATTGTTATTGCACAGTTATCATCCTGTAGAGAAAGGGGGGAGAATACATATGTATATATATATATATAAACCAGTACACCAGAGCTGCTGGGCTGTGCTGAATTTTTAGGCGCCGTTCCTGGTTCTTTATAAATAAGGCTTCATTTGCATGGAAGCATTTCCTAAAATGCTGGTTTATAGGAAATTTTTATCTTTACAGGTAAAAAAAAATTTAAAACAAATGTCATGTTCATTTCTCACTGTTATTGTACATTATTCCAGGAATAACACTGATTATGCATTTTAAGCCAATTTTAGAAATTAAGGAGGAAAGCATAAGCCCTGCAGATGCAATGAAGGGGATCTCCTACTATAAAAACTTGCTTTCCATGGCAAAAGGAGAAATTTATTGTTGGCCATTGTTTTTGTTTGTTTGGTTTTTTTTTCTTCACACATTTGGCACTGGAAGAAGGTTTTAACTAAAATGAGGAGCCAAGAAATGTGCCCTGGGTCTGCCCTGCCTGTCCTGTAGGACAGACAACCTGTAGGAAAGCACCCACATCCAGACTCCAACACCAGGAAATATGGCCTGATCATGAAATTTGGCCATTATATCTCTGAACAGAACTGGGAATTATGGCTGGTTGCTGTGATGGTTCCAAATGGAATGTAGCCCATGAGAGAGCCACTGGCCATGGCACTTCCTGCTCCAGCCAGTGGTGCTGCTGAGCAAGGAAATCCCTCTGCAACTTAAAAAAAAAAAAAAAGATTCTGAGCAGTCAAGAGTTTGATGAATAGAAAATCCAATGCAATGGCAAAGGAGTCTTTTTTTTTTGTAATTATTAATTTTACTCCACATTTTGAAGTATAAGCATGTCTTTTCCTGTGCCAGAGTATTGTTCTGAAAAATATATTCTTGTATAAAGCCTTAATCCCCAGAACATTTAGTATTCAGCTAAAACCTGCTTTTGCCTTTTACAGGTTCTTAACCAGCGTGACCTACTCTCTTCCATTTGCTCTGATGGCTGCCTGGGTGCTGTTTATAGCTGATTTTGTTAAAACACTTGTTCAGGAGAAAGATCTGAGGCTTTATGAGGTATGGGGAAACTTTCTGGGGCGTGCAGAATTATAAACAGATTTTCCTTATTCATGGTTAGTGTGTCTGATGTTCAATATTAAATGGAGCAAAACAAGCATTAAGGAAAATATTCCAGATACCTATTGTTTGACCTGCAGTGTGTGAATTCTGACATTATAACCAAGCTCAAAGCCATGGAAATACAGGGTGTTTGCCCTTCAGGTGGAGGGAATATTGCTTTGCAGTGCTGAACACAGGAAACATGGGCACCTCACAAAGTTACAGGGTTTCTGAAGATTTAAAGCTCTCTAAAAATTGACTTTGAGTCATATCTGCTGGGGACAAAGACATGAAAAGTGACTTATTTCCTATCCTTGGAGTTATTATACTTAATATTTCAGAAGGTGCTACATATTACATCAGCTCCTTTGAAATGAAGTTCTTCATTCAGGTTGCCTCTTAGAAAAGAAATGACATTGAGACATTGGGAATTTATTAAATTAACTCAGGTTTTCAGTGTGATCACTGTCAACAGAGATGAACAGCAAAGAACTTTTGTCAAACTAAGCTTCAGCAAGCAACAAAAGCTTTGAGCAGATTTGTTTTTTATCCAACACCATGGAAACAAATACTGATTCACCAAAAACACTTCCAGGAAAGGACATACTGACCTGTGATGAGATGGAAAATGAATGAACCCCAGTGTGTGCTCCCTGGCAGCCCCCTACTCTAATTTAGACAAGAATTTTCATTCTCTCCAAGGACCAGGGCATCACTAATCTTTTCAGCTGTGTAATAATCCACAAGAAGACACCAGCACCTGTAGTTTCTTCTGGATTTATCAATACAAATTTACAGTTTTATGCAACTATGGGGAATTAATCATCAGCTAATATAAATTAATATTTCTTCCTTGTAGCCATAGTAATTTAGCTGTTATTTTTTGTCTTGGGGTTGTGTGAGAAAGGTCTGGTTTCAAAGACATTTGAGAGCTTTTAAGCTTAAGCCACTGGATCAATTATCATTATTTAGAAAAATAACCAAAAGGCTTTAGAAAACTTACAAACCTAAGGCCAGAAGCCGCTTTGGAGCCTGTGGGCTGTGACACTTGATCCTTGCAGGTCCTGTCTGGGCTGTTCTTTTCCAACAGACTGCTTTGCAAACCTTGGGCATTCCTGAAATGGGAGTGCGTGGTTTGTCCCTGGATAGCACAAGCGTGGTCTGGTTGCAATACCTATCCAGAAGCTGGAAAAAGAAATCATTCAATATCAGCAGAAAGAGCTCTTCACTTCTCTCAGATGCCACTTGTGATAGTTTTTTTTACCTTCCCCTCTGCAGTACATGAAGATGATGGGTGTCAATGCCAGCAGCCATTTCATCGCCTGGTTCATCGAGTGTGCCATCTTCCTCCTGATTACTGTCACCTTCCTCATTGTTGTTCTGAAAGTGGGTCAGATCCTTCCCAAAACAGACACAGCGCTCCTGTTCCTGTACCTGATGGACTACAGCCTGTCCATCATAGCCATGAGCTACTTCATCAGTGTTTTCTTCAACAACACCAATATTGCAGCCTTGGTGGGCAGCCTGGTGTACATCCTCACCTTCTTCCCCTTCATCGTGCTGCTCGTCATCGAGAACCACTTGAGCTTCTCTGTCAAGAGCCTCCTGGTGAGTTCTGCTTCTCCATATTCCCAGGCATTGTGTGGAGGCAGGGAGCTCAGTACACTCCAGCTCTCATTGTATCTCGTGTCCCAAACTCAAGGGAGTTGGGTGCCTTTCTGAATTCCATCAGTGGGTGGTGACAGGCACGGTAAGAGAGTTGGCCATGGCCTGTTTGAGGGACACCTGGAATTGGCTGTGTCCCCTGACTGAAGGCACTACTTGTGGAATTTTAGTGAGTTCCCATCTGCCAGCTGAATCACAGTAGTTTGAGCTATGTACTTTCCCCTTTGGAATTGCAAAGGAAAATGGGCTGCTTTCACCAACTCTGAAAAACCAGGCTGTCTCAGTTAGGGGTTTGGGTAGCAGGGCTGGCTCTGCTCATTGCTGCCTCAGATCATCCTTTGGCTTCCTGTGTCTCAAATTCCTACACGTGGGAGTAGATGTAAAGCTTTGTTTCTTACCAAGGGGCAGAGTAGGTAGGTGTTAGGTTCCAGAATCCAGACTCGTCACCAAATTCAGGAAATGACATCTATTAATGCAAGTGGTAAAAGAATTAACCACATGGCTCCATGAGGTAATTCTCAAGCACTGCTGTATTTCAAAAGCCTAAAATAAAGCTCTGTATGAGGGAGGAAGTTGCATCCTGGGTGTGGAAGCAAAAGAAAGTCAAGCTCTAAGGAGAGATTTCAGCCTGTCACCAGGTAGCACTTCCCATCACAGGCCTGGTCCAGTGCTCCTTGTGACTGCTGGGAAAAAAACAAACCCAACACTAATTTTTCTGGCTATTGGAATAACCCAGTGAGGTACCTGATTGGTTGACTGACCTGACCTCTCTTTGAGACTAATTCAAATGTTTCTTGTTTTCAATTTTGTTTATTCCCCAGAGTCTGTTGTCTCCAACTGCCTTCAGTTATGCAAGTCAATACATTGCTCGCTACGAGGCACAGGGCATAGGTGAGTTTATGGCAGACAAAGCCAGGCTTTGAGCTCTCCTGGGGGTAATATTTCACTGGCTGAGAGAGGTTCTGATTGTATTTCTCAATTCCTCTTTGCAGGACTGCAGTGGGACAACATGTACAAGTCCCCAATGATTGGAGACAACACTTCCTTTGGCTGGATGTGCTGGCTCATTCTGATAGACTCCTTCATTTACTTCATCCTGGGGTGGTACATAAGGAATGTTTTCCCAGGTAAGGATGCAAAGCATTGAGGGTGGTGCTGTAGCCTCTCTTTTGGAGAACAATGAACACAGAGCTGGCTGAGGCAGTGAGAGTGCACACACTCTGTCCCAGACCAAAGGGAGCATGACTTTGTGGATGTCTGAGCCTATTAATGGCACTGAGAGAGAGCAGAGCAAGGGAGAATTAGGGATTCTCAGCCTATCACATGGGTAGGTGAGTCTCCTGAAGAAGCTGAAGCCAAGGACACAGGAGGGTGTGATTGCAGTCTGGTGGGTGAGAGTGGAGCATGTTAGACTGCATTTGTCAGCCTAGTGATTTTGAGCTGTGTTACTTACATCATTTGGTTTCAAAAAGTAATTCCTGCCTTGGGCAAGAGCCAGTACATTTGTCTTTTGCTATTCTTCCCCACCTAATGAAGCAGTCCACTGGCATAAGGAAACCTACCCAGTGGAAAATGTAAAGTTCTCCTGCCCTCCAGCTATGGAGTTACTCAGAATAACAAATTAGCGAGTGCTTCCTATTGTGCCAATCAGAAAAAGTCTCTACCAAGTCCTAGTAGTGCATGAGCATGTCAAGAAGTCTCTGTGAAGTTAATTTTTGCTATTTTGAGTGCACCCCAAGAGTGGCACTTCTGAGGAACAGATAACCTGAATGAGACTCCTGTTCCTGCAGGTAGATATGGCATGGCTGCTCCCTGGTACTTCCCACTGCTTCCATCTTACTGGATTGAATACAACAGCTACCTGCCCTTCTGGAATGAGAAACAAAAGGGCCTGCTCTTCTCCAAGCTGATGTTAAGGAAAGAAGTCACCCTCCCCAATAAGATATGTATGTGGATACTAGAAGGGGTAGCAATAATAACTTATATTTTGGGTAAACAAAGCCAAATTTGTAAAGGGGCATCATACTCAGAAAACAGCATTAATTGTTATTTTGAAGCACAGGAAAAATTGAAAGCTGGTGCTCACATGAATGGAGATCTGGCCCTTAAATTATATTTGTTCTTCCTATTTGTTGTGGAGAGTCAGTACTGATTTTCACACACATATTCGTGTGTGTTGTTGTTGGGCAGTTACCTTCCATGGCTGTCTCTCTGTGTAGAAATACACTTTTGTTTGGGCAAGCAAATACAGGTTTCCACTTGGCAAAGGGCACATGTACTTTCTTGCTTATCTCTTTAAATATTTAGCCTGTAAAATATTGAGGTCACACATAAAAGCTTGCTGGTTCCACCTAACTGAAAATAACTCCATAGTTTTGCTTCATGTCCTTTAATTTTCTGTGCTTGTTTAATATAAATAAAGTTAGGTGCTCTGAAACACCTAAATATGAGACCTTTTCAGAAGTGATTAATGCCTGTTGTCAGGAGTTATTAGAAGCTTCAGAAGTAAAAAGGAAAAATCCCAGGGAGCTCAAAATCATACAGGTCTGGTGACATGTTCTCAATATTCCTGGCTGAAAGGCACCTGCCTTTGGTGTATTTTGGTTTTCTCTGAGATGAGAAAAGTGTCACAACACCTGCAGCACTGCAGTAACTGTCCCTGGCCCTTGTCTTTGGTGTCAAAGGTGCGCCCCACCCTCACGTGGAACCGGAGCCCACTGACCTCACCTTGGGAGTCTCCCTCCACGGCATAACAAAGGTTTATGGATCCAAAGCTGCAGTGAACAACCTCAGCCTCAACTTTTATGAAGGGAATATCACTTCCCTGCTGGGACACAATGGAGCTGGGAAAACTACAACCATGTGTGTATCCTTTAAAGCAGCTCTTTTGTATCCTGTGGGGTGTGGTTGGGTGAGCGAGAGGGCAAGTGGGGCTGTGCAGCAGTGGGAGGCTGAGGGAGGTGCTTCACTAGGCCAAATCCCTCAAGTACTTTCATCTTGCTCGTGGATGACCTCAGGAGTTTCTTCATCTGTTAGAATTCTTTAGGTTCTTAAAGGTCCTTTTCTGCTTAGGAACATGCTTTTTAATCTGGTGAGATACCTGGGATGCACAGCACAGCAGCTGTTCAGGTGTTTTGTTCCATGGCCTGGGGTTAGGTTGTTCTGGAAGCTCTGAGGAGCTCTTGCACACACCAAAGCTGAAGTGATACTAGCAAGAAAACTTAATAAAGATACACTTCAGCTGTATAGAGTCATGTGTTGGCTGGGCTGGAATGGCAGGGGATTAATGCATTGGCCTTTCAGCCTTGCTGTTTATAAATTATTATTTGACTTGCTAGATAACAGCACTAAAACAGACCTGTAGAACTTGATTTCTTCACTGATATATATGTGCACATCTCTGAAAGGAACATTAAGCTGATAAATAGAAGCCTCAGAAGAGCCAAAATCAGTAAGATAGATGTGTGCTTCACCTCAGCTTATTATCAATTCACCTCATATTCTGTTTGCAAAGTGTAGCAAAGGTGATATGCAGAAAAGTATAAAACCTTCCTGAAACTTAGCACAGGCCTCAAATCCTGAGTAAGGTCACAAGTTGCTGCTTTTGAATGATGGTTAAAAGTCCCAGGAGAGAGAAAAACTCTGTGAAGGTGAAGGGTGCTCTGAGATGCATCTTCTCCCTCTAGTCCCTGCAGGACAGCACCAAAAATGAGCTGTAATGTGCAAGTAGTTACTCTGAGCAGAGGGAGTTTGGCTCAGCTCCTGCTTGGTGGGTGATTATTTGCTTGAAGTAGATGAAAGTGCTGCCCAGTGTGAGGTGTCTCATCGAGAAGTCCTCTCCCATTTCTCAGGAATAATGGCAGTGAGATCAGGTTTCCATGCTCTGCTGTGATTAGTCAGATGGAGAGGTGGTTTTCAGTCTCAGCTATGGCTACAATATGAGGCTCCAGGCAAACCTCAGAAAACAAGGAGTACCTGCATTATATGAATTCCCAGTAGTTAAACTGGAAGTCAGGGGCATTCCTGAGTGTGTGGGATAGGCAGTGGTCTGACCTAGGGAGAGGGAGGCTGAAGTAGGTAAAAGTAGAGGTGAGGAGTAGCCAAGGTGAGCTTGAAGCTTGCCCTTGCAATCCCACAGAGGGGAACAAGGATGTCCATGGATGTTACTTGGCCTCTGTTCTGCCAGAGCATGGATGGGCAGCAGGACACACAGTGGACAGTGGTGTCTGGCTGGAAGGAGTGAGAGGGGGATACAAGGAAACCTTGGAAGTGGTGACATGAAAAAAATTACCCATGGCTTCCTCCTTTTTCTAACTTCCCCTTTCTATTTATTTTCCCTTCAGATCTATTTTGACTGGCTTGTTCCCTACATCATCAGGCACCATCTTTGTGTATGGCAAAGACATCAGGACTGACCAGGAGGTGATCAGGAAGAACATGGGGGTGTGCATGCAGCACAACGTGCTCTTCAACTACCTCACCACCAAGGAGCACCTGCTGCTCTATGGCTACATCAAAGTCCCTCACTGCAGCAAAGAAGAGCTCTACCAAGAAGTCAAGAGGTATAAAATTATCAGGGTGGGAGAAGGGAGAGAGGGCTGTGAAAATTGTTGTGTGGTGGTGCCAGTGCCCCTGTAAAGCTCAGAATCATGGATTGGAGGTCTTGTTGCAGCTCCAGCTTAGGGTTCAAACGGTGCCTTGCTCTGACTAGAGGAATATATTGATACCTATACTGTAAGAAAACAATATATCTTCTCCAGGGGGTTTACAGGCTGCTGTGGCAATTATTTGGAGATGAAATTATAGACCCAAGGGTCTACTCCTTGCTGCTTTACAGTTTTCCCTGAGAAGAGATTTAATCAACCAGTCAGAAAGATGATGTTGGCTTTATTGGTTCTGTGGAGAAATGAAGCAGCCAGAACATCCCAGGGAGTTTGGATCTTTGTGTCTCAGTTGATAGGGTTGAGCCTTTAACCTTGACTTGTCAGATGAAAACTTTGAAAACATCCTCAAAAATGTTTTAAATGAAAAATCCCGATGACTGAGCTGCAGGGTGACTCTACACTGTGACCACTCAGCAGAGCAGTCCATATTTGAGCAGGTTTTCATTTGCAGTTACAGTTTTTTCAGGTATTTTCAGATTCCCTGCTTGGAAAAGATGTTTGAAGGACAACTTTTGGCATTGTTTTCCCTATGTTTTCCAGGACTTTGAAGGAGACTGGGCTGTACAGCCATCGTCACAAGCTGGCTGGCAACCTGTCTGGGGGGATGAAGAGGAAGTTATCCATAGCTATTGCTCTCCTGGGGGGATCCAAGGTGGTGATTCTGGATGAACCAACCACAGGGGTGGATCCGTGCTCCCGGAGGAGTATTTGGGAAATCATCTCCAAAAATAAGAAAGGTACTGTGATGGGAGGAGATGTTGCCCAGAGACAAAGGTGATTTGTGTCACTCTATAAAGATGATACCAGTGGCTTTGAATTGTGGGTTTTGGAGGCCAGAGAGAAAAAATTTTGGGAGACAGGGATTCTGCAGTTCTGGAGGGTGCATCCTGGTTGGTTTCTGTAAATTCACAGTATCATTTAAAAAATGATTTCACCATAGAACATGGCTTACAATCCTGTAAAATTCATCTCTCTCTTGCTGCCTTTCATCCAATTTCACTAATAATTACCAAAAAAATGCAGTTGATTTTCACCTGATACCCTGTGTCCCCTCATTCTGTGAGGCTTGCACCTGTCTCACTGTTGAGATAAGGACAGATCTGACCAGAATGTGTTAAAAGAAAATTGTTATAAACATTCATTGTATTGGTTTAACAATGTGGACTTACTTGCCATGGACTGATCCAGAACAAGAGGAAGCTCTGGAACCCCTGCAATTATATTGATGATATCACTGTGTAGGGAAATACAGAAGTTTTTGAGATAGGAAAGAAAATAACCCAAATCCTTCTAAAATCCAGTTTTGCCATAAAACCAGGTGTTCATTCTGCGGTGGTTGTGTTTTCCAGGCAGAACCATCATTCTCTCCACACATCACCTGGACGAAGCAGAAGTTCTGAGCGACAGGATCGCCTTCCTAGAGCATGGAGGGCTCAAATGTTGTGGCTCACCTTTCTACCTCAAGGAAACCTTTGGGGATGGCTACCACCTGACCCTCACCAAAAAGAAGGTTTGTGTCTGAGCTGGTCCTAGAGCTCCTGGCAGCTCTGTCTCCAAGGGAGTCATCAGGGCTGGTTGAGGGGTGGGATGGGCAGGAGCTGAGTGATCTCTGTGGCCTTGTGAAAACAGGAATGTCAGTGCTCTGCTTTGTTGAAAAAGAACAGGGTCTCCTTGAAGGTTAAAGGCAAGGCTGGGTGCAGAATATGAGCTCTGGAGTTCAGAGAAGTAAAGCAGATGGAAAGAGCCCATCCATAGTGGGGCAAAGTGTTCTGCTTGCAAGGAATGGGGAACTCTGCTCTTGCTAGCATTTATTACAGTGCTGTCGGTAGCCCCAGCACACAGATACCATGAGAGACCAGCCCCTCTTCCAGACTGCTGGCACTGGAGACAGAGAAAAGGAAAAAAGACCCATGAGCAAGCCCTGTTTTTCATGGGAAAAAGAGTGATTTTGTGCTGGCAGCCATGTTAAGGCTTTTTCTCTATTGTACTACAAACCTCTAGCAGTGTAAAGTGGTTGATTCAGCCCAGCCTGGTGAGGTTTTGGATGGAGAGTGTCACACATCCCTTTTTCAAGGGCCAGAAACCCACTTTTATCTGCTTTTGATATTTACCCTGACATGTTGAATAGCTGGACTGAGATCACTTACCAGTTATGCTCTGGGACAGGATCTGGGCTACGTCCTGCAGGAGGAAGGTTGACCTTGCAGCCTTTTCAGTGACCACAGGGTGTTTTCTTCCTTTTTTCAGAACATGATAGAGGAATGTGACACCACAGCAGTGACCTCCTTGATCCAGTCCTATCTCCCAGAGGCTTATCTCAAGGAGGATATTGGTGGAGAGCTCGTGTACGTGCTTCCCCCCTTCAAGTCCACGGTGTCAGGGGCCTACCAGGCCCTTCTCAGAGCCCTGGACACCAGCTTGAATGATCTCCACCTGGGCTGCTACGGGATTTCCAACACAACTGTGGAAGAGGTATGAGCTCAGGAGCTGCTGGATTTGCTGAAATGTCACGGAGATTAATTTCACAGCACTGTGTGGCTCTGCACTCTGGGCACATTAGGAATTACGTGAGGATTTCAGGCAGGGAGGAAGGGGTCACACTTAGGTACACATGAGTGTGTAGATGCATCTATCAATCTATATATATACTAATACACTATCTCACCTTGCTGACAGCCTTTTGATGTTTTACCCAGAAAATGAGGCACTGGAGTTAGACTGAAGAGAGACTAACACAGGCACCTTTCTGCCCATGGGAAATCTCTGGTCAAATAAACACATTTAATTGCATCAGAAATAAAAAGTAAATGATGAGCAGTGATGACCCATGTCTTGCAGAAGGGAGGAAGGGAGATTGTTACCATCCTGCTCAGAATTTCTTGCCTTTTTTTAAGGTGTTTTCCTAAGGCAGCAAGAATAAGTTGTACATCATGTCCCACGGGCAGCTCAGGTGCCATGACTGCAAACTCCCAGCATGGAGGCAGTGGGATTGTCAGGAGCTAGAGGGTGAATATCCCAGGGAAACAGGTTTGAGTTTCCACTGCTGCAGCAGAACAGAGACAGGAGGTGACAAGGAGTTGGACAACAATTTTACACGGAAAAAAAAGTTAATTTCTCTCACAGAGCACAAAGGGAATAGAAAGATTATTAGAGTACATAACTGCTGCACCAACTACAAAGCAGGAGAGTGGATTCTGGTAATTATTTTGGTAAATGGAGTCATTTGGACAAATTTTCCTTCATATTTTCTTGCTCCATAGGTGTTCCTCAATCTGACAAAAGAGCTAGTGAAGGACCAGCAAGAAGATGCTGCTCTGCCCCATCAGCTGCCTGGAGTCAGTGGTCACATTGGTGGTGATGAAATGTCTCTGAGCACAGACACCTTCACAGAAAGAGACGGTACTCAATCACCTACAGGGTTTATTCCAGATTTACTGCAGATGCAAAGGCTGACAGATGGACTGATTTGAGCTCCCTGTCTTCTTTCTTTGTTGAAAACCACATTTCACCCAGCCAGGAATCACAAACCCTATAAATCACTGGAAATACAGCACTCATCAGTCCTTTAGATTCCCTGCTTTGGAATAGTCTGAATCACAGTGTAAATTACTAAAGGGGTTTTGTTTGCATCTGCCTTCCTTTAAATTGATCCAGGTTCTAATCTAATCAAATACAGCATGTGGGTTAAAGAGTAAATGTGTACCTCTGAAAGTAATTGCCATAATAGATGTAGAGGATTATTTCCCCATAACTAGTAGAATTTGAAAGAAACTTAGTGGAAATCCCTTAATCTGTTGGAAAAGCAGCACAGCTGTGAGCTAGGTCCTTGCTGCTTTTTGCTGTGCCCCAGATATTGCAGTTTGGTAAAGGAGCCCAAGGGATTCAGAAATTCAGAAGAGAACCAAGCTACACCACTATCCCTGGGGTACTGAGACCTCCTAAAGGTGGCCCAACCCAAAAACGAGACATACCTGGCTGCAATGCTTTCTTGGGTTAGAAACATTGTTTTGGACTTACAAATATACCATTTATAGTCAGGGAGGCATCCAAGGGACAACACAGAGGTATTTTTGTACTTCTCAAAGCTGACCTACACTCTTAATGCTACTAAACAGTCACTCATGTAGAAAAGTGTTTTGTTTCACCCTTAAAAAAAGGCTGAAAAGGATTTGCTTCATGGTGTATTATACAGGTTAATATTTCATAAAGAAGAATACCTGGCACAGGATTTGGCTCTGCTTTTAGCATACCACAAAACCTGTCCATGCTACAGGCCCAGTGGCTTGTGCTTGTTTTCTTATTTCAGGATTAATTTTGTTATTTATTTTTCTGAGGACCTGCTTTTTAAATGATGAAAAATTTCAGCTTGCAAATCTAAAAAATAATATATTTCCCCTGTAAGCAGCTGGGTAGGTAGGGTGTAGATAACTTATTTCATCTGGAAGCCTGTGTTCCTCTTGCAAGGTCTCACACTGAAAGTCACTACACGTACACATTTGAAATTTAACAAAATACTACTGTTACATGAGCTTATGACTAGAGTCCTGTCCCACACCTGATCCTGTGTTTGTTCCAGCTTAGTAGTTTGGATTTGCCATCAGTAAATGTGTGTGGGAAGCAAAATATCCTCTCAGAGTGCTCTACCCATCACTTCTCAGCATTGCACAAATGCTGAGCCATGACTACATGCTGTCCTTTGTGCCCAGACCAGCTCCTGATCAGGTCCAAGAGCCTGCGGGGTTTGCCGCTGCTGCTGAAGAGAACCTCAGCCCTGTTCATCAAGAGGTTCCACCACACCCGGCGGGACGTCCGCGGCTTCATCGCCCAGGTCATCCTCCCCGTGCTCTTTGTCATGGCTGCCATGGGCCTGGGGACACTGAGGACCAAGGAGACCGAGTACCCTGAGCTGCTGCTGTCCCCCTCCCTGTATGGCACGGCCGACCAGGCAGACTTCTTTGGGTGAGTGCTGCTTCTGAGGACCCCATGATGCCTTGAGAAGGCTGACCTAGAACAGAGGCTGGACAGAGTTAAAGAATAAAGCAGGGATTTATTAAAAGGATTTCCTCAATGGATCCACCTTGGGCAGCACAAGAGCCCAGCCAGGGCTGCACCCAAGATGAACCCAAATGGTCACAAAATGAACACTGGTCATGAGGTCTCTCACTTTTATAAGTTCTGGTCCATTTGCATATTGGAGTTAATTGTCCAATTACAGCTTTAGGTTATGAAGTCCCATCCTTCTTGTTTTTCTCTCTTCAGTCCATGTTGTTTATGCTCTTGGGCCTGAGATTTGGATCATTTGTCCTTGGTCCCCAGCTAGAGAAGGAATTGTTTTGTCTCCCTACTCTGTGAAGAGAGGTCACCATCCCGTAAGATGAAGCTCAGAAATACACACGAAAGCAGCACAGAATGTGAAAAATATAAAAGCTAAAACCTGAGGCATCACCCGACTCCCCTTGGCTCAGAATAAGCCCTTAAGGGTTATTTCTGAGCACAGCCAGTGTCCTACACATAGGACACAGAGTTATGTTGTGCACACAACACAAAGAAACCATTTTCCTAAGGGATCTGTGAGGAGATGGCTTGGCTCAAACCAGAATGCTTCAGAAAAACAACCTCACAGTTGGATTTAACTATGGAATGTTCTTGGTGTTTCCCATTGGAGTCCTTCAGCCCCATAACAGCCATAGGGATTTTCTTAATGTATACATATATGCTTCTCCCCCAGTGTGAAATGAGGTACTCATGTGAGTTGCCTCCAACATTACAATTCTGGGATCAAATTCTATCCATCTTGTGAGCATTTCCCTCCTCTCTGTTAGCACAGGACGTGGTTTCCTGGCCAGGCCCTGCTAGTCCAAGGGACACAGGCAATTGGAAGAGCATGTGCTTTTCCAGGGTCATTAGGATATCACCACTGAATTATTTCATTCCCCTTAAAAATCCTGTTACCAAAACAACTATAATTGGTATAATTAGGTTTTCATGTTGTGAACCTCTTTCTTTCTCCAGTGATTCTCAGCTCTAAGTCAGAAATACAACATTTAGCCCTAAAGCCATCTGGTCTAGGTGTTCTTCCCAGGATTGCTCATACCTTTCCACTTCAGTCCTGCTAGATGGGGGAATAAGCCAGAGCTGCATGTCTGAGTCCTCTGTTCCTAATGTTCCCTGCTTCTTCTTTTGGATCATTGCTGTAGAGCTGGGGCAGAACCAAGGACAATCTTCCTGAATGGTCAAAACCAAGTGGATGTCACAGATGAGAGACCTGATTGAGACTGGGCTGCAAGCAGTCCCTGGAAATTGCAATAGATTCTTTTTCCCTGTAAAGAGAAATTTGTCCAAAAGTATCTTGCTTGGATATAGAGGTAGCAAATCCCTGGAGTAGCTGAGGTGGTGAGGGCTCCTTTTAAACCTGTGTGACTGCCCTCACGTACTGCGTGTCCTTCAGTGCTGCTTCCACAAATACTCAATTATTCAACATCTTAAATCCTGTTTCCTTCAAACACAGTTTTCCTCTGCACAGTGGTAGTGGAAGTTCTTTGAACCTTTTCCTGTTTTCTGTTTTTCTTCATTAATTTTTAGGAATTTTAATGAAACCACAGCTGCTTTAGTTTCTTCGATGCTGGCTTTCCCTGGGACCGATAACACGTGCATGAACGAAAGCAATTCGTAAGTAGTTCTTGGGTTTTTTTCCACTTAAACTCCAAACCTGCAGGAGAATTGGCATGACACTATTAGCCATTAGACCTTAATAACCATCTTTGATCATCAGCAGAATTGTCATGCATTGGACTCCCGCATTATTAGGAGTGATAAGGAAGCAGCTTTGGTAGTGGCAGGATGCCAGGATGAAAACAAGCAATTCTCCTCTCTGGGAAGTGGTCCTTGCTGCCCCAATAATTCCAATTACAATGTGAGCCCACACAGCAAGTTCTCAGCACAGCATTTGTTACCTCTATCTAGAAGCTGTGCCATGAGGGCTGGTTTGTTTTGGGCTTTGCAGATAAATTCTTAGGGTGGTAAAATCCTGAGCAGACTTAAATGCTAGTGCAGGCAAATATTTACCCTAGGTGTTTGCAGTGACTGCCTGGGCAATACAGCCCATCACAGGAGTGCCCAGGGATTGCCACAACAATAGCCCTTATTTCTGGGCTGGTTTCAGATGCTTTTGGCCTCTGAGTGCCAATTCCTTGCACTGCCTACTGTAGGAATGAAGTGGTGCCTGGATTCCATCTGATAGCTGAGTGAATCCAGGCACAGGGAGCAGCAGGGAGGGCTCTCTGCCAAGAGGCACGGGAGGCAGCAGGAGGCTGGGGATTCCCTGAACCACCCAGAGCTGACAAGAAGCTCTGCTTTTCTGCTGGAGCTGCTCAACTGCCAACCTTGCTGTCATTAAACATGACAGCAATTAGCTACGTTTGCACACCTGAGCACAGAGAGCCTCAGAGGAAAATGTGTTCCTTTTCAGGCAGTGTTTAACAGAGGACATGCTTGGCCAGTGGATTACCAGTGGAAACCAGAGAACTAAGTATTCTGCCTGCAACTGCACAAATGGCATCCAGGTAACTTGGATAAATCCAAAAGTGAGGGGGCTTGGGGGATAACTGGGGGCCTTGTTTGTTGGGAGTGGTTTTATGGGCTGGCATGATGCTAAGGGGGACTCAGCATTCCAAGACCTCCTGTCTCTCTTTGGCCTTGTTGAATTTGAACACTGGATAACCACTGTCTGCACCAGTTTGGGGGCAGGAAAGGGAACAGCATCCTCAGAAGATTCACACCCTAACATCCCTGCCTTGCTCCCTGTGGTGGGAAAAGGTTTAATGGTGTTTTTGAGTGTTCTGTGATTGTCCCTTTTGACAGAGATGGGCATGTGTTCAAGAAGAAGATTTCATCTTATACAAGCACTGTCACTATGTAAAGTCACAGCTACTTTTGCTGCTTGGTCTTCAGAATTTAACTTTATGCAAAGTCTAGATCTGCTCCTTGCTCTAAATATTAATGATTAATAATATTAATTATTTGCATTACAATGCTACCTACAGAGCCAGATATGGGCACTGCTCGGATTTGCATGCACGTGGGGAAAAGGCAGATTCTGCCCCAAGGGTGTTACAGTTTTACAGTTCAGTTTGGGGTTGAGCTCTCCTGCCTCCAGTGCTCACCTCTCCTCAGCTTTTTGCCATATCAAATAAACTCATGGCACAATGTGATGCCTTTTAACTCAAAGGATGTACTTAGTTGAACGTTTCTAGTCATTCTTTAAAATGCAGCTATTTTATGGAGTTTTCTGGACATACACTTAATTTCACATCATTAAAAGTATTGGCATAATTTCTCCAGCAAGTTGGGATAATGTTCAAAGCTGATTCTTGCCTCTAGCAGGCACAGGCAGGTGTTCCTCAGCATGGAGGAAGCTATTTTGTGTATTCAGATGAACAGATGCACAATGGGGGAGTCCAGGGCTTTTGTTATGGCTGAGCTGAAGGAAGAAGCCAACATGCTGTCTGGGAGGGCACTTGAACCTCATGAAACACTGATGTGACTTTGGCCCTCAGCATGTTAAGTTATATATTCAGGACTAATTCAGGGTTTCTCTGAAGCCCAGGAAAACATTTCCAGTGACTGACAGTAAAGCAGAAATGTAGAGTGTAGCCACTGAGAAATGGAAGATGAGAGTTTGAGGCCATCACAGAGTTTTCTGCTCTGTGTTGTTTTGCCCTCTGTAGCTGTCTGTGCAGTCGCTCTGCTAAGTAGGATCAGCCTTAATTCAGCCAAAATCTTCCTACATAGCATGAAGCACATTTCAAGGTCCCACTGATGCCAGTAGAACTGAAGGGTAGATTTAAGCAGAGGTTGTTTTCAAGCAGGTCCCTGGATGTGTTGGGGACAGTGTGCAGGGATGTGTGCTGTGTGTCCATGCACCCTGGCTTGGGAAGGAGCAGCCTTTGCTCAGCGCCAGAATGCTGCCATGGCAGGCTCTTGATCTTATCCTAATGTGGTGGGTTTTAGTTAAAACACAAACACTAAAGTTTTTCTTTGTTTGTCTCACCTCAGACATGTCCACAGACCAACTACACTCCCCCTCACAGAAG
>VXAX01006971.1:168454-312724 GCA_013399835.1 Leptocoma aspasia | reverse complement strand
TTATGTTGTGCACACAACACAAAGAAACCATTTTCCTAAGGGATCTGTGAGGAGATGGCTTGGCTCAAACCAGAATGCTTCAGAAAAACAACCTCACAGTTGGATTTAACTATGGAATGTTCTTGGTGTTTCCCATTGGAGTCCTTCAGCCCCATAACAGCCATAGGGATTTTCTTAATGTATACATATATGCTTCTCCCCCAGTGTGAAATGAGGTACTTATGTGAGTTGCCTCCAACATTACAATTCTGGGATCAAATTCTATCCATCTTGTGAGCATTTCCCTCCTCTCTGTTAGCACAGGACGTGGTTTCCTGGCCAGGCCCTGCTAGTCCAAGGGACACAGGCAATTGGAAGAGCATGTGCTTTTCCAGGGTCATTAGGATATCACCACTGAATTATTTCATTCCCCTTAAAAATCCTGTTACCAAAACAACTATAATTGGTATAATTAGGTTTTCATGTTGTGAACCTCTTTCTTTCTCCAGTGATTCTCAGCTCTAAGTCAGAAATACAACATTTAGCCCTAAAGCCATCTGGTCTAGGTGTTCTTCCCAGGATTGCTCATACCTTTCCACTTCAGTCCTGCCAGATGGGGGAATAAGCCAGAGCTGCATGTCTGAGTCCTCTGTTCCTAATGTTCCCTGCTTCTTCTTTTGGATCATTGCTGTAGAGCTGGGGCAGAACCAAGGACAATCTTCCTGAATGGTCAAAACCAAGTGAATGTCACAGATGAGAGACCTGATTGAGACTGGGCTGCAAGCAGTCCCTGGAAATTGCAATAGATTCTTTTTCCCTGTAAAGAGAAATTTGTCCAAAAGTATCTTGCTTGGATATAGAGGTAGCAAATCCCTGGAGTAGCTGAGGTGGTGAGGGCTCCTTTTAAACCTGTGTGACTGCCCTCACGTACTGCGTGTCCTTCAGTGCTGCTTCCACAAATACTCAATTATTCAACATCTTAAATCCTGTTTCCTTCAAACACAGTTTTCCTCTGCACAGTGGTAGTGGAAGTTCTTTGAACCTTTTCCTGTTTTCTGTTTTTCTTCATTAATTTTTAGGAATTTTAATGAAACCACAGCTGCTTTAGTTTCTTCGATGCTGGCTTTCCCTGGGACCGATAACACGTGCATGAACGAAAGCAATTCGTAAGTAGTTCTTGGGTTTTTTTCCACTTAAACTCCAAACCTGCAGGAGAATTGGCATGACACTATTAGCCATTAGACCTTAATAACCATCTTTGATCATCAGCAGAATTGTCATGCATTGGACTCCCGCATTATTAGGAGTGATAAGGAAGCAGCTTTGGTAGTGGCAGGATGCCAGGATGAAAACAAGCAATTCTCCTCTCTGGGAAGTGGTCCTTGCTGCCCCAATAATTCCAATTACAATGTGAGCCCACACAGCAAGTTCTCAGCACAGCATTTGTTACCTCTATCTAGAAGCTGTGCCATGAGGGCTGGTTTGTTTTGGGCTTTGCAGATAAATTCTTAGGGTGGTAAAATCCTGAGCAGACTTAAATGCTAGTGCAGGCAAATATTTACCCTAGGTGTTTGCAGTGACTGCCTGGGCAATACAGCCCATCACAGGAGTGCCCAGGGATTGCCACAACAATAGCCCTTATTTCTGGGCTGGTTTCAGATGCTTTTGGCCTCTGAGTGCCAATTCCTTGCACTGCCTACTGTAGGAATGAAGTGGTGCCTGGATTCCATCTGATAGCTGAGTGAATCCAGGCACAGGGAGCAGCAGGGAGGGCTCTCTGCCAAGAGGCACGGGAGGCAGCAGGAGGCTGGGGATTCCCTGAACCACCCAGAGCTGACAAGAAGCTCTGCTTTTCTGCTGGAGCTGCTCAACTGCCAACCTTGCTGTCATTAAACATGACAACAATTAGCTACGTTTGCACACCTGAGCACAGAGAGCCTCAGAGGAAAATGTGTTCCTTTTCAGGCAGTGTTTAACAGAGGACATGCTTGGCCAGTGGATTACCAGTGGAAACCAGAGAACTAAGTATTCTGCCTGCAACTGCACAAATGGCATCCAGGTAACTTGGATAAATCCAAAAGTGAGGGGGCTTGGGGGATAACTGGGGGCCTTGTTTGTTGGGAGTGGTTTTATGGGCTGGCATGATGCTAAGGGGGACTCAGCATTCCAAGACCTCCTGTCTCTCTTTGGCCTTGTTGAATTTGAACACTGGATAACCACTGTCTGCACCAGTTTGGGGGCAGGAAAGGGAACAGCATCCTCAGAAGATTCACACCCTAACATCCCTGCCTTGCTCCCTGTGGTGGGAAAAGGTTTAATGGTGTTTTTGAGTGTTCTGTGATTGTCCCTTTTGACAGAGATGGGCATGTGTTCAAGAAGAAGATTTCATCTTATACAAGCACTGTCACTATGTAAAGTCACAGCTACTTTTGCTGCTTGGTCTTCAGAATTTAACTTTATGCAAAGTCTAGATCTGCTCCTTGCTCTAAATATTAATGATTAATAATATTAATTATTTGCATTACAATGCTACCTACAGAGCCAGATATGGGCACTGCTCGGATTTGCATGCACGTGGGGAAAAGGCAGATTCTGCCCCAAGGGTGTTACAGTTTTACAGTTCAGTTTGGGGTTGAGCTCTCCTGCCTCCAGTGCTCACCTCTCCTCAGCTTTTTGCCATATCAAATAAACTCATGGCACAATGTGATGCCTTTTAACTCAAAGGATGTACTTAGTTGAACGTTTCTAGTCATTCTTTAAAATGCAGCTATTTTATGGAGTTTTCTGGACATACACTTAATTTCACATCATTAAAAGTATTGGCATAATTTCTCCAGCAAGTTGGGATAATGTTCAAAGCTGATTCTTGCCTCTAGCAGGCACAGGCAGGTGTTCCTCAGCATGGAGGAAGCTATTTTGTGTATTCAGATGAACAGATGCACAATGGGGGAGTCCAGGGCTTTTGTTATGGCTGAGCTGAAGGAAGAAGCCAACATGCTGTCTGGGAGGGCACTTGAACCTCATGAAACACTGATGTGACTTTGGCCCTCAGCATGTTAAGTTATATATTCAGGACTAATTCAGGGTTTCTCTGAAGCCCAGGAAAACATTTCCAGTGACTGACAGTAAAGCAGAAATGTAGAGTGTAGCCACTGAGAAATGGAAGATGAGAGTTTGAGGCCATCACAGAGTTTTCTGCTCTGTGTTGTTTTGCCCTCTGTAGCTGTCTGTGCAGTCGCTCTGCTAAGTAGGATCAGCCTTAATTCAGCCAAAATCTTCCTACATAGCATGAAGCACATTTCAAGGTCCCACTGATGCCAGTAGAACTGAAGGGTAGATTTAAGCAGAGGTTGTTTTCAAGCAGGTCCCTGGATGTGTTGGGGACAGTGTGCAGGGATGTGTGCTGTGTGTCCATGCACCCTGGCTTGGGAAGGAGCAGCCTTTGCTCAGCGCCAGAATGCTGCCATGGCAGGCTCTTGATCTTATCCTAATGTGGTGGGTTTTAGTTAAAACACAAACACTAAAGTTTTTCTTTGTTTGTCTCACCTCAGACATGTCCACAGACCAACTACACTCCCCCTCACAGAAGGACCTTCTCCACAAGGACACTTTACAACCTGACAGGGCACAATGTGGAGACCTACATCCTGGCGACCACCAAAGACTTCCTGCAGAAACGGTACGGCACAAACCCCCCTCCCTCTCTGCTGAATGGCACTGGGAGCAAGGCAGGACATCCCACACCTGTCACATCCTCTCTGCCTGAAGAAGTGGCAGTGCAGTAGGGTTTCCCTCTGGTTTAGAATCTGGTGAAAGGAGCTAAAGTGTCCTGCAGTCATGGATAAAAGATAAAGACTCGTGCAAGTGCTCCACTTGATCACAGCAGATCATAGCCTGGGGATAATGTGTCAATCACCTGGCATGTTGGGGCTGGATCTGCAGAGAAGCCTTTGTCTGACTCAGAAATCTTTAAAAAGAGGAAAATCTGTCACAGCCTGTCATGAAGTAAGCCCTGGGGAGAGATTTTCCTCCAGGTTTGACTCTCTGAAGAGTCTCGGTGCACGCTTCACTTGGAGGAGTGCATCCATTCCAGTGAGAGCAGAGTCTGAGCGTTTCCCTGTGCTGTGGGGCTCTGGGAGCTGCACAGCAGGGCTTGGGGCAGAGGTCACTTGCCACTAAGGCTGGCAGGAAATGTGTCCATCTGATAAACTGTCCATCTGATAAACTGAGCTGCTCATCTCCTGGGGCAGAAGCAGCATCTCACCCTGCAGTGGCAGGCACGCAGCTCAGGAGTCCACTCGGCTCCAGGATCTTCCTCAAATGGAGCCTTTCAGCACTTTTGTGACAAGGTTGCCAAGCTTCTGGGGGTTTTTACCCCCCAAAAGAAATGCTCCCACAGGAGGGGTGGCTTGGCCCCACGCTGGGATAAGCTCTCTGAAGTCAGGCTGGAATTGCCTGGGGAGGGGCAGTGGCACATTGGCATGGCCCATCCAAGGGAATTGGAGCTTTGGCATGAGGGCAGCAATGCATTTCCCTCTGGTTTTCACTCAGGTATGGTGGCTGGAGCTTCGGGTTGCCTTTGACAGCAGATCTGCAGTTTGACATCAGGCCAGTGCCCCCCAACAGAACACTGACTAAGGTAACCAACCTCCACCTGCTCATCCTGGCATGGGAAGCGTGGGACTCGGGAAGAGCGATGTCAAGTTCATGGATATTCCAAAAAAGAAAGAAAAACCCTCTGAAATCTGCAGCTTGGCATGACAAAGATGACTTGCAGTTCATTTTCTTTTCTCTCCCCATTCTTCTTTATTGGTCTCACTTCTCTTGCTAGCAGGAGGCAATTTTTCTGCTGTCATAATTTTATTATACAGAGGTGAAAAGATCAATTAGTAGCACCTTTATCTCATGAGGGGATGTATGTACCATAACGAGGGCTGGCTGGTGCATTCTGATATGCCCATTTCTCTGGTTGAGCTCAGTGAAAATGTTGTAAAGTACCAGGGCTGAAATGTGAGGTAGTTTGCACAAGTGAAGCAGGACAAACCAGCATGTTGTCAGTAATAACTCCCAAATTGTTTCAATTTCTCAATTGTGTGCAGGTGTGGTACAATCCTGAGGGTTATCACAGCCTCCCAGCCTATCTCAACAGCTTGAACAACTTCATTCTTCGAGCCAACTTGCCAAAAAATGAGACTTCCAGATATGGTAAGTGCCCCTTTACATGAGCAGATAACTTCTCCTCTTTGGAGGGATATCCTGGTTCTGCTGAAATCAATGACAACACTTACCTTGACATCAATGAGACCTTTTCTTTATTCACTGTTCTGCAATTCCTTTCAAAACAGAATTCAAAAGCATGAATCAATCACAAAGTTCATTTGTCTTAGTCAGAGGCTCAGGGGAGCTGGACAGGGAGGACCCCAGCTCCTACAGAAAACGCTTCATCTGAGAAATGCCAGCAGTTGCTGTTTGATTCATTGCCTCTCATGTGCCACTGGAAGGGCTGTCTCTTGATAGGTGCCCATTAGTTATGCAGAGAAAAGCTCCTCTAGGTTGTCTCCAGGGGTGGGTTAGATTGGGAAATTTTCGTGTGTCACCTTTCTGCTGAGAGCAGCCCAGGGTGTGTGGGCATCTGTGTGCCTGGGTTTGAGTGAGAGTGGGGAGGGTGAGATTAAATGAGAAACGATTTTCAGCTCTGTTTTTCCTCTGACACCTGACATACACAGATCCAAGGAGTGCTGATGGCCCATTTGGGGTCCTCATAGCTTCTCCTTGATAACACACAGCAGCAACACAAATTCCTGCTGGTAAACCAGGGCACCTTGCCTTTCTCTTTGCAGTTTAGCCCCTTCTGAAGTGCATGGTGGGCACAAACCTGTCTGTAGGTGTGTCTGCCTCCAGAGAGAGCCAGGGTGCAGAGGCAAGAGAGAGATTTATATTGAGAAATCTTACACAGAGATTTTTTTGGGCTCTGCTCTGCCAAGAGCAGCAATTGTGTGCAGAAACACCCTCCTAATTGACTTTCCTGGACAAGCAGTGCCCATCCAGCCAAGTCCTGGCCAGGCCTAGCCCTGCTCACCTCAGAGGGCTGCTGTCCCTGGTGACACAGGGACAGGTGGTAGTGTCTCTTGGCTCACAGGACATGTCTGAATTGAGCTGTAATGGAACCAGACATCTGGCCTGAAGCTTTGAGTGTGACACCCTGAATTCCAGCAGCAGCAGATGCTGATCACAAGTGGCCCCAGCGCGTGTCGCTCCCCAGCTCACACCACCGCACCGAGACTCCCCTCCCAGCCAGCTCAGCTCACAGAGAGTGACACCAGAACCTTGTCCTGGCCACCCTCTCAAACAGGCCCTGGCTGTCCCCTCTGGGGTTTGCAGTGTGCCCTCAGCTCACGTATCACAGAGCTGCAGCCCGGCTGCCGAGAGAGGAGACCCCAGCCGGGCACTTCCAGCGGCAGGAGCATCCCAGAGCAGCTGAATTATTAAGCAGTGAAGCTCCTTGCTCTGTCTCTCTATTCCCAACACATGCTGTAGCAAGAGCCAAGGCAGGAAGCTCTTGTGAACAGCCAGAAAGTGTTCACAGGGCAAGTTTTATACCAGCAAAATAGCAATTTTCAGGGGGAAAGAATAGCAGCAGTTGTTGTTCCATCTGTCCCGCTGCTTACATGTTTTTGGAAAGAAATGCTTAGTAGCAAATGACCAGACAGACAATTCTCTGCTTCCCACTAATCATCCAAGCCAGAGAAGGGGAGAAATAAAATGAATGGATGAGGCTGGTTCCCCTGAGGTAGAGTAAATCCAGTCTGAGATACAACTGAAGGCACGTTCCGTGGGGTATGCTCCTGGCAGCTCAATCGAGTTGTTGTTGTGACAAATAAATGACAGTTTAAGAACCATTGAAATGGCCAGATAAAAGTGTGTTGTCACTTCAGCAGTCAGAAAGAGGTGCCAGTCCTGCGTTAGAGGTTTGACTTAGACTGGGTATGTTTTTTTTAAAAATATATAAAAAGCTTTTTTACCCTGTCACTAAGCAAGTCATAATAGCTTTTGACTTATGTATATTGTGCTTTCTCTTCTCTCAATCCCAGCTAACAAAAAAGGAGGAAGCATTGAAATGGAAATTTTGACTTCTAGCCTAAGCTCCAGTAAAGGAAAATGGCTTTATAGTGAAGTATTAACAGATTAGACAGACAGTATCTTTTTTTCTCTCTCTCCCTTTTGGAGAAGGGAAACATTTCCTGCTGGTTGTATGGCTTTATCAGCAGTCCAAGATTTTAATCCCATTTCTCTCACTGATGACAAGACTTTGGTTCAGTTGGGGTTTTTTTTAATCCAAAATTAATTTCTGATTAAATCTTCCCTTTCAAATTCATTTGCTCAGTATGGCATTTGGTCAGCTAAACCCTCAGGCTCCTCCCTTCTGGTCCTCCTGTCAGAGTGCCCATTCTTAGGGAAAATTACCCAGAATAGTTCTTCATCACATCATTCCTAAGGTCTGCCATCTGGTTCTGAGGAGTTTAAATTCCACAGGTGGCATGGTATAGGAAATCTCTGGATTTAAGAGCAGCTAGAGGTTCCCCAGCACTCCCTGAGGCATTTACTTAGGTGTCAAAATACAAATTGAGAATCTCATTTTTAGGCACATAAACATGGAAGCCCTTTCTCAGGCTCTGGAATCTTAGAGACTGGGCTGTCATCCTGGTGGGGCCAAGGCAGAAACCTGCACTGCAGGTTGGAACTGGCCCACCAGAGCCCCTCTGTGTTCTTCCTTTTGCTTTTGTGGGCACAGATTGCCTCCAGACGTGGCAAAAGCACTGTGGTGAACAATACCAATGTATTTTGGGCTAGTTGTTCTCCTTGGAGAAGGAGCACTTAAACCACATCTGAAGATGCCTGCACATAAGCAGAGAATTTCTCAGTTGCAGTTTGGGCCTGATACAAACCCATTCTTAATGGATTTTTTTGGAAAACATCACAGGGGACTTACCAGTGTGGTAATTAGATTTTTGCTAGTAACTTTGAGCAAAATACTCTTTTTTTTGTTTGTTGTTTTCTAGCTCCCTAAAACAGAATAATTCAGAATTAACTCACTACCACACTGGGGGCAAAGGTGTCTGTAGCTTGCCTGGGTTTCTGCTGTCACCTCCACAGATCCCATATGGAGAAAGACATCTATCACAGGCAGGTAGCAGTTGTGGAGAAGGGCAGCAGGGAAAGACTTGTTCCTGGTGATAAAAGAACAAATGGAATGAGGTCGGATCTCCAGACAGCAGCTTTGAAACAGAACATATTCATCAGTTTTGAAGGTGTCAGTGGACATTCAAGGGCCTGGAAGCTGGAATTCAAGGGCCCACAGGCATGGGCCTGAGCTGGGGTGTGGGGAGGGAATGGTGCTGGCAGCCAGACAAGTGTAGGAACAAGGCCTAGGGTTTGAATTTCAGATCTGCTGTGCAGCCAAGGGAAGTCCTAGGGAAAATGAGGATGCTCAAAATTCTGCCCAAGGTCACATAGAAATGACAGAGCAGAAACACACTTTTGATCTGCCTTTCTTCTCTTTTCTCTCAGTTTTCTATGTTATTGTCAATATCAGGAGCTGGTAAAGGAAGCTGTAATTTGGACACATTTTCAATTTCTGTTTTTTTCTTTTTCCCCATAGGTATTTTCTTATCAGCTCACCCATATCCTGGAGGACAGAGTCAAGAACAAGTAATGTAAGAAGATTCATTTGGCTGATGCTTGAATTTTTTAGCTTTAAAAGGAGCAAACCAGCTTATTGGAAACCATAAACCAGCCTAAATTACTGGATATTTTTCTCTAAGTGATGAAACGGTTCTCACTTGTGTTCATTCCCTCTATATATGTCCTACTAGTCATTTGTCCTACTATTTTGTCCTAATAATGTCCTACTTGCCACCAGAGCTGGGGATTCCTGTGAGGGGTTTTTTTGCAGGATCTCATGGAGGTCGTGAGGTCACAGTTACAGCCTCACACATTNCCTGGGATAGTGGATGGTGTCCTTGCCCATGTCAGGGGGTGGAATGGGATGGGCTTTGAGGTCCCTTCCAGGCCCAAACCAATCCAGGATTATAAAAGATGCTGTGCCAGAATCAGGACTTTATTGCTTCTGAGCTCTGACCAAGCCTCACAGTGAGGGAAATCTGCCACTTTCACTCACCAAATGCATCTTTCTGCCCCTTTTTCCCAGGCTCAACAGCTTACTGGACATCATAGTGTCCATGTCTGTTTTGGTGGGCTACTCCATCACCACAGCAAGCTTTGTGCTCTACATGGTCAAGGAGCACCAGACCAAAGCCAAGCAGCTGCAGCACATTTCAGGCATTGGGATGACAACCTACTGGGTGACCAACTTGGTTTATGATCTGGTAAATAATTCACATTCCTAAATGCACCAGGGGGAGCATTACAGAGCACTGGGGGGAAAAAAGTTCTTTATTTAAAGTTCTTCTTATTGCTACCAAGAGTGTTGTGTAGTAATTGTTCTCCAAGGCATTGGGGATCATTAAACACAAACTGCAGCACTGGATTCTGCTCAGCAAAGGCATTCCTGCTCTCTGGAGTGTGTGTGAAACACCCAGCACATTTATATGGGAGCAGGCTGCAGCTTGATTTCCATTCCAGCACCCAGCTGCTCCTCTGCCAGCTTGCAGGGCTGCATCTGCTGTCACCCAGGCTCCACAAATCTGGGGTGAGGCTTTGGAGCTCGAGGCTACAGCCAGTCTGGGAACCCTGGCTGGGACAGCAGCAGGCATCCCACAGCTGACACAACCCTGCTGGGCAAAAACCCATCTCTGGCTTGAATGCTGTCTGTAAGAGTCTATGTTGTAAAGATTTTAAGCCAAGGAAAGCTACAAATGCAGCCTTGCAGGACCTGGGCAGTTCCTTTTCACAGTGCTGCAGAGATGTGCCTTGTTGAGCTCCCAGCACTGTGTTGGATTCCCTGGCATAGGCATGCCCTTGTTCCTCCTGAAGTGAAGCTTCCTCCTGGTGCAGAGGGTTAATGGAAAGCATCGCTGGGCCAAGAGGAAAAATGTTTGTAGTGTTTGTAGGCTGAAGTGCTTTGTGTCTTCTGCATTCCCTGTGGTGCAGGGTGTCAGACCCTCACACAGGGAATGGACAGTGCAGCCAAGCTCAGCTCCTGAGCCTGGGCATTGCCAGCTGGGCTCCAGTGGTGACCAGCTCCACCTATCCCACAAATTTCTGCTGATGCAGATCTGCAAGTGCAGTCCATCACTTCCCAAAACTAGGAAATCTTCGAGGGCATTTGGATGACTGGCCCTCTTTGGCAGGGAGGACTGAGGGCTGAAATCCCGTGGGGAATGTGAGCCAGAAGTGCCTGCCTGGAGGGGCTGATGAGTGCAGGCAGCAGCACAAGGATCCCCTGCCCTGCAGGAGGGCTGGGAGGGGTCCCAAGGCAGCAGCAGAAGGATCCCCTGCCCTGCAGGAGGGCTGGAAGGGTTCCCAGAGCAGCGTGGCCCCATCCTGGCTCTCAGTGCAGCCCCAAGCTGCAGCACAGCAGGGAGGGTGCAGCAGGTCTGTGCCTGCCTGCCTGCCTGCCTGCTCCAGGCCCTTGCTCCAGCACTGCATATTTGTAAATCAGCCTGTGGAAAAATCCCCAGAGTCCTTGCACACTCGGTGTTCAGCAGGCTGAAACTAATCCAGCGCTCTCAGCAACTTGATATTTCTCAGTGAATCTCTGCCAGTAAATTCTGCTAAATCCCAAAGCTGGGGAAGAGAGGAAGCTCTCCAGGCAGAGGCTTGGTAGGTCTCTGGCTTGACTCAACACTATAAAGACTAGATTTACAGGGCACAATGAAGTGGTCTGACTGCAAGGCTAACAGAAAACCCAAAGGGGTATTTTTCATTCACAACCTTTTTCTAAGGTACTTTCTGCCCGCAGTGCTCAATGCTGAGGCTTTGCCTATTCAAAGAGGCTTTGTGGGAATTCATCTGCAATTCATCTGGGGAGAACTGAGAGCCCACCTGTGTTTGGTTTCCCTTAGAAAAACCAAGCTGCCTTTGTGGGACCAGATTCAGTCCTGGCATTGTTTCTTCTGTATTGCTGTAGGAAGGTGTTTCAGAACTGTTGTTCAAGTAACATGTTTTTAATATCATTTTGCAGGTACTTTTTATGGTCCCTATTGGACTCTCCGTAGGAGTTATTTCAGCCTTCCAGATTCCAGCTTTCTGCAACAACAGTAACTTAGTGGCAGTATTTCTTCTGCTGTTACTGTTTGGGTAAGTGTGCAGCTTAGTTATTTAAATATCACTGCACGGGATAAGGAACTGGATCTTGCAGGCTGCTGCAGTCTGAGATCCAGGGGGGAATACATGGGCTTTTCTCCTCAACATGCCCTTCACAAACAGTGACTAAGTTGCTCCTTCCAGTAGCAGGGAGGTGAAGCACTGTTGTCATGCCTGCTTTCTTCAAAGCAAACCCTACATGCAGTTATAGAAATATTCAAGGTCCCAGCAACAGCTCAAGCTGTAAGCAAATGCTTGCTGACCTCTTGCAAAGTTCAAGAGCATTTTAATATCAGAGAGCAAAATAAACAGCAGTAGCACAATTCTGGAAAACTTAGGCAAACTCTCCCTGGCTTTCAATCCTCCAGGTCCAGTCTATTTGTTTTCGGGTGGGGTTCCATGTTCAAAGTATGTATCATAAACCTTTTCTCCAAATTCTAACAGACACAAAGGCATTTTTCCTTTCTTTAAACTCTGTAATGTGGAAATGTAGTTACATACCAAAACAGAACTGTTAGGTCCCAACTCTGGAAGTGTTCAAAGCCAGGTTGGACAGGGTTTGGAGCAACCTGGGATAGTGGCAGGTGTCCCTGCTCATGGCAGGGGGTGGAACTGGATGGGCTTTAAGCTCTCCTCCAACTCAAACCATCCAATGATTCTATGTCATCTGATGTCCTCAGTGGCTTGTTTTCCAAGTAGCCTTTGAGTTACCATGGTTTTCTCTGCACTGTTGGTATTTATAGATATGCATCATTTTCCTGGATGTACCTGCTGGCTGGGCTTTTCAAGGAAACAGGGATGGCCTTCATTGTTTATGTCTGTGTCAACCTGTTCTTTGGCATCAACACCATTATCACTCACTCAGTTGTGTTCCTGCTCTCCCAGGAAAAGGCCACGGACCAGGTAGGAGCCCCACTAGTACTGACCCTGTGGTGGGTGACACAGCAGGAGGCTCCTTGTGGCCTTGGTGGCTTTGATCAGGTCTGTAGCAGCTGGACAGTCACAGGATTTCACGGGGTTCCCTACAGACAGGGCATGAGTCACATGTGGATCTTGCTTGTCTGTAAATCTGCACACCCAGCAAAGAAGGAAATGATGGTGACAGAGGGGAGAACATGAAAAGAGAGGGAGAAAGCTGAGGACTCTCTTTATAACCACCCTGGTGATGGAAGATGGAGGGCAGGAGGTGGGTGGAGATGCTTGATAAAAAGTTGTTGATGGACACTCCAAACCATTGCTGAGTTCTCACAGCACGAGCTGTGGGGAGTGACAGCTGAGTGTCACTGCCCTGAGTCTGACATGTGCTGCAGTTAACCCAGCACCAGCTGTCTGTCATTTCAGTCTGTAATGCAGTCATCTTCTCCCTGCAAGGATGAAAAACAACCTAGAGACAATGATGATTCCCTGAAGTAAACCCCTCCCTTAAACTCAGATCTCCCTGGGAATGGCTGGGATAAAATGCACACCTTACACTTGGATTTCTTTTTTTATGGAGGGCTATTACAATAGCTGGGTTGGATTTTTCTCTCTGTATGGACAGAGTTTGTTCAGCAGCCCCTTGGATTTTAGGGATATGCAATTATGATCATCTTTCATCCCTCTGTGCCCCAGTGGCAGGGAGTCAGTTCCCTTCCATGCTAATTTAGTGCCTCTCCAGTTTGCTTTGTGCACTAATCCTTTCTTCTGCTAGAAATGTACCAGCGTTCCTTACTGTGAGACTGCACTGGGCTGTTCTGCTGTGAATTAGCTGGAAAAGCCCTTCTATGTCTAGAAAAGCCAAATCTTTTGTTTTATGGAGATGTTTGTCCAAGGAAAACAGACAGGGCAGTGCTCCAGGGGAGCAGGCTGTGCTGGACAGATTAGGGGGGCACAGTGGCATGACTCAGCTCTGGCTCATGGGCAGGTTCTGGGTGCTGGAGCAGCAGCAGGGGCCATTCTGGGAACTGGCTGCTGTTTACTATGGGTGATCACAACTGCCTGTTGACTTTTATGACCTTGTGCCTGTGAAACGAGCTGTCTGCAGAGCTCTTTGCTCTCAATTTATCTCTGCTGAGACACAGGCAAATCCCAGCGTAATTGTTACACTTCAGTCCCACAGTAAAACCTATGGATTTATTCCATGAATAAAAGCAGTGACTGACTGTGCTGCTCTTTGGTTTTTTCCAGGGCTTGCGTGATCTTGCTGAAAATTTAAGGCACGTGTTCCTTCTGTTCCCACAATTTTGCTTTGGCTACGGCTTGATTGAACTGTCGCAGGATCAGGCACTGCTGGGCTTCTTGAAAGCCTATGGAGTGGACTACCCTGACAAAACCTTTGAGCTGGACAAGACCACATCCAAGCTGCTGGCCATGTTCATCCAGGGCACTGTGTTCTTTGCCATTCGTCTCACAGTTCAGGACAGGATGATTCAGAGAGTCTGGAACAACGTCCTGGAGTAAGTAACATCTGGAGCCTCGCACTGGAAACAGCCCCAGCCTCAGCTCTGTGGTTTCATCCCGGGCTCCCGCACCATCACTGTCAATTATGAAGCCCATAAATTTCCAGGACAATCTGTGAATGTGGAGTGAGTTTTCTCTGGCAGAAGTCCTAGTAATTAGAATATTAACTAACAGAGGTGTAGTTCATAGAGTCCCCTGGTAGTTGGTGCTGGCTGGCACTGCAGCCCTTGGCTCAGGGTTTGGTGGGTGGATGGATGCTCAGCTGTTGGTGAGGGCAGTCATTCCCCTGACAACCTCCTCTGTTTGGCTCTCCCCATCTCCTCTGCCCTGGGTGCCATAGAGAGGAGTGAGAACATTCCTGTCACCTGCATTAGGAGCATGTCCACAAGGCAGGACTTGCTCCAGCCCAGAATATTTGCTGAAAAAGAGGGGAAAAAACAGGCAGGAAGAGAACATTGTGTGGAGCAAATACCAGAAGAAAGAGAGAAAGAAAGGAGAGAATAGAAACTGTATATCTGAGCATTGTGTGCACGCCCTAGGATCTCACGGGGAGGCTCCCTGGGATCTATCCCAACTGCTGGCTGTTGCTGGAGAGTAAGTCCCTCTCTGCCCTCCCCCAGGTTCCTGTTTGACAGAGTCCATGGCAAAGCCTCCCTTCTGCCACCCGTGGCCGTAGAGGATGGGGATGTCCAGGCAGAGAGGAGCCGGGTGGAGTCTGGCAAAGCTGACTTCGACGTGGTGCAGCTCCAGAACCTCACCAAGATCTACCACCTCCCTCACAAACGCATCACAGCAGTGAAAAACATCAGCCTTGGGATCCCTGCTGGGGAGGTGAGCAAGGGGAGGAGGCTGTGGGCACCTTCCCGTGTCACTGTCATCCTCTGTAATGGTTTGTTCTGCTCTAGCCTCCTCCTTTCTTTGCCTCATTTATTGGTTCTTGGGGTTACAGCAGTGACAAAAGGCTCCTGGTAGATCTGGGAAATCAAGTGACAGTTTGAAGGCCCTAGAAAGAGGGAACGTGGATGGGAATTCATGGAGCTCTATTCAGAGCAAAATGTCTATATGCTCTGTTTGTACAGTGCAGTCTTGGGGGGTCACTGGGGATCACCAGGTGGTAAAGGAAGACAGCAGAATATGTCCAGCTGAAATGATTCACCTGAACTGCATGGGAAATGGTGAGTCAGGCTTATCTGCTTGTGTTTTCCCATCAGGGGAAGACAAATCACTTAGGCTGAACACACATTTTCATGAATCAGAACTTAAAATTTTAACTCCAAAGAAAAAAACATTCTTTGGTCATGTCAGTGCAGTTGCCTCTCTGAGAAGTGAAAAGACAGGAGTACACAGAGCACCTTTGAGATCCAGAGGAAACTGGAGACCAGATTCTACCTCAGGCTGTGCACCTGACTTGTGGGGAAGCTTGGAATTAATCCTTGGCACCTGGTTTATTTTAATTGCCTGGGTCCCACAGAGATGAAAGGACAGTATCCTCACATGGACACTGTGCTAGTCTTTATAGCTGAGGATTTTTTCTAAGCCAGGACTGGCATTGAGGTCTCTGACTTCTACCAAAATTCACCCTGATGCTGGTGGGATTTAGTGCACCATTCCCTACCTGTAAGCAGAAGCTGTGGCCCTGCACTGGAGAGTGTGCACAGATACTATTCCTGTACACACCAAGGTGAGGAAGAGCCATGGATTGCTGTGCATCCCCAGCACAGGAAGGCTTTCACATCAGCTGGTCTGTACTAATGATGGCAAAATAACAGTAATTATCAGCACAATGGAAATGGCTGATGCAACACACAACTGCCTATCTCCAACCTTAGCAATAAAATGTGGATTTTACCATGAGATACTGGAACTTTACTACAGGGATGCAGTTCTTCATCTTATTAAGGTAGTGCTTTGGTGATACTATGTGACAAAAGCCTTGTGTTGATCGAGGTTTTAACCAGTGCCAGCCCAAACCTCCCTCACCCCATTCCCAGGAGCATCTCTGTCCCTGTCAAGGGGAGGCTTTGCAAGATGAGCCAATGGGGATTTGGCCTGAGCTCCTGCAGAAATGCACCTGGCAGTAAGAGGATTGACTCTACTGGAGACACATCCTTGATTCTTCACCATATTAAACAAATGGTGCTAATATAAGCTGCAGTATATTGCACCATAAACAACCTCCATTATAACACTGGGATGCTCTGAGTTCCTCTGGCAATTCATCTTGCTCAAGGGGCTGGAGAAAGAAGAGGCAAGGTGCACTGAGCACCTATCTCAGAGCAATATTTCTGCATTACAAATACAGCATGTTCACATTTTGACTTTTCTTTCCCAGTGCTTTGGCTTGCTTGGTGTGAACGGAGCTGGAAAGACAACAATCTTTAAGATGCTGACAGGGGATATCGGAGCATCCAGCGGAAGGCTGCGGGTCCAGGATCATTCTGGGTATGGAGGATATGATTTCTGGGGAAGAAAATCAACCTGAGAGCAGGTTTTAAGGCTGGGTGGCAAAGGAAAAGAAATGTAAAAGTCTGAAATAAAACATTCAAACCAGAGCAAAAGTAAATAAGCCAGGGAATTCATCCTTTGAAAGGTGGCATGGTTGCTTCCTAGGGGGTTGCATTTTGCTGCTCAGAGGTGTTTGCTCCACTTCAGCCCATTGCAAATGGGATCAGGCTCAGATCCTCAGCAGTGTGATCCCACTTCTAAGCCAGACCTGGAGACCAGCAGGGCTCACTCAAAGTTTTCTTTAACAGGTGTAGGCTTGGTGGCAGCTGTGCCACCTGGGGGTCTGGCAGTAGCTGAAGAGCTACATACTGGACACTCAGCCACTGCAGAACTGGGGGCCTGAAAGCTGGAGCTCTGCAGATCCACTGCATTTTCCTTCAAGGGCTGGGGAGCAGTAGGGAGTAGGAGAAAGGGGTTTTCTCCCTCCTGTTTGATTCCAGAGTGCGCTGGCAATTCAGTGTGTTTACAGTGATGTGCAACCACTTTACACAGGTCCTTGAATGACATCAGTGAGGCCCACTGGTCACTCTTTGGCTACTGTCCTCAAGAAGATGCCTTGGATGACCTGCTGACCGTGGAAGAGCACATGTATTACTATGCTCGGCTGCATGGCATCCCGGAGGGGGACATCAAGGGAGTGAGTAACAAGGGGTTTCACATGCAGCATTTTTGCCATTTGGAGCCATTAAATTAGTCTTTCAGTAGATACATGTGTGGTAATCCATGGCCTGGACATGTTGTGGAAGCAGAACTCTTGCTCCCTAGGTTGTACTCCAGCTCCTCCACCGGCTGAACCTGATGGCCTACAAGGACAGAGTCACCTCTATGTGCAGCTATGGCACCAACAGGAAATTGTCAACTGCTCTGGCTCTCATTGGCAATCCATCCATTCTGCTGCTGGTGAGAAATGGGGTCTTGTTGAGGGAAGAGGAGCAGGTCCTTGGGCTGGCAGGAGAACTTGGACAGTCTCACAAAACCTCAGGCACAGCTTAAGGGACATTCCCCACGTGCCCATGCTTGGCCTGACAACAGAAACCATCACAGGAAACTTCAGGTTCCAGCAAACACTCATCTTTTCTTTGAGAGCATAAGAGAGTGGCAAGTCTTTCCGTTTCTCTGGTAGCATATCCAGAAGTCAAAAATAGACCATACATTTGCCAATTAAACTCTCCTAGTTCCCAGCTCTATCTTGTTTCTTATTTCTATCAACTTACCTGCACAGCCTTGCAAGAAAAGCAGCATCCAAGGCTCCAAAACTGTAGGAGAGCAAAGGGGCCACTTCCCTCAGCATTAGAACATAACTGCTTTTCTAGGTTTGGCTTCCTGTCTTGTCTTTCACTCTGAATTTCTAGTTCTTCCATGGGCTTACCCCATTGCTAAAACATACCTTTTTGTGCAGTTTTCCCACTTGCTGTGTACTGAATGTGTGCAGAGCTCTGTGAGCAGGATGCCCAGTATTGAGCTGGGTACCTAGTGGCCATAAATACCCCTTGTCCCAACTTCCATCGAGCCCAGCACTGCTGCCTTCACTTCTGACCACCTGCCAGTGCTCCTGCTGCTTTGTGAGATAAAAAATCTCAATTAAAAATAGGAGGGGGGAATTCCCTCTGTACAAACTGCTGCCTGAGCCTAGGCTTGTTTACTTTTTGAGTGCACATTTCCATCCAGTCCTGTCTTTCCCAACAGGATGAGCCGAGCTCTGGAATGGACCCGAACGCCAAACGGCACCTTTGGAAAATCATCAGTGAGGAAGTGCAGAACAAATGCTCAGTGATACTCACATCCCACAGGTAAGGCTGGGCTGCTCTGCCTCCCTTTTTGGGGTCAGCAGAAGTGTGGAGACACCCATCCCTCACTCGTCCTTGCACAATTTCAGGGCACTGAGCCTTGACAGGTTTGGGGGTTTGTTGTGGCTGAATGTGGTGTCCACAGAGACCCACAATACTTTAGGGAAGATCAGTGGTGTTCTCCAGGCACTTAACCATATTTTTATACCTTCTCAATGACTTACTAGAGTTACTTGGTTGGTTTTGCAGCATGGAGGAGTGTGAAGCCCTCTGTACCAGGCTGGCCATCATGGTGAACGGGAGTTTCCAGTGCATTGGCTCATTGCAGCACATCAAGAGCAGGTCAGTAAAATGAACCTATTTCACTCTAACAGCCTCTGGAGCTACTGACCGACAGCTCTGAGTGCTCAGAACATGAGACCTGTGTTATCAAAACAATGACTTTTCCTGGTTCATGTCCCTTATACACCACTGAAATTCTGTGTTAACTAATGCACTTTCTACTCTCTCACAGCCTGTCTTCCCAGAATGTGTCCCCCAAAGTGATCTGTTCACTGCTACAAATGAGAAATGCATATTAGGGTTGAGCTTTGGTTTTATTAGTTGTAACAATAGCTCGGCTTCTTACTAAGTTTCACTCCAGGTTAACAACCCTGACCCCATTCAAGCTGCACCGTGCCTGGATTAGATTTCCCCAAAGAGGCTGTGCAGCACTCTCAAAGGACTTTCTTCATCTGTTTTTCTCTCTTCTACAGCGTTAATTGTGATTTTCTTTTTCCCCTAGATTTGGAAGAGGATTCACTGTGAAGATGCACTTAAACAGCAGCACAGTTTGCACTGAGACCCTGACAGAGTTCATGAAATCACACTTCCCAAATACATGCCTGAAGGTAAGCAGGGCAAATGCTTTCAGGAGAGGCTTTCAAAATCCCTTCAAACTGACCAAGAAGATCCTTGCAAGGTGGACATCTTGTGGCATATTGTGCACATAGATCTGAGCTCTCAGAGTCACACTTGTCACTGCTTTCAGCTACATTTTCCGAGGGCTGGAGCACTCCAGTTCTTGGTAGCTGAAGTAACATCAGCCAAACAGCTGCAGTGACCCTGTAAGGCAGCTGTTAGGGCACCCTCTGCCCTGGGAATGCCCTTCCCACTGAAGCCTGGAATGGATGAAAACCCCCTTTAGGTTCAGTGGATACTGAGATGCTTCCAGTACTTCCAGTAACTGAGTAATTGTAAAACCAGAGTCACAAATCCCATCCATTGTCTGTAACCCAATCTCTGCATGAATCAAAACTGCACACCTGGAGCTGGAAAATGCTATGGCCACCCTGGAGCTTCCAGCCTTGCAGTTTAGCTGTGCTCCCTCAGTCACAAACCCCACAAGAACTCCCAGTGGGGGAACACTGGTCACTACCAGACAATAACATTCAGAAGACACCACAGCCCCTGCCCCTTCATCCTCCCATGGTCCAGCTGTTGGATCTGTTGGCTCTTGGCTTTCCCCCCTCCCACTGCTGTCCCCACAGGATCGGCATTTCAAGATGGTGGAGTACCACGTCCCGGTCTCTGCAGGAGGAGTAGCAAATATATTTGATCTCTTGGAAGGCAGCAAAGCAGCCTTCAACATCAGGCACTTCTCTGTAAGTCAGACAACGTTGGAGGAGGTAAGGAATTAAAATGTGAGGCCATCCATTTAAAACTGCTAACAGGGGAGCAGAATGATGGTTACACATAATGGACTGCTGCACACAATAGACTACAGTTTGAAAGGGATTTCCATCTATATTCCTCCTGGGGGTACTTTATCAGCACTGCTGCCTCCAGGTACCTCTGCTGGTGCTAGGGAAACACACACAGAAAGCTGCCTGGAGCATAAAGGATCTGTTCTTCTCTCTGTCACTGCTGATTTCAGGAGCCTCGTGGGTGTGGGTGAAGGGCAGGACTATGAATCACCCCCAAGTCCAGGGCTAGGCTTTCCACCGGTCCTGAAAATATGCTTAATTTCACTTTTTGGGTTGGAAATTTATTTAGCATTACTCCAAACTTAGCTTTGGGGTTCATTCCACTTTCCCCTGGAAGAACATTCCCAATTGCAACAAAATCTCATAGGGAGCACATCAGCTGAAGGGATTGCCACAAGGACTATCCAGAAGAAATCACCCTTTTGTGCATCAGCACCTGGAATATGAAATTTGTCCCAGACAGAGGAGCAGAGCTGCAGCCCTGTAGTGCTATGGATTGTGACACAGCAGTCTGGGAGGGGAGTTCCTCAGTGCTGCTCCAGTAAGGAGCAGTGGCTGTGAGAGAAACAGGCAGGCAAAGCGCAGGAAGCCCCAGGTCAAATTTTGTGGGAGGACAGCTTGGCTCTGTGAATATGCAAATGTGATTGCAGGGAGTGTTCTGGTAAGAGTCCTTTCTGTATTCATTAGCTGCTGTTGAAAGGAAGGCTGTTACGTGTGATTTCCTACACCTCTCTGTACACTCTGCAGTTGTGCGTGCACAATGCCAATTACACAGAGACAGATGGGTTTATGAAGTAATCATGGGACTGTGTGACAGTGTGATCTAAATGAGCCACTGCATGGGCACTGCCTCGCTGGCCCTTTGGGAGCCTGAGCTGCAGGACAGTTAGGTTCCATGCAGGAATGTCTGCCTTTGGATCCCAGGTGGCAATTCCGCACTACAGGAGTGCACATCCATTTATTTACATGAGCCCGTAGAAGCCCAGCAATTTGCAATTCTCAAATTCAGCGTGAATCCATCCCTGAGCACGCTCTCCAGGCTCACAGTCAAATGAGCAGCCATGCCTTTTTTATATTCATTCCTATCATAAATTATTTATGCTGTCACATACCGAGTGTTTTCCTTTAAACTTCCAGGTTTTCATCAACTTTGCTAAAGATCAAGCAGATCCTGATGGCGCGGACGCAGGTCCTGATGTGACGCTGGACAGCTCTGACACAAGTAGCCAAGCTAGCACCATAAGCTCCATCTATTGAAGGCATCCACCCACACAGGATCATAGAAGCTGAGGAAAAGACAGCCCCTCCAGCCCTGCTTTCAGTGATTTTAGGGTGATGGGGATAAGCAGTCCCATTTTCTTAAAGTACTTTGTTTTTTGATACACACTTAATTAATGTCACTAGGAACATGGTAGGTGTTTGAGACTGGCACTTGGTTGCAAATCAGATTGGTCTTTCCACAGGTTCTTCCCCCCCTCCTCCCCCAAATTCTCGTTTTATTATTACCGTGAGGATTTAAACAACATCACCTGCTGCTTGTGGCTGTTTGCTTACAGCAGACGTGGCCGTGATGGAGCAGAGGAGCTGTGGGCAGTGCAGGGTGTTTGACCACAAAGCAGCCCCATGGCCACAGAGGAAAGCCCATGCTCCACTCCCTGCTCAGCAGCAGACGTCCTGGGCGACTGAGTGAAAGGGGCTCAGTTTTGACAGGCTCCCCCCTGGGGAAATGGGGCTCATGGCCTTGCCCCTTCCCACAGGGGGGTTGTGAGGATGCAGGTGTTATGTACTGACAGTCACAAAGGCCGCTGGTGGGGGCCATCTTTGGTAATGACATAGAGCTTATCTGGTTATGTCAGGCACAAATATAACTATTTTACAAGTTAGTGCTTCCAGTGGTTTTGGTTTGTTCCTGTAGCTTATTCCAGCTCTATGTAATTCCTTGAGTGAGTCCTCCGGTCCCAGGCAGTTCCTGGCTCTTGGTACCCAGTGGAAGATGATTCCCCCACAAGCTCCTTTCTCCTTCTGGCTGGAGTTCAGGGCTGCTCTGGAATAGCTGAGGAGGAGTGATACAGGGCAGGTCTGTTGGCTGAATGCTCTGACAGGAAGAAGCTCTTTGATTCCTAAGATTGTATTTCCCTGAGCACAGTAGAAGTAAGGAGCATCCCCTTTGCTCATAAACCCTCCATCTCCAGCAGCTTTGCCTCTCTGTGTCCTCTCCAGTGACTTTCCTCCTCAACCCCACGTGCTGGCTGCCCCCTGACTCCAGAGCTGTGTTTTCCCACATAATAAGGCATCATTAGCTCCTGCTTCAAAGACTCTGCCTGCTGGCTTTAACGGAGTGCTCTGCCCACTTCTGAGAGCAGCCCCCAGCAGCTGAGTTCAGCATACCACCACACACATCCTGCTCTGCTCCCCCAGAATGATTGATAGAATAGTTTAATATGATTCTTTATTATATGTATCAGCATAAGGCCCCAGAGACTCGGGTTTGGGTCAGGGCATTGATGTACTTTCAAGCACAAAATGAACTTAAACTCTGAGCTCAATAAACTTGCTGTTGCTGGTAAAACAGATTGCAGATAAAGCCTTACCTTGTGAGACCTGGGGTGGCCCATAAAACTTACCTGGGTTCACCCACACAATTCCAGCCAGATGCTTTCTCTTTCCTTTTTTTTTCCTTCCCCCAAACTAATTTGAGTTAAAGGAACCTTTGATGAAAGCTTCAATGACACATCTTTGTTACCCTGACCATGAGTTTGACTAGTTCAGCTCCTATGTGATGTCAGGGTTTGTTGTGATAATTGTGCAAGGAGTAGGTACTTTGTAAAATCCCAAACACCCTTGATATTCAGTGGGATACTGAAGTTCAAGGTTTAGCTGTTGCAAGGAAGTCACATCCTCTCCTTGGTCTTGGTGTAAACTTCTTACTGATAGCAGGAGGAGTTTTATTACAGATTGAAAGTATTATCGAGCTTTGAATTATGCCTCAACCTGCTGACTGTAATTAAAACTGGGATTCAGCTTCTTTCCAGAATGCATTTGACACCTGCAGTTTATAAGTGACTGAAAAAGCTGCCCAGACATCCATTGTAGCTTCTGTTATTATGTCTCCAGCTCTGCAAAAGCTCTTTTTTCTCATTTTCATTGCACATCTTACACAGATCACAGTATAAAATTAAGCTTTTCTCTAATGGAGGGCTTGCGCTCCCTGCAAAGGACTTGGAGCATGAATGCCAATGATTTAAATGCAGCCTTGTAATACCAATCAGAGTATTATTTTATTATGTCTATGGCTTTGCAACTGCCAGTGAAAGATGGATCTTCAGACTCTGTCCAGATGTACTTTACATGTAATTGAGGGAGACTAATACAAAACTATTCTTTTGTCCCTTTAGAGCCTACTAATCAAACAGGGAAAAAAAAAAGGAAGTGATTCATTGGAATACTTCAGCAAGTTGCAATTTAATTGTGTAAAATAGAGTTTTGAGGGGAAAAAAAAGCAAAAGGCATCCTTTGAATTCCCACCCAATTCTGGCATTAATAGAAACATCTGCTCCATGTGAAATGTGTCACGGCCAGGATCTACGCTCCCCGTTCTCACTCACAGGTAAAAATAAACCATCTGCTATTGCAATCAAGTCTGTGGGTATTGGTCCAAGCAAGCAAAGTTTATATCCTGGGGGGAATTTAACTGAGGCCCGTGGAGAAGCAGTTACAGCCGTTTGGGGGCTGGAAGCATCTGGCAGGGAGGCTGTATATAACGTCACCAGGGGCTGAATTACCATTCGTGCCACATTACAAACATCCCCATTCCCTGCAGAGCCTCAGATTCATCCTGTCCCTTTCAGAGCTAGGACACACTCCAAGCTCAATTCCAAGGCAAAAACCTTGGAAGCCAGTACTCTCCTGCCTCTGGACACCAGCTCCGTGCCTCCCATCACCTCTCTGTCTCTCTGAGAAGGCTCCAGGGGTGGCCAGGAATACAGAGCATTGACTGAGAAACCACTGATGAGAATCTGAAAGGTTTTGAGCAGGGTCTACAGAGCAGGGGAAGGATGGGGTCACTCCCCCATCCTCACCTGTGGATGTAATACTAGGTGCCCCCCACTGCCAGCCCTCTCTGAATCCCCTGGGAAATTGTGGCTTTACATGACTCTGCTTTCAAAATGAGCCACCAAGATGCCTGGGCAGGGAGCTGAGATTGCTGCCCCTCGAGCGCTGCGTTCCACGGCACGTCAGCTCTCCAGCAGCCAGAGAGGAGTGCTGCAGTCCAGGGGAAACAAGCTTTTCATCTTCCTGCTTTAATGCAGCTCACCTCAGTCTCCCCAGTAGCCCTCGTGGAGGCAGCAGTGCCGAGGCGAGCCCTCCCAGCGCGGTCACACAGCCCCGGTGCGTTAATTGGCACCGGCCTCAGCCCGGGCTCATTTAAAATGCTCCGGCACATCACACACACGAGGGAGAGGCAGTGCAGTCACAAGCAGGGCCAGGGAGTCAAGGAGGAACTGCACAACTGGTTGTGTGCATTGCGAGGTTGATTGAAGTCAGGTTTGTAATTTGAGTTGTGGACTTGGAGGCAATGATTCAACATCTCCATCCTGGCTATCCATTTATCACTTTGTGCTGTTGATGACAGCACGGTGCTGCTCCAGCCTGAGCCTTGCTGAGCTCTGCTCTCGGTGCAAATAGCCTCTGAGGGCTGGTTTGGCAGGGTCAGAAGGGGCCTGGCAGGGGCTGGGGAAAACTGTTCAGAGGAGCCAGTGTTAAGTAAAATACTGTAAATATAAATTCAAAGTCTCTAATGGGATTTTTTTGGTCCTTTATTGAGATCTGCAGGAGTGGTTTTGTTTCTGGGTCAGTTCAGAAAACATGTTTACAGCTCAGACGAACACATCCAGGTAAGCAAAATTCAGTGACTACTAAAGCTTAGGAGCTGGTGGTGCCCAAAGACCTGCAGCCTGTGAGGAGTCACTCCTGGGATGCAGAATTTGCAGGATCCATCCTCATAACAGGCTCAGGATAGGGCTTTGCCTGTTGTAGGAGCTTCAGCTTCCTTCCATTGCTACAGCTTCACTGAAGCTGCTGTGAGGCTTTTTGGCTTTTTACAAGCTAAGAAAAATATCTGTCTCTTCAGTTAATAGGGGAAGGGTTATTTTGTGAGCTGGTGGAGAAAGAAAAGTGGGTTTTGGATGGCAACAGCACATAGCATGATTCTACTCTTCTTGGTTTGTTTTTGTTGTTTTTTTTTTTTTTTTGTGGACAACAGCTGTGATCTTGCATAGCTCTAACAAAGAGTATCAACAGCATATTAAAAGTGAGCACAACACAGAAAAGCAGCAGTGTGGAATGACAAAAAAATTGAATTCACCAGAATTATTATTCCATGGCAGTATTTAAATTAAAAAAAAAAATCACTCTAATTAATTTAGTTGTTCAGGGAGAGGATGGAAAGAAGAAAGATGGCACTGAAATAATAAGAACAACATTAGTAAGGGACACAGCCAGCTCTTGCTGTTGGCTCTGCTCCTCATGCTACTCACATACAGAGCACTGGAAAGGAGGGAGCATGATGAGGAGCAGAATGGCGAGTGCAGCCCATTTCAGGCCAGACCTGACTCCTCAAAATACCTGCAGAATGCACAAGTATCAGAGTTTTGGGGCTGGAGGCTGTCCTACGTCACGATACAATCCTGTAGCACCTGGATGGTGGCACATGCCAGAATGGAAGAGTCCCACTGGTTGAGCCTGGGATGAAGGAGACACATCCTTGTGCCTGCAACCCATGGAGCAACGCTTGCAACCAGTTCCCTCTCCCACGTGCTCATCCTGGGGAATGCAGCCCCTATCGTCGTGGTTTACACACAGAAGAAAGGACTCTTGACAATAATTTCAGAAGGCTAAAATGATTTATTAAAATGACTCCATAATTCTAATATATTTCTATATTTGCTCAGCAGAGAGCATTCCATGCTCTTGCTGCTGCTTTGTCTAGGAAAATGTGTCTGAATAGTTTACAATATTAGAAAGATAAAGTAATTTCAGTTCAGTCTCCTCATAGGTAGGAGGAGGCCAACCAATTCTATGTCTTTGAAGAACAGACACAGATATTTTGTTTACAGAAAGCTTATACAGAGTGAAAGACAGCAAAAGGATGTTCTCCCATGGGAAAATGATCAGAAGGCTTACACACAGAGAAACTTATAATATGTTCATAGCAACACAGCCCCCACTTCATTGCTCATTGCTGCTGGAAGACCCTTCTGGAAACAAGGTCTTCACCAGGGAGAGCAGTCCTGAGGGGCCTGTGCTGGGGGTGAGACAAGTGAATGGCAGCGCTCCCACGAGCTGTAAGGCTCCAAGGAACAACCCCAGCATCTCCCCAGCCTTGAGAGTAATGGAGGTGCTTTGGTTTTAAGCAGTGAGTCTCTCACTAGACCAGCAAGTTGGGTAGAAATGAAGCATCTTTTGGAAAGAGTTCAGGTCTTCACTGACAAAGAAAAAAACAAAGGACAGCCATGACAATTTATGGTAATGCACATGAGATTAAGTCCAAGTGAAGACAGGGTAATGTTTGAGGGTCTTACCTCCATTAGCAGGTCAAGGGAACTCTGAGCCCTCTACTCTCCATGTCCTGGTTGCCAGGGGAAGGGTTTTTGTCCAGCCCTCTGCTTGAGTGTGCCCTGCCTATTTCCCAGCCACAGACAAATCGAAGCACACCTAGCGTGTGACAGGGAGGAGGAAGCACTGATGATCTGCCTCTCCATAACCAGACCCATCTGGGTTATTCCTGCACAAGACAGCAATGAATTTAAGTTAAAATGATACCAACCAGATTGAAATGCAATTAAAGGAGTCCCCTTAGGGTTGCGCATCCAATTAGTAGCGTACCTTTAATTACAGCAGTGCAGCTCCAAACAGACACGTGCTGAGAGGGCCAGCAGCACAGAGCTGAAGCCTGCCTGCTGATCCATATCCATGAGATCCCAGAGGAGGGACACGTGGGTTTGCATCACCAGCAATGGCCTGCTCCTCCCCTGGGAAAGAGCCCCCACAGCGTAGGCCAGCCTGGCCTGGGAGCAAGGCAGAGGAGAAACACAGAAACCTTTTTCAGCTTTGTAAGAGCAATTTTCTCCAACAGACAGTTGCTGGAAAACAATTAAGATCCAGGTGCTTCTAAAAGGTAAGAGTTTTTCACACTTTTTTTTGTACATGACATTTCCCTCTTGTAGTGCCAGAATGTATCTTGCCTCCAGGAACCAGTGAAAGTTAAAGCAACAGAGTTGATTTTGATAAGAAAACTCATTTAAAAATTAGCAATGCAAACATTAAGAATTGCTAGAAACACCAGAGCACTTCTAACTGTCCCTCGGCCATCTCTGTGGAGATACTTGAGGTAAAAGAACTCAAAATACCCCCCCACCTTTAACCTTGAGCATAATGCCAGCCCCAAAGCAGCCAGCTGTGAGTCTGGAGTATGGGCCTTGGTCTGGAGCCTCAGTTGAAGTCCCTGTCAAAGCCTGTAGTCCGGCTGCTCTGGACAGCAGCAGGCTGTGCAACCACACCTTGCTCCCCAAGGTTCTTATTTAAAATCCTATCAAAGAGAGAAAACAAAGCTGAAGGAGGCTCTCTTTTGCCCATTGTACCACACAGCCTGAGGGCTGGCATGTGCCAATAACCCAGGTACCCCGTTTTAATGCAAACTCACATCAATTTGCACCACATCGAGCGAGCCCTGGGATCAATTCTGAGAGGTGCACAGAAGCAGGTGCTTCATCTATCTTCACATGTTCCTCCTCAAGTGTTTCTTTAAGGACCTTCAATGTCAGTAAAACGAGCAAAAGTTGAGAGCATAGGCTTAATCAGATTAACAATTATAATCATTCCCATCCATCACTGCAAAGCAGCTGCGGTGCCACCGAATTCGTTCTGCTCCAGGAACCTGGGGAATCGGAGCCATACCTGATCAGCCAGACAAGGGCAGCTCCAGGCTTGCCATGAAGAGGAAGAGAGCCTCTTTATTGCTCAGCCTGACTCCTTTATTCATTCTTTTATGAGCCTTCAGAGCCTCCCCAGAAATTATTAAAGCCTCTCCGAGGAGCGCAGTGCCGCAAAGGGAGCGATTCCTCTGGGGCTGGTGCTCATGCTGCGATAACGCCCTGTGTGAACATACTGGGGTGGGGCAGTGAGGCTTCTCCTCTCACCTGCTTCCTGCAGTTCAGCATTTAACCATCCTCATTACAGACTCAGCAAGGGGCTTTTCCCCCCATAATCAGCTCTTTGCCACACATCGGTGGATGGCAGCAAGGGCAAAGCTGGGATGTTTGTTATAAACCACCCTAGCTGCCCATTTGAGGGTCCCTCCTGCTCCTCAGGGTTGGGTTATAAACTGGGATGTGTGAAATCAGGCAGGATCAGGGAATACCATGCCATTGCAGCAATGGGGACCTTCACTGAGAGGATTTGGGCTGAAGACCAGGCAGTGTACAAGGATGTGCAACCTTTAAAGGTCCCAGAGCTAGGGCTGTGCCCCCAGACACCTGCAGGGGATGGGGATGTTCAAGGAGGAACGAGATGGTTTTGCTCCATGCCTGCTGCCCTGCCTTTCCTGACAGTGGAGGCAGCAGAGCAGAGGGATGCAGCTTCAGACCAAGTTCATATCTCAACCATTCTGGAAATCCCGTGACCAGAACCACATAACTCTGCCAGGCCACAGGAAAATGTCATTCCTGGGTCAATGTCAGTGACCCGTGAGAGCAAGAAACCTTCACAGCTCCCTTGGAGAGTCTTAATGTTGTAAGGGGTCATTTTTCCTCTGTGAATATCCTACACGGGGTGATTTCAGGGCTTGAAATCAGCTCATCTACGATGCTAATATAGTGCACCTGTGAATAATATAGCACCACTTCTCCCAGCAAGTGAAATGGGAGAGGCAAGTGTCCCCCCTGGACTGCTAGGTTTCTGTATTACTCACCAGCCTCATCCTGATAAATCAAAGCGGCTGTGTCCTACTTCCCTCCCAGCCCCTTTGGCCTTCTTGAGCTCTGGCTCAAGCAGGAATTACAGAGTGAGCTGGCATGGGCTGTGTAAAGGAGCACTCCAGCCCTGTGTGGTTATACAAGTCCTTGAAATCACCTTAGGATGTGGGAAGCTGTCTTCCCATCCTCCCAGGCTGTGACATGCAGAGGTGCTCAGCACCATTCTAGTGAAAACAGGAGGGTCTGAGCCAGGGCTTTCCCACCCCCACGAGCCTGTTTGCAGAGTGGGGCAGGAGTAAGGAGCCTGTCCAAAGGGTTTGGATGGCTCGGGGCTGGGGAGTCCCAGCGGCAGGATGGGGCAGTGTGGGTGCAGGGCTGGGGATGTGCACTGGCTCTGGGAGGGCAGAGGAGCTCACAAACCACCCTGCTTCCCTCAGGTGAATCAAGAGGAGGGATTACAGCAAAACCAGAGCACAAAAATAGGGGTTGTGCTTGCAGCATGGTACATTTGAGTGACAGACCCTGGTAACCCAGAGGGGAGGGTGCGATGGTGTCATCCACTGTCACGGTTTGGCTCTCTTCCCTGCCGAGGCTGGAGAAGCCAGACCTGCTCCCAGGCTGGAGGGAGACAGCCCCCACGGCTCACAGGCCAGACCACTGTTTCTCCTGGAAGTTTATGGCAATCCTATTTGTGGATTAAAATGCAGCTGCTGAGGCTGCTGGTACAGGATTTACAAGTGGCCTCAAAATACAGGAGAGAAGGAAAGCTGAACTCTCCTTTGATGTTTGCAAGTGTAAACTGCAGACCTGAGCTGAACACACTGTAAATATGGATCATTAATCATCAGCTAAGTGCCGTGCAGTTGCTGTTATTTACTACAACAACATAAATCATCAGGAGCTGCTATCATGTTAATTTGGATTTAGTATGGATTAGTATGGAAAAAATAATATCCTCACCTATTTACAGGATACATAACTTTACTTGTAAACACATACAGATGTGCTGTGGCTTTTGTTCCTTAGTTTCCTCCAGCTAGGATGCAAGTCAGGAAAACGCTCTGAGAGCTCTCCATGTGAGGGATTGCCAACAGTTCAGGCCAAGCTGCAGCCCAACAAAATCTGTCTTGTGCTGACACAGTAAATCAGCACCGAGGGGGAAAGCAAGACCAGGAGGTCTTGGACCTTTTTCACCACCCCCAGCCCTCCCTCCAGCTCCAGTTCAGGACACAGTGCTGGCACTTCCCAGCTACTGCATTGCATCCATGCATCTCTGCAGTAACTCCACGGGTTTCCTTATTCTTTTATCTGCAGCTCAACTCTGGCTTTCACATTTAAAAAGCACCAGGCATGGGTTTTGCGGGATGCTGGAGCCTGGTGCTCTTCCCTTTGGAAGGAAGGCTAAGCAGGGAAGGAGGATTTCATTCTAAATTAAGGGAGCATTACCCACATATTTCATACTCTGCAAAAATGCCAGCTGTACACTTCACTGATGTATTATTTGTTCTCCCTGATTTGACTTTATTCAAACTGAAAGGTGGGGCTGAGACACTCATGCACCAGAGCAAGGCTGGCAGAGCACCAACATGACCGTACTTGGGTTTTGGGTGTGGAGCTCATGGCAGATTGGCTCCATCCTTCTCCACGGATCATTTCTAAATTTGGTGGTGACACAGCTTCACTGCCCAGGGATCCTCATCTCAGTGCTTGGGCACAGCATCTGTCTCTACCCTCAAGCACTCAGGCAAAGTGGGGGTATCTACTCTACCCCCCAAAATAACTTGAATTTTTTTAAGTGAGGCAGGTTTGTTGTTAAGAAATCACAGTCAATTTCTTCCCAAAGTCAGTCCAGCACTCACAGTCCTGGTTATCTGCTTTATCCTGGTGGAACTGGAGGTGCTGAGCCGTGATTGAAGGTGTGGAGATCCCTGATTGACCTCATGGAGGTCATCAGTGCTGCTTTAGCTGGAGGTTAGTCCTGATTAAGAAATAGGCCTTGATATCTGGGAAACAATTATGGTTTGCATTTTTAAAATGTAACTGGAAGGGCAATAAAAAGAAATTTGATTTTTTTGGGGTGGCCCAAATTGCAGCTTCCCTTAGGCTTGAAGCTGCAATGATACATTTAAAAACAGTCACAGGTAAAAAGAACAAAAGTGATGTTGCACCAGCACGTTGACTCCACTGGGTTGAAAAATGCAAGTAATTGCCTTTAATGGTCTCTGTCAGTTTTAACCTGTGTTCTGTGTGTGCCAGATGAACAGACATCAAACCAGGGTGAATCTCTCCAAGTGTTGAGCCAGAGCTGAGGTTTGCATAAATTAAAACGGCATTAATTATAATAATGCTAGCACAATAGGGATAATATAATAATTAGATTAATTAGAGGGGGGCTAATAAGAGGGTTCAAGCCACAGCAGTACAAAACCTGCACCCAAGTTCTTCAGTGGTTTCCTTGGACTTGTCTCCCACTCAGCTCAAGGGCAATCCAACATCTAAAAGCCACTGCAGAGCCTTGACTGTGTTTTCCCGAGCATCCAGGCTCGCCTCGCACCAGCCATATGTCTGTCTCTGTCTGCTAGCAGATTGCACCAAATATTTTCCTTTTTCATGGTGGTTGAGCAAACAAACACCATCTGTGGGGCTCGCCGAGGGAAATCCTGGCCCCCTCCGTGCCAATGGGAAGGCAGCCACATATGTCCATGGGGCTGACATTTCTGACATCCATAGCCTGAGACAAGAACGTCCCTCTGCTCCTCATCTCTGCCCAGCTGCCCAGCTGAGACTGGACCTGGCATTTTGCAGATTTAAATTCAGATTTTATTGAAGAAAGGCTGGGTCCCATCAAAGCAGACTGCCTAGCCTGACCCAGGTTAGTGGGACTGCCTTGGGGTGGTGGTAGGTGGAAGAGGGCAAGAAGGCTGTTTTTTGGGTGGCTCTGTCTTGGATGTATCCACCCTTCTGGGGGCTTTGGGCATTTTCCAGCCATGCTGAAATCCCTCAAATCCCACGACTGATGGGGATTTTTGGTCTTGCTTGACTTTCTTAGAGCCAGAGTTCTTGGAGGGCAGCTGATGTGGGATGCAAATTATTCCCTGTTCAAACTTTTTTCCTTCGGAAGTTAAAACTCTGGGGAGCACCATTTGGGAGGGAGGGTCTGTGCCATCTATCCGTGCAGCCCAGCACCGGAGCAGGGGAGCATCAGCAGTTACTGCAGCCAAGGTGTGAACGTGGTCCTTGGCTGGGCATAGGGTCTTCTCATGCTTTGCTGTTCCCTGTTACTTGCCTTTCTGCAGGAAATCCCTTTTCTGGTCAAATCAGAAGGGCAGTTTAAATTTTGTAAAATCCCCCACAGTTTTGACCCATGTGGGCATTGACAGAGATCTCCTGCCAGGCAATGGGCAGGTGGAAATTACCTGTCACCTCTATTGCTTTTCCACTTGTGCTTCTGCAGTGCTGGGCTCAGAGCCTGTGCTCTGACCAAATCTTTTGTACAAGTGCCCTTTGGATTTAGCAATTCGCACGGTGAAAGCAGAACCAATGAACCACAGGCTTCTCTGCTGCTGCCTTTAATTAAAAATGCCATGTCTAACACCAGCAGATGTTCCTGCTATTGAGACTCAAGGAACAATTTAATGCCATGTAATGCAATGCTGACTGTCCTGCTTAGTCTGAAAGTGTAATAGACTTTAATATTATTATTATTTCCTTTCGGGGATCAAATCCCTCAATATTTAAAATCTTAAAGCTTGTTGTTAGACAACAGCCCTAATCAATTCCTGCACTGAATGATCTCAGCAGCCCCATGTCTGTCAAACCAGCGCTGCAGCTCACGATTGCCTCTGCGACCACGATGAGCTCACAGGGCTTTGGGTGTGGAGCAAAGCTGGCCCCAAGAGGGGTGGCCTGAGGAGCAAACTAAGCCCATTAAAGCCTGTGATTCAGACTTTTGGGGAGAGAGGGAATTCAAAGATGAGGCTGAGCCTCCTCCAGTTTTTTCTGCAGTCTTCTGATGAAGAGGATCCATCCTGTCCTGTGCTGTGAGTGTGCAGCACATCGAGCTGAGCACCCTTTCATGGCAGGGTGCAGAGGTTTCAGGATGTGCTCTGGATTCAGGTGGATGAGAGCAGAGGGATCCCCTCCTCACGGAGCTTTGGCTCTTTTAACCCCTAGGAAAACAAGTGATTTACAAAACTCAGTGGAACTGCTTCCCTCTGCATGCTCCTTCCTGTTACATGATGAATCACATAATAATTGTATATTTGTTGAGAAACAGCTGGGAAACTTCACTAAATGAATAAAATATCAGGTAGCGGTATATTTCCATAAAAAGGTCTTTAGCAGATGGGCCATGCTTTGAAATGAAGCATGAGCTAGGCGAGGATCTCCTCCCTTCCTCCTCAGCCAGGGAGCTGAGCCATCCTCCAGCGTGGGTTTGGCTCCGGAGCTCAGCATTGTTTGGAAATGCCATTTCCAGCCCAGCAAGGTGAGGACGAGCATTGGCTCAGCGGGGTGCGGAGCCGCTGATTCATGCACGCACCAAGCACTGCTGCCTCACTATATCACACCGCTGCTGAAACCCTTTTACTGGCTTTCTGTCATGCAACAAATTTATTTTAAAGTGTGTGGGCCTTATACTGCCCGGAATGGCTTTACTTGTACTTTAAATACTGCATAAACCAAATTTAGAGATATATTTCTTGCTTCCCTCTGTTCCCCCCCATCGTTTTTTTTTTTTGCTTCTGACTGTCCAATTGGTTGCAGTAATTCACTGCTGAAGAAGACATTTCTTAGATTTCCAAGAGTGCCAGCTCCTTAACCTTTATAAAATTAAGGAGAATGAATCATTCGTGACTTTTACATCTTTCTTGAATGCAAGTATTTGTTAGATGCAGGCTGCCCAGGGCAGTGCTTTGCCTCAGTTTAACTTAGTTGTAAACGTTTGTAAATTCCCACATAATGTCTCAGCACAATGGAAACTATTGCATCTGTGGATTTATTGAGAGAGACACTAAACATATTTCAGCTGGAGGAAAGGAAGAGGAGGCACTTATCTGGTTTACTGTGCTATACAGTATATATCGGCATCTCATATTTTGTGAACATAAATGCCGGGTTGATTCAAGAGATCTATGGATCAAGTGTTGTTCGTAACCTGCTCTGAATGCTTCAAATTGCCTTAAAGTTTCATCTCAGCAGTGAGGCCTTTTGCCATCTTTCAGGATCCCTGGTGCACTGGGAGCTGCTGGGAGCTGGGTTTTTAGAGCACAGGATGAGCCAAGCAACAGGGATGTTAAGGTTGCACCTGGCAACTCTTTATTCTTATGGGGAAAATTACAGGCTTAGCTTATGTTGTGAGTTTATCCTGGTTTTGGTGGTGTGAGGGAGCAGATCCCTGTTCCAGCTCCAGCCCCTGCAGCCCATGGAAAGGAGTGAGTGTGCCGATGTGTCCCTTGCTGTCACCCCGCTCCTGCATCCGGCTGTGCCGGTGCATGCACACAGGCGGGGAAGAGGCACCACGAGACGTGCCAGTCCCCTGGCTTGCAGGGCTTGGGGACAACCTCCTCTTTGGGCAGCGCAGGCCCAGGGCACCTCTGCCTGCCCCTTTCCCTCCCCCAAGACAGGAAAGAAGGATGCTGTGCCCTGAAGCAGCTCATTGCACCCAGATCCTACCAGACACACATCCGAGCCCGCCTGCTGCCCGCGAGCATCCGACACCCACTCGTGTCCCTTACAAGGCGTGCTTTGTAACACAAAGTGGTTTTTGCTGCGTTTCCACGCTCACCTCCGCGGCTGCTATTCCTTCCGCAGCGCCGCTTCCCTGGCGGATCCGCGCCGCCGGAGGTGCCGGGCTGTCGGCAGAGGGGAGGCAGCGCCGCGTTATTAACGCAGCGGGGCTTCCCCGAGCGCCGGGAAACAAGAGCCCATTACAGAGACGCGGCCGCACTTTTCACAGCTGGATCCGAGCGCCTGATGCAGCTCCTGCGCTGCCCGTGGCTGCGAGCAGCCCCGCTCCCTGCACCGCGGAAACGAGAGGATGGGCGTGCTGGCATCCACCCCGCTCTGGTGCTGGTTCTGTGAGGACAGTGTCACCTGCAAAGGATGCCTTTTGACCTCTCAGCCCGTCCATGGGTTCCTCTCTCACGGATTGGGAGTTACTGTGAACGCAGAGAGCGCGATGCTGCTTCACCCCGTGATGTGTCAGCTTTGCCCCAGACGACGGCAGCAAGCGTTCTCAGATCCAAAGCGCTGAGAGATTTCACAATTCCACATCCTGTGTGGAGCCCACTTCTCTGAACCTCTGGCTCATATCAGTAAAAAAGATAAATATTTATCCCTAAATAAAGAAAAAAAATTAGAAAATTCACGATTTAGAACATCCCTGGTGTTTGGGAGTCACAGAGGGAACAAGCTACAAAAGCAGAGGAGCGTGACCCTTGAAAACTGGAGAACCTCCCTCCTGGAAGATATTAATAACTTATTAAGAAATACTTTCAGCCCTGATTTAACACTCATTTAAGTAGAACTCCTTCTGTCTAGATAAGGTAAGGCTGGGACACCCCTCTGATGGCTGTTTTCTATGACTGTTGCAAACCAAATTGTGCAACTCCACACCGCTATGTCCTTTCATGATGAAGTTCCCTCAAAGAATAACTCGCTTGCTTTAATCATGTTTTCTCTGAGATTTATGGCTTGATGCTTATTCACTGGCGGAGCTTCTCCACGTGAAATGTCAGTAAGCCCGTTATAAATTGCTCCTGGCATTCCTGCTCTATCTTTTACTTGGCCAGGAATATTTCTACCTGAAAGTGATAAATTCCTGCTATAACTGCTTTATGTGCTCCAGTAATTACACTGTAGAGGGATGGTGGGGGCTGCGTCTCTGTGCAGGTACCACCTAAAAAACATCAACCTGCAAAAAGTGGGAGATTGGGCTGTGGCTGGGGTGCTGCAGGACACACAGGCTGAGGGAAAAACCACCCTGGAAACCTGAAATAATGGTGACTGGTGAGGTATCTCTGCCAGAGGAAGCTGAGGAATGGGTAGAAGAGAGAGAATAAAGCAAAATGTTTAAAGTGGAAAGGCATTGGCACGAGGCTGTGCCTGGGCTGGGTGCCTGACGTGAGGGGTGGGTGCCCTCAGCACCACAGTGCTGTGCCAGGCCCCCTTTGAGCAGGGGATATTTATGCTGTGTTAGACATGTTTGTTGCAGATACACAGATGAAAGACATACATAGGAGCATCAGGTCTGGGTATGAGATTGATTTGGATGCTGTTGTGGTAGCTAGACGGGCTGAGACCAACAGCATGAGGTTCAAGAAGGCCAAGGGGGTCCTGCACTTTGGCCACAATTAGCCCCTGCAGCTCCAGGCTGGGGCAGAGAGGTGGGAAAGCTGGGAAAGGCCCTGGAGGTGCCAGAGGCAGAGGCTGAACATGAGCCGAGGTAGGCAAGGTCAGTGGCAGCTGGCCTGTATCAGGAATAGAGTGGCCACAGGAGCAGGGAAGTGATTTTTCCCCGGTGCTGGGCACTGGTGAGGCCGCACCTCAAGTGTTGTGTCGCGTTCTGGGCACTTGAGGACACCACGGGTGTTGAGAGGCTGGAGCAGATCAAAAGAAGGACAACGGAGCTGGGGAAGGGGCTCAGCCTGGAGCCAAGGAGGCTCGGGGGGCCCTTCTGGCTCCGCACAGCTCCTGACAGGAGGGGACAGCCGGGGGGGTCGGGCTCTGCTGCCAGGGAACAAGGGATGGGACAAGAGGAAATGGCTTCAAGCTGCTTAAACATGTATCGTTATTTGCCCCTAAAATTCGGAAGTTCAGACGCTCTGGGTTCTGCAATAGACTTAGAGACTTGTGCAGACCCACTTCTTCTATCACCCTAGAGTTCAGAAGTTTAAATTGAGTCCTGTAACAAACTTCCGCAGTTTGATGTTCCTAGAGACAAAAACACCCACTTTCCCCCAGACTGTCAAGCCGTTCTTTCACACCTGGTTCCTGAAGACATTAACAGCCTATTTTCCCTACAATTACTGACGACTCCCACCCATCGAGTCGCACGTGAAGACATTAGCACCCTTTTTTCCTGCCACACCCTAATTGACCCCATGCTTCTGCAATCTCCGCCCCGAGTTTCCCCCAGCCCGCCATTTCCCCAGCCCTCCCCTCAGGGGCGGCCCCGCCCCGCTCCCGGAGCGCGGGAAACGCTGAGGGCGGGGAGCGCGCGCGCGGCCCCCGCGCCTGCGCAGTGGCGGCGGGCGGGGGATTCGAGAGCGGCGGCGGGAAGCGCTGAGGGAAGGAAGGGCTGAGGTCGGAGCTGATGAGGGAACCGCTGTGAGGAAAGCCATGAGGGAGGCGCTGCGCGGACGCTCGGGCAACCAGCCGGCCCCGGGCAGCCCCCTCCGCCCCGCCGCACCCTCCATGGCGCAGCCCGGGCACCGCTGGTCCCACACCCGCGCCGCGCTGGGGCGGCTGGAAAAGGCGCTGAGCTGCTCCCGCTGGTAATGGATGTCTTCCTTCCCCCTTCCCCACCCGTTTTGTCCCTGCCGTGTGGCCGCGCGTGTTAAAAGTGCCGCGTTTCTCCTTGCTCTGCCCACAGCGCCGGCGTCCTGCGGGAGCCCGTGTCCCTGGGGCAGTGCGAGCACGTCTTCTGCCTGTAAGTACCGGGGCTGGCCCGCCCGCCGCCGTGCCGTGGAGAAAGGGGAGGGCGGCGGGCACCGCTGGTGCCTTCCGGGGGGCTGAGGGGGAGAGGGAAGCGGGAGCTGCTGTTCCCCCGTGGGTCCCATGCAGGAATGCTGGTTTAAGCTTCAGGGTGCTGGCCAGGCGTGAAGGGAACTTTCAGTGTGCTGGAGGGGATTGTCCGCTTGTAGTGGGGTAGAAATCCAGAGCAACTTGCAGTTCTCGTCATCCTCAACTTCTTTCTCCTCACATAAAGAAAAAAAAGCAGCTTGGGAAGGTGTTTGCTGTTTCCAAGGGGGTTTTCCTCTGCCCCAGAGGCTTGTTGTTGGTTTGGCCTTCTACCAAGACTTTGCTCCTTCAGATCTGCCTCTGTGCCTGTTTTGACACACATCCAAACACCTTGGCATAGGCAGGCTTACCTCTGCTTAGAGGTGGTCAAATAATCTGAGTGCTTCAAAAAAACTGACTTAAATTAGAAACGTTCTGGCATTCAAAAAGACACAAACAACAACACGCAAGCAAACTGGCTGGCAACAGGGCGCTTCTGCGGTGGTGGTGGTGGTGTCATCCTGTGTCGTAGGACAACTCACTGCATTGTCAGTAGAGGCAGAGGCTGAAATGTTTGTGCCCCAGAGCCACCTTTGGGTGAGGTGGGGGAACCTTTTGGCTACCCTGTTAATCTGTAGTCACTATGTCAGTAGAAGCTGAGGAAACCCTCCCTCACGGATGTGTATTCACTCCCGATGTTCAGCTGCACTTTTCTAATAGGAGTTCACAGTGTTGAAGGCCTGAAAGGTAAAATACAAGTAGGATATTTACTGGCTTTTTAAGGAGTAACTGATTATGGGACGGATGCCCTCAGCATCTCTTCCTTCAGTATGCATGTACTAACAGATGCACAGATAATTTTTATTTCTCTCCAGACATGTGTTCTTTCCCAGCTGTGGCCATCAATTGCTGTAGAGGGTTCTTAAAGAGGGACCTTTTACAAGAGCACATAGGGACAGGACTAGTGGGGATGGCTTCGCGCTGAAAGAGAGCAGGTTTACTTTGGATATTGGGAAGAATTCTTCCCTGTGAGAGGGGGTGAGGCCCTGGCACAGGTTGCCCACAGAAGCTGTGGCTGCCCCATGCCTAGAAGTGTTCCAGGCCAGGTTGGACAAGGCTTGGGGCAACCTGTGACAGTGGAAGGTGTTCCTGCCCGTGTAAGGTGTTCTTGCCCATGGCAGGGGGTGGGATGAGATGGGCTTTAAAGTCCCTCCCAACCAGAACTATTCTGATTCTGCCGTTTGAAGGAATTCTTTAAATTATTTATTTCACTTATACAACCTGTCTACAGATTATTTTGTAAAGTAACCCCCAGAAACTTGCAAAAAATTTTTATAAGAATGAACATGTGGCTTAATAAATGTAATTGTTTAGCTGTTGAGCATCTAAGGCCTTGTGGTTTTATTTTGGATAACCCCTGTGTATTCTAGGTGATAGATTTAAATCACCCACTGTTCGTTGAAGTTTTGTGGGGTTTTTTAAAGAAGAATTTTCCGAACATCAAGAGGACAATGCAGTTTGTATTGATGAGGCTGGAAAGAATAGGTTACAGGAGTCTTAAGCACTCATTAGCAGCTATTTCTTGCTCCAGAAAAAGGAGTTCATTTGCTATTACCCGAGTTATTGTTGTGTCTATCTTTTCTCTCTTTTATGCCTGACCTTTTAGCAGCAATTTCATCTATCCTTTGATGACTGAGTCTTGGGCAGTGGTATTTTTTAAAATAAACTTAAGGAAATTCAGATTAATTTCTTTAGAAACAAATTAGGTATTTTCAATAATATTTGCAGTTACCAAGAGCTATTCTCAAAACTAAATTTCATAAAATCACAGCAAAGGTATTTGCCACACCTTTATAATCTTTCCACAAAGCCCAGGTTGCTGCTGCTTCAGTTATGTTTGCCTGCATATTGTCCATTGGTGTTTAAGTGTTGAATGACAAACTGCCAGTACCTTTTTGGTAACACTAGAGTCGAAATGAGTTGAATTCCACTGTATCTGGAACTTTTAAAGGAACGCTCTCAACTCTGACTTAAGTTTTGTTACATTTAAGTGATGTTAAGTTTACGTTCTGTTAATTTGAGTTCTGCCGGGTTTAGGTTCTGTTAGGATTAATTTCTGTCAAGTTGTGGAGTTGAGAACTGATTCTGGGCCACTGCTGAAGACATTTATTAACACACCTGGGGAGGATTGGGAAGAGTGGCTGGAGCTGCCTTCTGAAATATGGAGTGAAAGATCTGAAACTAATGAACTGCAGTGTTAGGTCACACGTAAAACAACCGGTTCTCCCTCGCCATGGTTTTGTTAGGAACAAGGATATTTATCAAGATCAGTTTCTGCAGTTTTGTTGGGGTAGCTGTGCTAGGTTACCTGCAGTCATTACCAGCTGACTAAAAACCCCAACAGCTGCACGAAATTAAGAGATGTTGTGGTATGAGAGTCATTCTGCATTTCCTTTGCAGTGCCATTTGCAGGGGTGGGAAGCCTGAGGCCAGCTTCCCTAGAGAAGGAGACCTGGTTGGCCCTTCCCTTTGCTCCAAGGGATTTGTCAAATGTCATCCAGGATATGTTGGAGCCAAGAGCTGTGCTTCAGTCTCCCAAACACAGCATGCCTCAGCCACAAGGGCCTCTGCCTGTTTAAAGCACAAAACACACCTTTTTACATGAGTAGTGCTCAGGTGGCTGAGGCTGTTGAAATTGGTCCAGTCTTGGCTGTGTGGAGCTATAACCTCTATTTAATAGGATAGATGGGAGATGAGATGTAGCAATGGCCCTTGAGTGTTGCAGTTCAGATGACAAATCATAAGGTCTTCTCAGTGGCCTAATCAAAAGAATAAAAGATTTTAGGCTGATTTGGGGGGAGTAGTATTACTAAGTAAATCTGTGTCCCCACCTATCCCACCATGATCATCTGACATAAATGCTGTCAAAGAGAGCAGTGATAAAATACTCTGAGCATCTAGAGATCCTCAAGGGACTTAATGCAGAGAAATGCTCACACAGGTGAAACTTCTTCACAGCATCAAGCAAATTTTAACTAGGTAAAAGTGGAAATTGTAGTTTACTGTGGGTTGGCTTTCTGGCACTTGTTTAAACATGGAAGGCTGCAGAATAGCAGACGTACAAGAATGTGTAGTTTTAACAGTTAAGCCTAATTGTTACCTGGAGTCAAACAGCAGTGGAGCTTTTGAAAATTTGGGTCAGCTTGTGTGGCACTGCGTTTTTCATGACTGTCCTGACAAGGCTCTGGAAAGTGGGTTGCTTAATTACGTTCAGCTTGTCACTTGCCATGACCAGTATGTCCTGTCCTGCATTTGTGACTAACTCGTGAGGGCTTTACAACCGTTTGTCAGTGCTGAAATGAGAGATTCTTGCTGGGCTGTGGAACGGTCGATGGCGGGTGCAGTAGCTAACTTCCACTGGATAACGGGTTTTCCCTTTGCCCTGCAGGTCCTGCGTGGGTGACTGTGTTGGCACTGAGTGCCCCGTGTGCCACATGCCAGCCTGGGTGCAGGATGCACAGATCAACCGGCAGCTGGATAACATGATCCAGCTCTGCAGCAAGCTGCGGCAGCTCCTGGGCGCCGGCGCCTCAGGTGAGACTCGCCCGGCTCCCTGGTGGCTGCAGAGTCCAGGCCACCCCGTTTCATCTCACAGGCTTTACAGGGAATGAGCAGTGCAGCCCTGCTTGAAATTCCGAGAGGCTGTTCCAAATCGCGTTTGGAAAATTTGATTTGAAGAGAGCTGTCTGTATGGATTGCTCGTTCTTTGAATCTGTTTTACTGAGAAATCCGCACGAGCGGGTTAGTCCATAATTCATTAGAATCCGTTTTCCAAAATGACATGAAAGTGGGAGAGATTGCTGAGTCACGTGGCACAAAGCAGAGGCACAGGTTGTCATATCTTATGGGAGCCCCGGTGTGTAATGTCCTGCATTGTATTAGGGGGCCCTATTAAGGAGTTAATGCATATCTTCTCCTGCCCCTGGCTTTCTGTGCACTGAGTTGTGCCTGCTGTCCCAGTAATTTTCAGTTCAGGGTTTTTGCCCGTGGGAAGAATTATCTGTGTTCCTTGCCTAAAAAGAGGAAGGAAGCAGATCTTAACTTATTTACTTTCTGGTCCCTAACAATCAGCTAATCTGCTGCAGTGAAGTTTTGTCATTGCTGACTCTGCTAGAAGATTGCAGAGAATGTACTCTGGGAATTCATCTCTATCAAATTTTAGGGTGTTTGTCAAAGTAGGAAAAACTGTAGTGAAATAAACATAGGCGATTGTGTGTTTCTTCTGCAAGCTCAGAGAGGAGCATTTATGTAATACCAAGTTTTAGAAAACATTAATTTAGTTGTCAGATACAGAACAGGTAATTCTTCCTTCATTGTTGCTTCCTAATATGTTTGTCTAAGTTAAAGATTCTTTTTCTGTGTCTAATCCCATCAGCACCTTCATTCATTTATGGAATAGCTCTTTATTGACACCAAAATGGATTTTAAGTGACGAGGCTGGAAGCCTGTGTCTAAGTATAAAGGAATACATTTTATATAGGTATAAAATCCTATGGTGATGAAATCTTCTGGAGCATAGAAAACAGATGGTGGCTTAAATAGGATTTCAGGGAAACATTTTAAGTGATGAAGGCTTTTAAAAGCACACTTGGAAGCGAATCATTCTGAGAGGAACTATTTGTGGTGTTATAAATAAAGCATTTAAAATACAACATGGTAGCATTATTGATACTGTTTAGATGTTTTGAAGAACTCGTAGAGATGGATTAACTCTTAAAAATTGGTCTGATGTTTAACTGTACTAAAAGTTGAATAGTACATTTAATCCCATAGTTCTTCTAAAATAAAGTCTGCATGGTGTGGCTAGGCCACAGAACTAAATGAGGTTCTTTTTATCATCCTTTGTTCTGACTTAAAAGCAGACACAAAATAGAAGTTTAGAAGAGTGTTTTGTATGAAATGATTTGGGAGATGCCTTTCAGTCACTTGTAATCTTTGCAGTGTGCCAAGGATTAGCACAGTGGCCTTTTGGATGTGTGTTACTGAGGTTAGGAGAAAATCCTCCCGAGCTGGTAACAGTTCACTGTCAGGAATGGCTTGAGTTCATAAGGAAATCAGCACACCTCTAAGAACAGCCAATTGCATGTTGGAAAACAAAATATATGGTTGAAAATCACAGGATATTGTAGCTTTAGAGATTTTGAGAGCAAATTCTTCAGGATGTTTTGTCTCTCATCTCCGGAAAATCCCTCACCTCCCATAGATGTCTGGATACATTAAGTTCTGCCTTGAACTTAATGTATCCAAAAAGAAATATGTTTGAGTTTGGAGAATCATGGATTCTCTTCTCTTGTTAAGGACTCGCTTTCATGTTCTTACAGCACTGTACTTCTGTCAACAATATTTTCTTCTCTTTTGTGTTAGAAGGTCAGAAATTGTACTTTATGTTCCAGTAAAGGAAATAGACCGAAAAATCAATCTTTCAGTGCAGGAAAGGAAGAGAAGCAGTTGAAAAAAATATTTCCATATATTTGTTTTATGTCCCTTTTGCGTATTTGCTGTGTATGCCTTGTTTTGAGACAGGTGTGGCTTCTCTTAAATCTTGTTGGAGATCCTTGTTGACACTGAAATTTCTAAGTGCATCCTTCTAGTAATTTCTTTTTGTCTCTGACAGAGCTAGTGCGTGCAGTAAGTTGTGTGTTTTTCTTTTTAAAAAACCCATGGAACTGCTGTGACTGAAAAGGATAGGGTTAAGCTCACACTGAATATTTCAAATAAAAAAATCCCTGTACCCTGAGGTTCCACAGTAGACATAAGAGGGATCTCACTTTGTATTCCATTGGGATAAAAATAGCTTCTGCCAAACAGCATGTGCATTATAAGAAGCAGCAGCAAATAATTCAGGAAAGACTGCACAAAACAGCTAATACTTGCCTTTTAAATTAGAGGGAAAGCAAATGACACTCCTGGGGTGACTGAAGCCTAATTGACAAACAACAAACCTGAAACTGGCTGGAAAACACAAATTATAGGTGGAAAATTCAAGCTATAGGTAGGAAATGCTGAACCTCTGAATTCATTCACTTGTTAGAGGTTTTATATGTTTAGTCCATGGCAAGGTGAGGAGAGGTGCCTGACTTTTTGGCTGCCCTGTGCTGGACCTTCCTAAGGGTAAAGGGGAGCTGGCTGGCAGGCACTGCAGATAGGATGGCTGCAGCTCAAACTCTTTGGCTCTAATGTTGCAGTGTCCAGGAGGTCTTGGGAACTGACATTGGTGGGGTGATGGGCTTCACGGGCAGGTAATTCCTAAGGACTTGTTGACTCATGGGCATAGTGTACATAAAACACTGGATTTGTTGATTTACAGTGATGATTTTGAAAGAGAAGTTTAGAGTTTTCTGTGTAACATTCTTTAAAAAGAAGAGATTGTTGTAAATTTTCAGAACCATCACCAACCGTTTATAGTTGATTTTACCTTATTCTTTGCAGCAATCTGTTTCACTCCTATACATCAAACAGAAAGCCTTCCTCCTCTCTCCTCATGCAGAGCTACACCTTGCAGGTGTTGGTCAAAGCTTCCCAAGCTCGTGCTGATGCTGGTGGGCAGTCAGTGAGATCAATCAGCCTTTATAGTACCATGACCTTGTTTCACATTTACTGAGCGTGGAACTCCTGTTGTAACAGATTACATTGCATTTCATGGATGCTCTGACGTTTTTCATAACACCTAAAGATGACGTTTTGAATAGCTGGAATTTCTCCCTGTTCCCCCCCGGTGTTGAATACTTAACTTGCAAAAGAATAATTCTTCAGTGGAGGCACTAATGTTGCACAGATGGTACCAAAGCTCTTCCCTTTGATTTTTAATAAGGGACTAGTTTGTCAAAGAGAATTCTCAACTTCTGCTCTGAAGCCCGTAATAGAGAATAATTTGAAAGGCACACAATGTGGATCATTATATTCCTTTGATGCAGATTAATAATAGCTAAACCACATTTTCTAATTGATCCTTTCTTTCCCCCTGCACTAACCTGCTGTTGCACTACAGCAGAACTTGGAGATGGAGCTCTAGGTGCAAGGCACTGACTGTCTCCTGGTATTTTTGTCTACTCTCAACCCTTTTAACACTTGAGAAATCCAACTCTATTAGATGTCAGCATTGAGAAACTTGGGCTTATTATGTGCAAGTAACTCTTAATTTAGAAATAATTCAGTTACTACATTGTGTATCTGAATGTTACGTTTAATAGGTATTGGAGGCTAAATTTAGTGCATTTATTATAGGCTGATTCTAATACTGTTATTGTGGATGCTCTTTATGCTATTGCAGATGCTTAAAATCTAGGATTAGTAAGGAATGCTCTACTGATTTACCTTGTCTAAATGCCTCTGAAAATTTTTGGGAGGACACTTATGTATTAAAAAGATAATTAAATCAAAATCATAATAGTAATTTTTTTCAATCCTGTTGAGATTCAAGCTCAAGCTTCAAACTCAGAGACAGCAGAGAATTCATTTGGATTGATTTTATTGTAAGCAATTTTCTCTGAAGGTACTTTACTGAATGAACTTAGCCACCAGATAATACCCTCTTTATATAAATTAACATTTACTTATTAAATCATAAGAACTTCTTTCAGCTTCTTGGCGCTGGATCTCCCCTCTTTCTTTCTCTCTCTCAGCTCTGGGTCCATCAAAAGATTTGATTTTCAGGGAAGGTAGATTGGCCATTTGTCCAGGTTGCTTTGGCTCCCTACCTTGTACACTTTGGAAATGGAGGAAGGGGTAGCAGACCCTAAGAAAAACCTGAAAATGCAGTTTCCTCCCCTGGGTGTGCAGGGCTGGCCTCTGGATTGGAGGGGTGTCTTTGTCAGGATATGGGGCATCTTTTAGTCATGTCCCATGAGTGTCTCCTTGTTGTAGAACGTGCAACATGCTCTGTTACACCTCAAGTCATTGCAGGTGAGGAAGAACACTCCTGGGAAAGTATTTATTTGGCATGTTATATTTTCAGCAGGTTTTTAATAACCTGACTAGTAAGTCCCTGCTGAGCAACCAGTAATGAACAGATCAGTTCAGGAAGCCTCGTGGTGGATTTTTCACAGGCTTTCCTGCTGCCAGAAGTGGTACATCCAGTGTAAATGCTTCATTGTGTTCTGCTGCTTTAGATCATACTTCTGAAGGACAGTGCCTTTGATTGAATTTGTCACTTGGACTTTAAAGTCTTGCTGTGCTATACACATCAAAAAGAATTCTGGCCATCATAAAATTGTTGCACAAATTACTTCTGCAAGCCGATTTTATTCTTTCTCTTTACTTGGGAATGACTGATACTTTTAGCAAGGTAAATATTTTACAAGGAGATCTGCTAGTTTGTGTAAATACTGAAGGCAAGATGAGTAAATAGTAACTTGTGTTTTATATTTTGCATCTGTTTTCAATCAGGCTCTTCCTTTTTTTAGATGTTATTGTCAGAATGAGATTGGATATGATCTCAAGGCTAGCTAGTTCTGAAATTTCAGTCTCAATTTCAGTGCTTTTTTTCTTGTTTGCACCAAGCCCAGCCTTAGAGGAAAACCAAATGGCTGCAGTTCTGTACTTCATGATTATCTTCAGATGCCTAAATGATTGATTAACTAGCTTCAAGCTGTATTCTTATTGACACTTTTGGTCTGATGGCTTACATATTCCTCTAGCTAAATCTAATATGTAACAGGATTTAATTCGAGGGGTAAGTAGGCTAATTGAAATCAAGATTAAGGACACATTTAACTTTGCAATATTGCTTTTAAAGACAACTGTGAATGTCTGTTTCAGTGCTGAATTACTAGCTACACAGTTCTCTTTTAAGTGGAGTTTCAAATGCACTTTTTTGTGACTAAGGGATTGGAACCAGTGTGTTCGCTGCTATGAGTTTATCCCAGGTTGCTGTGAAAAACGGGCTGTAGTCACCAACACCAAAAATAACAGAGAAGGTATAAGATAATAAATTAGCCGTAGAAAGTTAATGCAGTGAAGTGAAAGTGATAGATTGTTGCACTGAGTGTCTGTCACTTTTAATAATGGAGACTTTGTATAGTTTATTTAAAGAATGCTTAAAACCCTCCCATCCCTTCTAATCTTCATGTTCGTGCTGCTTCAAAAAAAAAAAAAAACCAAAACAAAATTCACATTGGTTTTGTGTTTGATTGCTATAAATCACCAAGACTTTTGTGAGTGGTAGTCCCTGGGGTTTGAGGCAACAGGAAGAATGAGCTGTGCATTTACTTTGGAGGACTTGTCCAAATAACCTAAAATAACACCAGTTCAGAATGAAGGAATTGGTAAAAAATCTGCTATAGTTCTTTGGTGTCAAAAAAACCTGTCATGTTAAATTCGTGTCTAACTTTGAGGTCACTTTATACTCCTTAATTTATTCTTAAGCTATTGAAGACTATTTATGTCCTCAGTCCTTGTTCTCAACTGTTACTTCATGTGCTGGGAGTACAGGATATTCCTCTGTCATTCTGGTCATTGATTTGTAATGTGCTGTACGGCGTGGTTTATCAACTTGCTCCACTGCATATTTTTAAAGAAATGTTTGAGGTCATCAAAATGCTTAGCTTTCTGGAAACTATTTGCTGCCCAGGGTAAAGGATCAAATTACAGGACACAATTGCTTACAGATTTTTTATATATTCCTCTGGGTCATCTGCTATATCTGTGGAATCAGTCAAAATTTCTCAGGAATGTTTGACATTTTTATAAGGATATTGTTTTTGCATGCTTACAGCTATTTTTCCTTTTTGTCTTTGGATGAACAGTAATATCTCTTTAGAAAATTGTTTCTGTGCTCTTTTGTGTATGCATGTGCCTCTTTGTTAAACCTATTTCCAAGGAAAACTGAGTAAGAGAACCGACTTCTGTTCTTTTCTGACCTGCTCAGAGCTCTGCTGTGCACGTGATGTGTTGTGAACCCAGACTGCTGAAGGAATTTCTCTGCCAGGATGCTCACTTGCCTGATGGATAGCTGTAGCTGCACTGGGATCCCTTGAGCTCCAGACTGGCATGTGGCCTTGCCAGGGCTTTTGAAGTCACTACATGTGTCTTCTCAGAAGGAATGAAGGCGCTCATAGATTGTATTTAGTAACACTTAATCAATTCTTGCAGTTGTTGTTATGATCTTTTTTTGCTTTGTGAGGTTCTGAAGAGTACTCCATAATTATTTTTACCCTTTCCTCATGCACTTAGATTCAGCAGAAGAGACATCCACACTGACTGACTCAGACTTGGGAAAAAAGAGCAAGAAGGACCAGATAAAAATGTGGTTCAGCCCAAGAAGCAGGAAGATTCGATGTGTTGTGAACAGGAGGCAGGCTGAGACTAAAAGCAATGACCTTGGTCAGGACACATCTTCAGTTTATGATTTCTTTCCTTCCCCTCCTCATGAAAAGCCCTCCAAGCCAACAAAAAGACCAACCCAGAGACAGATTAAGAAGATGAAGAAGAAACATCTAGCAGACATTAACAAAGAGTGGAGCTTAGAGAAACCTCAGCAGAAGAGAGCCGAGGAGAAGACTCCCAAGGAAAAACGTGTGACCATCTGCAGTCAACCAGTAGTGCTGTGCACTCAGGAACCAGAGAGTCCTGAAGAAAGACCTCAGCAGGAGTCTGTAAAGGAAGCTGACTCCAGCAATAATACAGAACATGTGGAAGTTCTACCACAGGTAGAATCCTCAGAGAAGAAAGATAACAGTGAGGTCGTGTGCTGTGCACGAGATAGCAAGGGAAAAAAGTGTGCTGCAGACACATTGCTCTCAACAGCAAATGAAGTTACACCTTTGAAACGTGGAAGGGAGCAATCCAGACTTCAGGGTACTCCTCAGTCTAAAAGAGCAAGGAGAAGTCAGAGGGGCATTCCTGGGAAGTCAGGCAGGCAGACTGATGGCTTAGAGGAGTCACTGCAGGGCTCCCCCATCTCCCCAGCCACTGAGCAGACACCAGTTCAGGTTTCTTCCTCTGCATCCAAACTCATGGAGACTGGAGTGAAGACAAGAAGATCTGCAGCACTCCAAGCCTTAAATAGTCCTTCCCTTTCAGAATCTCCCTCTACCCCATCCACTTCTAAGACTTGCAGTCAAGTAGCAACACCACTCAGTCCTTCTGTGTTGAAATCCCCTGGTGTCAACACAATTGCCAGAAGAAATTACAAGGGAGAGACTTTGCTCCATGTTGCTTCCATCAAGGTAGGACCATCATCTTCTAGCTCAGCTTTAAGCAGAGGTTTAAAAAGACAACGTTGTTTTAAAAACATTCTGGAAACCAGTTACTTCAGAAGATCCTATTTGGGGAGGGAAATCTCATTTTATAATCTTTTTCTTCTAGGCTTATTGGGAAGTTTCCAACCTGATTCTCTGATTTCATAAAGAAATGACTGTTCAAATGATCAAAGATGATTGTACTTAGGAACTCAAAGCATTACAGTGTCAGTTATACCTGTGAGTTCTAGGAAGTGATAAGCATTTAAATGTGTTGGCCTCGTGTGCCAGAAAGCTGTCTCAGATTTGTTGTAAGGAGTTTAGGAAGTATTTCAGTTCTCACTGAGTGACCTTGATCACTTCAGTCTGAGCTGGTAACTCAGCCAGGACAAGATCTTATTTATAAAGATAACTCTGTGAAACATTGAGATCCAGTACCTGATGCAAGTGTTGGCTCAAGGGGAATGAGGTGCTGCACCCTGTGATTCCCATGCTGAGCCCTATGCTCCAGAGGGAGGGGACAGAGTTGGGGTGTTCCCAGTTTTATGTAAGATCAGTATTATTCCTGGAATGACAGCTGTCACTCATTATGCTGTGAATATCTCAACCAGTTCCTGGTGTGGTAGAACTTCATGGCTTTGCTCTTTGCAGGGGCTGTCCTTGCCCATTACTTTGTAAAAGTTAGGTAAAACATGTCCCAGATGCACTCCTGGCAGCTCCCTTCTGAGAGGTCACTTCAAAGAGTTTGTAGTCTGGCAATTTAAATGTACTTCGTGCTAAATCATAAAATACAAACGCTGTGTGATTAATAAACTGCATATACTGGAAGAATTGATTCCTCTATAAGCACCTGACATTTATGCAGCACTTCTGTCTGGTGAGAGAGAGGCTGTTCTTGATAAATAACTGTGTCCTCTTTCAAAGGCATTCTAATAAGCCACTCCTGCTGCACGAGACCTTTTTAAATGGAAGTGTCAGCTGAGCTGAGTCAAGTTCGAATCTCATATTTGATGTCATTAATATGGAATTTGGGGGGAGAAAATGAAACGTTGTCCTCACAAGACTCAAGAGCTTTGAAGGAGAGATCTCTTGTTGCCTCTTGTCATAAGTCCTGCATATTCCTCTTTATTAAAACACTGTTTACAAATTACCCTTCTGTGATTTTCTGGGAATTTCTAACGAATACAGTCATGACTGATTGGTTCTGAAAAAAACAGGTCTGCCTTGACAAGTTTGCACACAGGTATGGTTTCCAGCAATATGCCTGATGCTTCTTTGGAACTCGGGTATTTCATCTAAGAAAACAGCATCCCTGCAGCTTGTTGAGACTCTGAGTATCAGCATATTGGTGATATGCCAGTAAGGTGGTTTTTCATTGCAAAGCATTTTGATGATAAATGTGGAAAAATTAAACAGTTCATGCTGTAGATAAAAAGGATAAACACGTTTTGATTATTGAAGTTCAGTGGTGTTGCTGGCACTCCTTACTGGCATTGATTCCACCAAAAAAAAAGCTGACTTCAGCTGGAGTGTGGGCAGTGGGATGGGCTTTTTCAGTCCTGCGTGTGAGTTCCTTTATGTGTTGTCTTTTGATGTTTATAATTATTGAGCTAAAGTTGGAAATGGCTTCTGTTCCTCATTAGTTCTGCTGTGTTTTTTATCCAGCAGCTCCATATTTATTCATTAAAGTGCTCATTAGTAAAGGCTTGTGTAGCTAGTTAGGGCTTCAGGGTGATCCCAAAGTTTGCTTTGAAAAGGAACTAAACACGAGGAAAGTGATCCCTTGGTTATGATCTTTTAACTTGCAGGAACCCTGTATGAACTGATAAAAGTATTTTGTCAGACTGGTCTGGAAAATACCAGGCTTTATCCTCTTTGTATATTTTCAGTGTGGGGTTTAGATTTGTTGGTTTGGGCTTGGTTGCTGCTTTGTGGTTTTTTTTTTCCTTCAAACCAGTTATGTTTGTTTTTTTTTTTCTGAAAGAAGCATTTCTCTCCCAGTTTTGTTTTATGGGCAATTTTTTTTCTTGTTTTTACAGCCAGTAATGTTTTTCCATGTGTGTAAAGGGAAATAGACTTGTAGCTGACACCCTCCCCCAAAGTAAAATTAAGTCTAATTCTCTGGGACTTCATTAATTATAAAAACAAATCTGTATTATTTTCATTAGCTGTTAGGGTCTAATACCCAGAATTTAATTAAGGCTAATTGAATTCCCCTTTTTTTTCTTATTTAAAAGAGATCATAAACAACATTAGCAGGCATGAAAAGTAAGAGTGTTGTGCTGTTTGTAATGATTCTGAAGGATTGTCCCCATTTACTACTACTATTACTAGTTATTATTTCACTGAAATCAAAATGGTTCTCAGGAAAGGTTCTAGTGTGGATTAACTTAATGCTGAGTTTAACTAATAAATGAAAATAGAAGTGACCTTCATGTAGCAAACAGCAGTTACATTTATCTTCATAGTCATTAAAGGTGAAAATCCCAACTAGTTAAAATATAAAATGTGACCTATTCAACTCTGAATACTCTAAACTAGTGGGAATTGCCCTACCAACAGCCCTTCCACATGGGAATTTTTTTACAGTAAGAGAACAAATTGTTCCCAGGACCAGCTCTTCCATGGCAATTAAATCACAGCAGGAGTTAGTGCAGAGTCCTAAATCTGCTGGGGAGAGGAGAACCCCCCAGTTCCTTTCTGCATTTCAGGTCTGGGTGGTGCCTGTGCTTCTCCTGCTTTGCTAAGGGAAGTGCTGGGGCAGAGCACAATGGAATTGTGCCACTCTGCATTCCAGGGAGAGGGACAGTGAGCTGCAGCACAGGAGGGTAACAGGGGCCCTTGGCAGCAGCCTCACTGTTACAAGGAGTGGATGGGAAATAGCTGGGAGAAGGCTTGTGATGCTTCAAGTTAGGAGGAAATAAGGAGTTGTCCCTGCTCTGAGGAAAGAAGAGTTTGCCTCTGTGCAGAGCATCTACTTAGTTTGAAGAGAGAGCTGGTGTATTTGCACCAGTTTTGGTTACCTCCTGTTGCAGGGACCCTCTAGTTTGGACAGCTCATGATGGCTTGAGGGCTCACAAAAAGGCTTCACCCATGGCTAGGCTGCTATGCAGGACTCTTCATGGTCATTGTAATTAACACAGTAAAATACCAGTGAGATAATTCCTTCTGAGCCGTGAGAGTGCTCCTTTTATTGCTTTGTTACCAGTTAATGACACATCAGGAAGGAGAGCAGAGAGGATGATGTGGATTTGTGAGCATCTGATGGCAAATATCAGGATGGCTTTTAAATCTTGTTTTCAGGTTTCTGACCTAGTCAGCCGTGCACTTCCTTGCTTTTGGTACTGAATCTGCATGTATCATGGTTGGGACATTGTCACAGAAGAACATCTCCCCTCCTGGAGAAAGGAGGTCAAGGCAAATATGAAACAGTGCGATGGTTTCAAATGCAGGACTTGAGAATCTGGGAACTGGCTGTGAGTCAAAGCAATCCATCTTCCCAAGTGCTGATTTGAAAGCCTGGAAACAAATTACCATTTCTTTTTCAATAATGCTTTGTTGTTACTTGTCTTGTTTCTGAGGCTGGGTAACTTCTTGCATGTTTTCTCTTTATTAAAGGTTAAGCATAGCTTCTTGTATGTTTGTTACTAGGGAATGGTCTGCTGTGTAGGGAATTCATTTGAGGAGTTTGAGGTGAGAAACTTGCTGGATCCTGGAAAGAGTTCACAATTCCTATAAGCTCTTTAATTCATATTTGTCCTCCTTGACCATTTATGAGTTGTAAATAATCTAGTTCCCCCACAGCTTAAACAAACAAATGGCATTGTGTTTGAAAGGGGGTCTTTTTGGTTCATTTGTTTGACCTAAAGATTGAAGTTGCTTGATTAAATTGGTAAATAAAAGAAGAAATATTTGGTTGAAGGAGTACAGGCTTTTAGCTTAATCTTCATGTACTGTCCTAATTCGTTGGATCTCTCTCTCATTAACTGGTAGAATATGTTTTCTGGTAGAATACGTTTTCATTTATTTAGTAATTTGACTTTTCGGTGAAAAACACCTTGATTAATGGAAATTGTAAAGGGCAAAATGGAAAAAATACCCCCTGTAAAATAGGACTAAGAGGACACTTGCAGTTCTTCACCATATGTATTAAATTCAGGACTTGACGGAAAAGAAAAAAAAACCCAACAACCTTGTGTAAGCCTAGTAGAGATGGTTTTCTGGGCTTATGCCAAGACGTGGCTGCAGGAACTAAATTCTCCTTGGGAGGAGGAAGTGCTGAAGCCCTGTAAATGCTCTTCCCTGTCTAATCTACTGCGGGCTCCGGCTCTGCCAACAGATGGCCCCAGTGCCTTTCCTGCTTCCCTGGTTTCTTTCCCCAGCTCCCGGGAGCTGCGGTGCCGAGGAAGAGCAAACCCGTGGCTTTACTGCCTTGTCACTACAGCTGAGCTTTGTTATGAGCATGAAATGTCCTGAGCTTTGTTTGTTCCGAATGGATAATTCTGCATTCTGCAGTAGCTCCTGCCTCTTCAAGAGCCTGGATGTAATCCTTCATTGATAATTAGATTTCAAAATAAACACTTGCCTTTGAATTCTTAATGGTAGGAGCATTTTTCTACCTGGTCTTTGCCTTGTTCTCCCTTTCTGAACGAGAAGTGTCTCCATTTAACAGAGTTTCCCCTCTGTTGCTGCAGACTGCTAAGAGGGTCTCTGCTTGTGTCCCCTGCTTATGTCTTCTTAGTGGAGACTGGTGGTTTTCCTGCTGCATCAAATATACTCAAGGAACTAAATGTACAAATTTAATTTCGGCATTAGTCAAAGCACATCTTTATGCAGCATGTTGGAGTCAGTCATTCCATACTAATAGGTGTAGTTTCTTCTGCTCTCTTGTGGAGGGAAGACATGGAATTGACATATTTGTGTCTGGGATTTGAACCTATGTGGTCCTTACTCTTTCTTGTTTAGAGTTTAGCAAAACATTTATTAGCTTATAAATGTTAGTCATTCCATCAACTTTGATAGAAGTGGACAATGTAAAAAATAACCAAACCACTTTTTTTTTATGCTTGGATCACAGTTATTTGTCTTGACTTGTCATCTAAACCTGTTATCAGCCTCTGGAAGATCCAGGCAAATGTCAGAGGCACCTGTGGTTGGATTTGATGATCTTATAGGTCTTTTCCAACCAAAATTATTCTGTGATTGTGGTCCTGCTTGCAGGAGGGACTTGATAACATGTCTATTAATGATCTGCCACTTGAAATTTAGTCTTCTGCTTTTTCTAGCTAAATGTTCATGTTATGGTGACTGACTGAAGAGCTTCTGAGGACACAAAAAGCACATTCTCCTGGCTCTGTTTTGTTAACATCTCTCTTGTAATCCTGATTGGCAATGCCCATCCAGTCACTGCACAGCTCATGACAGCTTTCCCTCCTTGCTGTCACTCTCAGTGCTCAGTGCTGGTTGTAGGGACCAGCTTCCATTTACAGATGACATGATGACAATATTTATCTTCTCTAAGCAGCAAAACACCGATTTTCTAATTTTGACGTGCGCCTGGATTTAAGTCAGGGAAAGTTGTCAGTCCCGGTGTCCACACCAGCAACATTTCCTTTTTTGAAGCCACAGTGATGTTTTACAAATCAGTGCTCACATAACTGATCTGAAAAGCTGTGATAGTATCTGGTGCCCACACAAATTATTAGCTGTGCTTCCTGCTTTCAAGCAGTACTCCTGAAATGTCAAACCCTTTGCAGTACATGTTTGCAAACTGAACTTTAAATGATAAGCTCAGCTCTCGCTCATTATAGATAATTGTGTGTTCTCTCTGTCTGGAAGGATCTTAATGCTGAGCACTGTCTTGGCTGCCTCTGAATAACTCCTCAGGTTTGATGTATGTCTGTTACCTTGCAACCATAAAGAATATGCTGCTGCTAGAATCCTTTAATTGCTTTGAAAGGTAACGTTTTGCTGGGACATCCAGGTTGTGATATAACGCATGAAATTTATCTCTGATGTGTTAATTTGCTTGATGGTTGTAAAGCCAGCGAGTCTCAGCATTATTTTGGTGAATTTTGAGTTTACAGTTGTTGCTTGCTGGATTTATTTTTGCAGAGCAGTCTGTCTTAATATTTTTTCTAACTTAAAGAGTAAGGATTAAAGCTATTTTTGTTTTTTCAAAGAGTTTATTGGTAACAAAATTGGATTAAGTTTGTTTTTATTGTATTTAAAGCTTAATATAATTCTCTCACCTTTTCCAAGGCATGCTGTGAGTAGCACCTGGAAATTCCTTGATTTTCCACTACTTAAAGGCATTGAACTTGGTATATATCATGGGTTAAATTTCTCTTCTTCAGATCTTTTTTTATATTGCATATTTGGCCTTGGCAAGAGCTACATACCAGTTTGTATGTTAATAGTACCTTCATTTGGGATCTCAGTACCCTGGTCTAGGCAAAGTGTCAGCAGCTGTCTTTAAACACTTTATTTTGCCTAAAATAATAAGAATTGAGGCCTGCACTGCAGAGATCTCCTTTCCTCAGCTTCTACAGGCACCTTCTCCTTACCTATTTATAGCTGCATCTGGATATGCTCCAATCTTATTACCAACTTTGCTTTTCAGGGTGTCAAAACTTCTGATTAGTAAATTTGCCCTTTTGCTTCCTTTGCCTCATCTCTATCCAGCCTCTTTTCCATAGGCTCTGCATCAGTTTCCACCCTTTCCACACCTCCTTGCTTACAATGAAAGCTGAACGTAGCATTTTTCCAAAAAGCAAATTAAAACTATTTTGGTAGATAACTGTCAGAAAAAGTGTCAGTGAGATTCAACATAAAGCAGTAATTGCAGTGTTAAATAAAACTCTTTTCCTTTCGTGGAAAACCAGTTTCTAGAAGCTTGTCAGGCTTATTAATTTATTTCACCTATGTTTTCAGGCAGTTATTTAGATTAGCTTGAAAAAAATCCAGTCTGAAGGATGAGGAAATTCTCAATAAACGTTCCTGACTTTAATCCTTGCAGTTTGACTGTCGTGGACAGATTGCAATTAGTGCAAACTTTTCCATTTATTTTGAATTAACTCTGTTACATGCATAGTTTTTATCTAGAAATATGTATTTGTGTAAAATGTGTGGATGGTTCTAAATGAACAGAAATTATTAACTGTGGTCTCCAGATCAGCTGAGCTTTTGTTATCCTGACAATATCTACATGGAAAGCTTATATCATTACGTTTTTATTGCAGCTAAATTTGTAGTTGGGCATCTCTCAAATTTGTGTTATATCTGTGTATTTTCTTCATTACTTTTTCATAACTGTTGTTTTTTCCCTGTGTAGGGTGACTTAGCAGCTGTGGAGCAGCTGCTGAAAAACGGGGCAGATCCCAATGTCAAAGATAATGCTGGCTGGACACCACTGGTGAGTGTTGAAGGCTTCTTTCTGTCTTCTAAAAAGATTTCACTTCATCCCTCCATTCCTCTCTGATATTTTAGTTCCCTTCACACACATTTAGGTGACAGAGAATTATGCAAAGTGAAGAAGTGATGATAAACAAGGTTAAAAGAATTCATCAGCAACCACTGACCTGCCCAGGTGTCATTCTCCTTTGCTGGGGTGTAGGGCAGGCCACGGAATCAATCAGCCTGTGACTCTGCAAATGCAGAAAATACAGCTAGGATAACTCAAAAATGATCAATTCAAAACAATGTTTGTATTTAATGGGTTCCTAATGTCCTCAGTGGTTTGGAAATATATCAAGTAGTGGAGTGAAAAAATTGCTCGATTGAATTACAGAAAAGAAACAAAAGGTTCTTTTCAACCATGACTTCTTCCTCTCCTGCAGAACACTCCTGATAGCCTGTAATCTGCAGGGTTTTGTTCCCTGTGGTCTAATTTGCACACAGTTAGCCTTTGCTCAGTTCTTCTCAGGGCTTTTCATCAGTGCAGGGTTCCCAGGTAAATTCCTGTCAGGAATGTGACGTGGTATCCTTGCATCATCTTCCCTGGCCATCTGCAGAGTGCTTGAAGGTGCACGAGCTGCCGTGAGAGGAGTCCTTCTGTGAGTTCTGCTTCACCTGAGTTTCCCCTGTGGCTTTTCCCACCCAGCACGAGGCGTGTAACCACGGGCACAGGGAGGTGGTGGAGCTGCTGCTGCAGCACCGGGCGCTGGTGAACACCACGGGCTACCAGAACGACTCCCCGCTGCACGACGCCGCCAGGAACGGGCACGTGGCCATCGTGGAGCTGCTGCTCCTGCACGGAGCCTCCCGGGATGCAGTGTGAGTACACGTGGAGTGCTGCTGGCATTAACCACGGCTACAGCACCCAGAGTGGATGTGAAGTGAATGTGAAGCAGAGCTAGTGATAAATGTGGTTTATGTGGGTGGGTGTTAAATGTGTGCTCTGCTGTGCTTACTGGGTAGGTGTTTCCTTTCCATTTGGCTTTGTCCTAAGCTTTTCTGAGGATGCCTGAGTCATAGATAGCTGGAGTACTGGAGACCGTACTAGGAAAGTAACAACATATGCTCACCCTGATCTTACACTTTCCTGTTGGCATCTTGTTATAGCTGCTGTCAGCTCTAAGATGCTGAGCTAGATGAGTTTTGAACTGCTACAGCTGTTTTTTGTCTCTTTACTTTTACTACACTACTTGCTAGCAGAAGGCATTTTGCTCCAGTTTCTTCTGTTTTCACAAATGACATAGACACAGGCTGAGATTTAGGAATTTTCATTTTTGCCTTTCTGGATCAAAGCACTAATCCTTGTTACACCTTTTAATTAAAAAAAGAAAAAAAAGGCTAAATAATATTTTCAGTTGACTCTTCTCTGTAGTTAAATCTCATAAAGATTTTGTCATTTTTGTATAGGAGGTGCTAAAGAATCTTTCAGTCTATGAATAACCCTGCAGCCTTTTAGTATTCCAGGCACTGAATGTAATTTTAGGTGTTGTACTGTTGTTGTGCCAGGGCCTGTGTGTATAAATTTGAATCCAGAGCAAGTTGTCAATAGATGTGTGTGTAGAAACACAACAGGATGAAGTCTAGCATGATACAAGTTTCTGTGGCAGCCACATGAAAAAGCATAAACAAGTTCAGCTTAATCACTTCAGCTCTCAGTATTCACACACTTGAAGCTTACAGAATTAAGGTACTTTGTGGGAAAGCATAGGGTTTTCATAAAGTCCTAATCTTTAATATATTAGAGTTTATAAAACAACAAGACAAAGCCAAAACAAAGCAACAAGCTCTCAAGACTTCAGTATGAAAAAGTGAGACAAGGATCAGTTATTCATCTTCACTTTGTTCTTGAGCAGCAAGGACCAGTGCACCTGGAAAAGCTGACAGCTTCAGAGATTTTTCAAGCCACTTGAATATGAGGAACTGGTTGTGTCACACTTACCACGTGTTTGTCTGGTGTTTGAAAGCACAGGACAACCAACAGCTTTGCTGTGAGGTTGTGCCAGGGTTTCAGCTCTGGTGGGTTTGTACAGCCCAGGCTCCAAATGCCAGCTGTGGATTCTGCAGGGCTCCTGTTAGCCTTGGTCTCTGCTGCATGTGCTCACACAAACAGAGGTCAAACTGAACCTCTTTCAGCTCATGCTACATGAGCAAACATGACTCTGTTGAAACAGAAGCTTTTTAATCAGGGAAGGGGAGATTTATGTAAACCTTAAGCCCTGCTTTAACTTTTCACTGAATGTGGATAATGTTCAGTTAAAATCTGAGAACAAATTTAGCTGCCATTTATCTTCGTGTGATTTGTCTGGGTGCTGTGGCACAAATTCAGTCCTGTCCATCCCTCCTGGAATAACTGAGGCTTCCAGATCTTCTGTAGGCTCTCTGTCTCTGGCTGAAATACCACCATGTGTGTTGTAATTACACTGATGATGGAAAGGGCTTGGAGCTTCCCCTCCCCTAATTTTACAGACAGCATTAGAGCCACAGAGAAATAGATGTACAAACAAAGTGTTCAGGCTTGCTCTGCTGACCTCTTCCAAACACTGTCAAGAAACAATGGAAACAAGAACAGTGCATCTGAGACTCCTGAGAATGCCTTGTGCCTCCCTTCCCTCCTGTGCCCCAATAGCTCCCAGCAGTGAAGGGTGCTGTGATCTTTCCCTGGATCATGACTTTGCAAATCTTACAGGGTGTTTTTGCAGCCACTGCCTCTGCCAGTTGTAGTCCTAATTAAGCAGTGGTTGGATTTGGCTGGGTAAGTGGACTTGAACCTTGTCGCATCTAGAAGGTTTAGTTAATTCTTTTTTCCCTAGTGGATGCAGGTACCATTATAATGGAGTCACATCTGACAAGAAGCTTGTTTTTCTTCAGTGACTTTTTTCCTAGATCCCTGAAACCAGCAGACCACAGTTCTAAAAACAGGAGAGCAAGCTGATCACTTAAAATGGTGCAATTATAGTTCATTTCATTTATGGCTAGTTATAATTGATCTCTTTGTACTTAATGCTCACCTTCACATTATTGTTTTAGGTTCTTTACAGCAGAAATTGAAGCAGTGATGAGTAGAACTTGCATCTCCAAGGCTTATTTTCTTGAGAAGTGCCTTAACTTGAGAGGTGTGCAATATGTGAGCTAAGACTATACCAAACCAATTTTGTCAAATAGATAAATTGGTCTAATTTTAGTTCTCTTTTTTTTCTTTAGTGTATAAAACCCTTTCTAGTCCTTTTGTAAGCTCTTCAGGCTCACAATGAATTAACTTTCAGCCAAGCAGAGTGCCCTCCTTAATGTGGTGGGATAAAGTGATTCTTCTTTATCTCACAGGAGTGGGGAGGAAAGTTTGATTAGGTCACTGTGGTTACTAAAGTGTTTTACTTTAGCTAAGCTAAGTAAAATGTGAACATGACAAATGCATTCAAATGTTACTTGGGACACCATGAAATACATAGCATGGAACCTCACGGAAGTGACTGATGTCTTGCTGCTGTCTTAGCAGTAGAATTAACTCAGTTTTGTGTCTTAATGTCCCTTGTGTGTTGAAGAGTTAATCTACTGGAATAAAAACAGAGCTTGCATTGAACAGCCTTCTTAGAGCAGTAGTTTGGAAATTTAGCACGATGCTCAGTTGTGCCAGGTGAAATTTATGTTAAAGGTGTGCAGTAATGACTGACAGCAGGTCCAAAGGCAGGTAAGACCCCACTGGTCTGTAGAGGGATGTAGGATCTATCTGGAAGCAACTACAGCTGCTTCCTGAGAGACTCAGTGGGTGAGGTACAACCCTATCCAAAGAGCTGGGACTTCGCCATTTCAGATTTAGATAGCAGATATTCACAAACCCATCAAGTGGGCACATTCCAAGTGCCTTTCAGGCTATGTTTTTCTCCTTTCATGTTAACTTGTAGTGCATTGAGAAATAGCTCTATATAACAGGAAGCAGCCACATATTTTTTGGACCAAGCAAGAACAGATGAGGGCTTCCTCTTTTGCCAGAAATTAATCCTGGGATTTCTTTATTCCTTGGCAAAATTTCTTTTTGGAAATCTGTGAGATTTACTAGTCGCGGCACTTCAGTTGTCCACAACTTCATTGAAGTTTTCACTGACTGGGAGAAATACAAACTACAAATGAAAAATATTACATGGACCAATGGACCTATTAATTGTCCTACTGGTCCTGTTAATTTTTTTACGTTAATCTCCTACACATAACTAATTTTTATTTTTATGGCTTTTTTCAACGTGCTTGAATTCTGTTTTTTTCCTTTGCTTCACAGCAAGCCAAGTGATTTGAAAAATTAGATCTGTGCATTTGCAATTTCACAGTACTTTCTAAATGCTTTCACTCAAATGGGCTGTCTTTCCAGTTCTTCATGCACAATAAGTTTAGCATTAGTAAAAACTGTTGTCTTGCTCTTATTTTTTTAGGTGCAGTAGTTGTGAGTCTGACTCTGAACAAACCTGTGGGAATGCTTAGGGGTAGACCATGGTCCTCAATTATGAATGGCATAGGGACAAAAATGATTATAACCTGCAGTCATTCCAGGAGGCATTAGACCCATGACACTGATCTCATTTTGTCTCCTTATTCTGAGTCAAGACAGTGCAGGTCTTTGCTGCCTAAGTGCAAGACAGTGTGTTGAACTTCCTGCTGACAGTAGGTTAATTAAAATCCTGGCTCTGTTTGGATGTCTCAGGTGGTCTTTCTGGCTACACAGATTAGGTTTTCTTCCCTCTGTCAGGTTCCAGGAAAGGCTTCTACTTAGCACACTCTGAAAATCCAGGTGCTGCCTGGAGAGCCCTGAGCCAGTCAGATTTCCTTGTGGGAGTTAGTGAGTAGTGCACCGAGACCTGGCTGCAGGATTTCCATTCACTACTGAACTCTTTTGTGGGGCTTGGGCAAAACTTGGTTTGTGGAGCAGCTTAAAAGTCACGATTACAAAGAATTACAAAGTATTATGTCATTTCATGGAAAGTCATACTCAGAAGATTTGGTTGAGTTGCTCTTCACTGGGCTTCTCTCTGTTCTCAGCACAACCATCTACTCTCGGATTGGATTTGTTCTGGCTGTAACAGCCCCCTGCTGACTATTCAGTACCTCGATGACTGGCTAGTAGGAGGCTGCTTGCACCCAAGGATAGATCTGTCTCTGGAATGTTTAAAAAAAAACTTCCAGAAAGCCCACTTGTGTTCTGGTAGAAAGAAGGATGCCTTGGGAACCTTGTATTCCAGATTAAGCACCTCACTAATTTCTCTCTAGCAGAAACAATTGTGTCTTCCTGCTGAGTGTAGGGCTCATGGTGTGCACTGGACCCATTCCCACCAAACCCAGATTTGTAGGAGGAGCGCACAGAGTTATTGGTATTTCTGAAAACACTGTTTGTGTGGTAGGGTGGATGTAATGTGCACATCTAATTTGGTTTTGAATATTGGGTTAAAATTCATCTTTTACTCTGAACAAGGTGGATGATTTCCCTTGTTCAGCTGGATTGGATAAAGATGTATGTGAGCACCATTTCCCTAAAGCTTCTGTTTCCCATTCCTCTGCCTTAGTAAAAAAGTACAAATGTCGTTTTCATCCTTTCTCTTTGAAAAGTAAATTACAACCCTATCCTACTTGAAAATCTATTTTCAAGTAGGATAGGGTTGTAATTTACTTTTCAAAGGATGTGATCCTTGTATTGGTTTTTATTATGTAAACCCTCTTTTCTCCTGTTTCAGCTATATTTTCTTACTCTCCTTAAGCTCAACAGTCTGCTTAGTTGCAAATATTCTAAACTCTTAAACCATCTCTTGTGCTGGTGTTCCTTTTACAGACCTCAGCTCCAAAGTTTGTCACAATTTAACTATTATTAACATGTAGTAAATAGCCCTTCATTCTTCAATGCTGCATAATGATGGGACAGCATATCACTATACACTAGTAAGAAGCAACTGAAACAAGCTTAAAACTGTAGGAAAAAAATGGAAGTGAATACAGGAGGAGGAGCTGGAGCTTGTATTTGTACAGTTCAACTGGCAAAAAATGTTCTATATTTAACTGGGATGGTCTATGTATTTTTCTATGATAAACATTCAGGAGTTTTTTCCTACAGTCAAGAGCCTTACTGTGCCTTTGGAGGGAAAAGCACTCCCAAATCTCTGCTACTGACATGCAGGGGTTTCTCCTCCCTCTGCTTAGCTCACAGTGAAACGTCAGGCAACTAGTCAAAAGGTGATTTTTGAGGTGTTTGATGATATGTATATATATTCCCCCGCCGCCTTCTGGATTAATTGTTCCAAGGAGCTTTATCTTGCAGCAGTTTGAGTTGAATATTTGCCTTATTTAACGAAAGGGCAAGAGCTACTGTGATGATGCATGACAAAGCAGGAACAGCATGACAATATTTAATGGGCTGCAACTCCCTGGTCTGGGCAGAGATTTAACCAATTATCTTTCAGTCTGCAGAGTTTGTATTATGCCTGCATTGTACTCATTAGTAGCACAGAAGAGCTTGGGATTGGTAATAGTGTAAAATACCATCCTGGACTCTTCTGTGGGGGATTTTTGTGGATTGTTGTTTTCCCCAGGGGCTGTGTTAGTGAGCAGTGCTCAGCCAGGGGTACAGAACGGTGCTGAGGTCAGACTTATCTTTCAGCTTAGCACTGGCCAAGGCCTTCTAGTTAAGTCAGAGTGGAGACTTAATAATTTGAGCTGCTCTTTGGGCTGGATTGGGTTATGGCCTTATGTGGAATTCCCTGTAAAGCTTCCTGGATTCCTACTCTGCCCAGAAATGTGTGGCCAAGAGAGAGCTCTTCAAAGCTGCAGCAGTCCTGTGACCTCTTTAAATGTTTCATTGTTTGATGACTAAGCTTGCCAGGCTTCAGACACTGAGTCAGGGCTTTGTTCTCATGACAAGCTTCCCCTCCATAACGAGCTCCTATTGTGCCTTTGGAGAGCCAGAGCTGTGTGAGGTGGGCAGAAGAGGATCAGCTGCAGCAGACATTATTCTCACAAAGGGCAAAGCAAGCAGAATGTTTCCCTGGAGTGCTGGCCGAGGCTCCTGTTTGCTAATGGCAATGAACCTGTTCTGCAATTTCAGGCTTTCCTCCCCTCTCTACTGTCCTGCAGCAGCAAAGTTGTGTGAAGAGGAAATTGAAGCCATGGCTGAGCTTGATGTGTTTATAGCAATCACCTCTGTCTGAGGAGTGCTAAAAGAGGAAATCAGTCTGGAAGCACAAATAATAACTATGAGGTGCCACCTGCAATCAATAGCTTTGAACAAAATTGGCACACCAACTAAAATCTGACTGAATTTGCTATAATGTGTTCTGTGGAACAGTACACTGAGGGAAAATGAGATGCATACTCAGATTTTGGAAGTGCAAGGGAGCCATGCTTCCCAAGTAGGAAGCAGATAGCTTTTCCCATAAAAGCACAACCACACCAAGCTCCCGTCTTTAATACACTGTGGAGAGTCTTCTGACATGTCTTTTATGGCAAATGGATAAGCCAAAAATACATTTCTTGGTTGTATGACTGCAATGAAAGATTAAAGCTGAAATTTCTGGGTCTTGAAAATGATATCAAAGTGCATCTTGAAACAGTTTAACAAGGGCTGTTTATTTAACTGAACATTCTACTCTGAACATCTCTTACTCCTCAGCCGAATGCAACAGCTTGTAATTCAGTATCCATCTGTCTTGGATGCAATTCTTACTTGAAGCTTTGTGCTTTTAGCTGAAATTACATATTAATAAGAAAGTGGGAGGGAAAGCTACCCAGCTAATATGCCTGGTTAGTTAAGAATCAAGTCACATTTTATTTACTTAAACCCATCTGTGCTTGTTTTGCCAGTAATATATTTGGTCTGCGGCCTGTGGACTACGCAGAAAGCAAAAAGATGAAATCTGTGCTAATGTTACCAGTGAAGAATGAATCATTTTCACTTAACCAGCCCTCTGAGGTAAATGTCTGTGTGGGTTTGTTTTTGTGTTTTGCTTTTTAACAAAACAGCAAGCCATGAGTTCTACCTTTAAATATTGAAGGTTTGGATGTAAGTGCAGTACATCACCTGCTTTATAGGGAGATTTAAAATAGGCTGGGAAGCTGTCTTGGACAGTATTTCTAGGCTATATGTGGAACACTGACAAGCTATGAAGTTCTGTGTTACAGCTTTATGTGGGGAGACAAAAGATGTTTCTTGTAATGTAGTTTTATTATAGGAGAATGAGCCTGTGTTATTCCTCAAGTATTAGTGCTTGAACTTTGCTATTGATGTTGTTTTTCTGCATATCTAAGTTTGTTCTGCTTTCCAAACTGTCTGCAAGCAGCAGCAGTCTTTGTTCCAGGTGCTTTTTGTGTGCCTTTAAAAGGCTGTTACACTATCATCCTTTGTCCAACAATGAAAATATCATCTCAGCAGTAGAAAATAGCTTTTGGGAGATGCTTCTGGGGTTTTTGTTTTTCTCCTCCTTTGGACAAAGACTTCTCAGGACTTGTAACCAGAATCAGGTACTCAGACCTAACAAGTCACTGCGTTATGAAATGCTTTGTGCTTCCTAATGAAGGAGGATTAAGCTGACCTGGCTGATGGAAGCAGCCCGTATCTACTCCAGCCTGTACAGCCTGCAATGATCCCTCTTCACTGAGGTCACAAGGTACCCAGTGGCCAAAAGTAAACTGTTGCAGCTAAACCAGGACTAAGGTGGCTGCTCCTTGCACCTGCAGCAAATGTAAGATGTAGCTCTTCTGTGCCAAACAAACCCTTTTGGTATTTGCATTTGCTTTGGGGTAAGTGTGTGCCATGGGATGGCTGCTGGCTCACATGGATGACTTGATCCAGAGCGTGAGGGCTGTGGGGTAACTGGATCTCAAAGGTGTGTCCATGCTATGGAATCTGGAGGATTGAGGAAAATCCAGGAGCTGAAGTATCCTACCCTTGTCAGCATAAAGCTCCTCTTACTTTGCATTAATACTACCCACATCAAAAATCCCACTTAAGCATTGGTTGCTTACAGGGCAAAGTATTAGGGACTTTTACTAAAAGGAAATGCAGGTGTTAATTATATAGGTTATTCAATACCATATCTGTTGTTAATACTTGGCTAAAAGCAGGAGGTTTTACTACTTAATTGGGATTTTTATTCTCTTTTAACCCTGCAGTTTGCCAGGCTGTTTACACAGTGTTCAACCAGCTCTATGTGTGCACCCCAGTGTCTTTAAAAAGCACCAAAGAGGGCAAGGGAGAAAAAACCTGATCCATGAGGTGTTTTGGTACCTTGCATAAGCTAAATGAAGTACCTGTAATGTGAAGCTTTTTTCTGTGGAGCTGATTTGTTACATGGAGCTTTATTCATGGACCCTGTCCACTCAGCTTGCCATGAAATGTGTTTCAAAATGCTTATTCTTGAAAAAGAAAGCTGTCCAGTTAGTAAGTTGCTCCCAGATATTCAGCTTATTGCAGAATTTTCTGTTCACACAGGCACTGAGCTCCAGCCAGCCAAGAAATGGACCCCTTGGTATACTGGGGAGCAATCTTAGTGTGGAGCAGCAGAAATTACTGAACAAATTAGCAACAGTCCTGAAGGCCCAGAGGTGCACTGAATTTAACAGCAGAGGTATGGAGTCTTGTTGAAATGTCTCTGTCCTAATATAAGTAACTACAGTTCTGCACTTCATCGTTTAAGGTACTACCTGCAAGAGGGTTTTTTATTGCTCCTGGGAAGTGCAGTTTCTGAAATCCCTGAATTGTAGCTGTATAGTGGGGTGATGGTGTGTTTTGCATGTAAACACATATAAAGCTTGTCTGGCTATCAAGGCAGAAAGTTTCTGGGGGAGCCACAGTTTGGCAGTTTATTGTCTGTTATTTAAAATCCCAAAGTCTCCTCAGAGACCTCTTCTCTTTACACCTCTTTTACCAACTTTAACATCTCTGCTTGTATGAGACATCCTGTAAAGATTTTACTCTCCAGAAGTGAGCCTTGGGCAGATGGTGTCTTGAGAAAAGAGCATGGCATTGACTGAAAGTTTACATGTCCTCTCACATGCTACCTTCCTTCAGATTTTGTTGTTCTTTAAGATTGGTGAATCCAAATTATGGGGTTTGGTTGAGTTCTTTTCCCCTCTTTGAGGACAGGAATATTATCTTAATCCCTCTTGTTAGTTTTTCTTTGGAGTGCTTGTGAACAAAATGCTAAGTTAGTTTCCCCCTACCATCTTTCACTTCTGGATTACTACTCCAGAATTCTGAGTGGAGTTCTGTTAGCTTTGTATTAAAGCGTGAGATCCCGTAGTAAGATTCCTGTCCGAGTTAAATATAACTCTAAAAGGATTGGAAAAAAATGCTATCCTATAAACTGGAGCCTCATCTTAAGATTTAAGTGTTAGTATAGAGCTATAAAACAATGGGTTCCCTTTTTCACAGCAAGTGTATGTTGAAACCCACAAAATTTCTAATAGCTCTTCTACTAACTCAGTTCATAGTCTCAAAAATCACTTCCTTGTGCTGGAATGAGTGGCTGATAAATTATTATGATCTGTTTATCCTTTAAATAATGACTGATTGCTTTTCAGCCAGGCATGGCTCTGATTTTTCTGTGCTTTTAGTTTTACTGGTGTAATCTTTCTCCTAGTAACTCATCTTGTTATCCCCGATGTTCCAATGCCAACTACTGTCAAATGCATGATGGCTGTTCTGACTGGGTGTTGGGTCCTCAAGTTTGAATGTAAGTATTAAATATGTAGGACTCCTTGGGGTTTTTAAGCAGAAATTTTAGATGGGATTCCAGAGAAACTTCCTTTTTCAACAGCTGCCCTAATATCAATGCTGTCTTGACACAAAGTGCAAAAGATTGTTTTCAAATCTCATGAATGACTAGAAACTTAATTGAATATATTTAATGAAATATAACTACTACTTCCTTGATAAATGAGTGCATTTCATTGATAGGTCATAGCCTAAGTATCAGCAGGGAGTGAATTTCTTCATTGCTGCATTAAGACTGATTTGGAAGATTATGGAAGATACCCTGGGAGAGAAGGAAGGATTTTATTGAATTCTAGGATCTGTTATGAGCAGTTTGCATTGAAATTGAGAGGAGACTTTGGCTTGCTTGGGATATGTGTTCAAGGCCTGTGGGAAGTGAGCTTATGTTTACATACAAGCTCAGATCTATCAAAGTTTGTAACTTCTAATCCAAGTTAGCATGCAAGTCGTATTCCATGCAATCTGTAATTTGTGTTTATACAGCGCATGCTTTTTTATACAGCTGTTCTATGGACTTAGAACCTAATTTTTGAGGTTTTTATTTATTTATTCTGATGTATTTCTTAGTATCTGCTTTCACAGTAGTTACAAAGCCCATCTTCTTCCCCTTGACCTCTATGGCTAAGTCTCTTTAGCTAATAAGTACACTACAAATGAGTTAATTACCCATGGAAAACTTACAGACAGATTTTATTCCAGTTTTCTGCTGTGTGACTAAACATCAGAACATAAAGATTCTTGAATACTCTGAACACTAATGTTTGTGAAGACACTGTGCAAAGCCTCAGAAACTGCAAACTAAAGCACAGCATCAGGTTGAACACTGGACTCAGGATGTTCATTTGGCTTTCAGACAGTTTGTTCCAATGTTTTTTTTTTCAAGACTGAAGACCCTGTTTCTGTGGTGAATCCCTTGGCAGGTTCTTGGCTTCACTCAGCCCAGAAGGTTTGCATACATTCTATCCTACGTGCTTCCTTTATTTCATTTCATCTTCCTGCTAGTCAGATGCTTAGAAAACTTTTGAGTGCTAGGGAGATTGCATTAGTGAGACCTGAATTTAAATCTTCACGGAAGAACTTTCATATTTAGAAGTGATTGGAAAAGAAAAAAAAAATAAATTAGATAGTCCGGAGGTTATTCAGCGAATATTTTTATGGGTTTTTTTCACAGTTGAGTTTTATTTTATGTTGTTGGTACTGATTAATACAATCCTGACTGCTAATGCTCCCAGCTTAGTAAGCAACATACTACTTAAAAGCAAGTGATTCTCCTCCCTAGTGGGAAATGTTAGCAATAACTCATGGGGTCTGATGCAGCTAAGTGCCTATAATTAACAGCACCACTCCATCTGTTCCCACCAGTCTGTTATCAGTCTTCTTCAGAGTCATTACAAGTTAAAGATTGTTATAACAAATAATGGGACTCCTGCTGATGGAACATTTGTCGAGGAAAAAGAGGTCCTTGCTTTCCTTTTTCATTTCCATTTATCGTGGCTTTTTGACTTCTATTTGGATAAGTTTCCTTAAATGTGATGCAAATAAACTTCCAAAAGTATGTGCATGTTCTGGTTATATAATAAATATAAGTTGTTTACAGTTCACTGTTCTAAACCATTCACTTAAAGTGAATTCATGTTGAAAAAATTCACTAAAATATTTGAAAAAACAAAGCTCAGTGAAGCACTTAATGAAATGCTGACTATGCATAAGGGAGTGTTTGAATTTTTTTTTTACTACAAGGTAAGCTGCATTTGACTGTTATCCCTAAAGTTATATTTATAGGCTGAACATTATACCACTTCTTAAAAAACATCACAATCTTGCAAAAACAGTATTTCATTTGAGAGTCTTATGTTAACTCTTCTGTTACAGCAGGCTGTGAATCCTTCTCTCATAAAAAGCAGTTTCCTTCTCTTGGGTGATTCCAGGATATTCGTGTTGCCATGTGTCTGTACACACAGATCCAGCACCCATTCATATTGGTAGAGAGGTAATGTGGAATTTTCCAGCAGAGCTTGAGCTGAGTGTTGGAGAGCCAAGACTTAAATATGTATCCTCAGTTTTGGGGTTGCCTTTTATCTTCAGGTGAGAGATTAGGATGAAAGGATATCACCACTGAGCAATATTAGATCTTCACAGAAGAAAAATTTCATGTTACCAGTTGCTTTCCCACCTTTTCTGTATATAACACACTGTCAGCAGTACATCCACTTCCAAGGCAGCACAGAATTGAATTGAGGCACTGTTGCCACAGTGCTCCTTGCCCTTGGCCATATCTTTCACTGGTTTCATTACTTTATTGCCTTTATTATTTCTGGGATGGTAATAGGGCACGAAGTGGCGAGTCATTATGCTTCTGCAAGTGGGCTGAGACAAAGATTCAAGTATCACTGTATTTCCTCTAAGCTTCATGTAGAGCATAGAACAGTGTAATTAAAACAATAGCTTTTCAGCTTGTTTTTTTCTTAAAGTTATTGTCATCTATTGAAGCAGGCAATGAAAAATGATCTGAGTAATGATATGCATTAAAACAAGCTTGTGTCAGTCCTGGCAGTGAAGTGTCTGGCAGAATTCTAAACATCTGATTGCTCATTCCTTCCTCTGCTTTGCTTACCTGGAGCAGCAGCAATGATTCAGCTCTGACCATTATAAGGAGGCAGAAAAAACTGCTTTTCCTGTAAGGACTCGCAACAACAGCGAGTTGACTGGAAGAGCTAGGGGAGTGCATGACTGACATTTCAAGGTGAAAACATCTTTCTGAATTTTCTATGCCCATCCTTGTTTAGGCTGTTAGAGCTGAGGAGTGCAAAGCTGCTTGAGCTGACTGCTCCTCAGGCTGGACTGTCTCTCTTCCATGCATAAACATCTTCTAGGTAACTGGCTGATTCTCAGCAAAGCCCTGCCTCCGTGAAACACCCAAAACTTTGGATCACTGGAGTTTCATGCTCCTTTTGCACTTGGAAACTTCCTTCAGCTGCCTCCTACAAGAGGACTCATAGCTCTGAGAGGCTTTAGAACTCTCCAAAGCGCAGGTTCTGGTTGTGTTAGGTGTGCAGCTGAGGGCAGTGCTTCAAACCAGCAGGGGCTAAAGTTCTGCACTCCCACAGTGTCTGCACTTGCTGGAAAGTAGCTCACAGTTTTACACTGTGAAGCTGCTGGGGTTTGCAGAGGAGAAAATGCAGTGAGAGTATCTTCAGTGTGGTGTCTGCAGAGATTGGAAGTGGGTTGGTTTGAAATAAGGTCTAGAAGAAAAGGAAACCTTGCTGTTTCCAAAGCTCCCTCTGTTCTGTGTCATCCAGGTACTCAGTTTTCCGTATTTGTGGAGTCCTTTGTTCTAGCTCACTTCTGGTTTGAAGAAAACATGGCATTAAGGAAGCCCTTTGTAAGGAATAGGACAGGAAATACAACCTCACTCATTAAAAAGCCTGTGATGGGATCCAGAGGATGAGCACTCCTGGGGGAATTTAACCTGTCCTTAGGAAAGGCTACTTGCAGTCACTTTAATCACTCTAGAAAACAGCTGTGGCCAGCAGTGTTTTTTTCTAAAGAAGAGAGGACACCTGGGGCTCCAAGTGAAGGAATCATTTTCAAATCACATGCTCCCAGCTTCTGGGAATGTTTCAGGACTTCCTAAGCATCTGTTCCATTGTGTTCAGTAAATACCACCTGGATTAACTTGTAAGCTACCATTCTTAAGCAGATGCACTTCAGTCTCTGCAGATCTTGTGTCATTTGCATGTGATGAGAAAACAGACTGCTCTTGTTTCACAGAGATCTCTACCTCACTCCATGGAAATCTGTGTGTCTGAAGTCACTTTATAAGCATAGAAGAGACAGTGTAAAAATTCTGTAGCAGAAACCAATAATGCTGTTCATGAAAATGAATTGAAGCCAGCCAGATTCCCCTAAAGCTTTCTCTCAGTCCAGATTTCTTCCTTTTCTAGGTAAGAAAATCCCACCAGGATTTCAATCTACATGTAAGTTTTAAAACCCAGTGCAGACTGAGCTAAGGAAGTATCAGTTGCACTCTCTACTAGATCTTGGACGTGTAGCATTTCATTTTCTTTGTTGCTATCATGTATTCCTAAATTACTTTTAGCCATTCTAAGAGATTTTTGGGACTAACCCCTGCTCTTTGCTTTATTAATGCAAATCCAACAAAACTCCACTAAGGCTAATTGAGTTACTGAGAGATACCCGAGGGTATCTGTGGGTGATTACAACTTGTTCTTGGCAACCAGCTTTTTTTTTTGTACTTCATTCTCTTCAAATTGTTTTTGCTGATGCAGTTAGTTTCATTACAAACCAATAAGACTTACATGAATAAGGATTAGAGGGCTCTGATCTTAAATTTTGCAAATGATTTATTTCCAGTACTAGCAGCTGCACTTGTATCAAAGGTCAGTTAGAGTGGGCACCCTGTTAACCTGCTTGCTCCTTAGATCTCAAAGGTGAGAAGGCAGGGGCAGCTGCTCAGTGAGCTAATCAGGATCAGTGTAAGTAGTGATGCTTTACTGATCTTGTTAATCGGGGGGAAAAAATGAGCAGTGCTCTGCATGCCAAATGTGGTAGCACCAAGCTAAATGTGGATGCATTAAGCTAAAACTTCTTTCTGCCATGTTTTCTAGGGACTTCAATGCAGCCTTGGGTTCTGCTAAAGTTTGGTGCAAAAATGACCTTGTTTATACCTAAAACTTGAAGGTGTGAAACCAGCTCTTTAAGAGGCCCTGGAGCTTGTGATGTTCTATATTTCTAGGGCAGAACTCTGCATGACCCCTGTGCCCATGGGATCTGGCCCCACAATGGTGTTGTGTCAGGCCAGCTTTATCCATCAGTGCTTGCACACTGACCTTGGCACTGCAAGGCAGCTCTGCTCCATGAGAATTGAAATGCCACTTGCATTCATACAGGTCTTGCCCTTTCCTGGATGATTGATCCAGCTACTGAGATTAAACTAAAGGGCCATTAACATGTAGTTGTAATAATCACCCTCTTCTCCTCAAGAATATGGATGAACCTGAACAACCTCAAACTTAGATGGTCCACAGCTCTTATTGGCAGTAGTATTAAGGAATGAATCAAGATTGGCTGAGACCCTGTGCAAGTTGAATGGTCTTATGTTAGAACAGAACAGACTAGATTTTTAGTTAGGCTTGCTGGGCAAGAATGCACAGACTGCAGATGTGTGGAGGAAGGCAACACCACCCTGATCTGTGCTTCCTCCTAAAATTACAGGTGTCCTTTCAAAAATAAGATTAGGTTCCCTTCCATTTTCAGAAACCTTCTTTAGGGCTGTCCTTGTCCTCCTGAGATTCAGTCCTGTTTTGAACATTTTTTTGCATAAGTACTTAAGGTGTCCATCTCCGTTTCAGAAGGGAGATGGTGTCCTGGTCACTTTTCTTAATTAGGATAATGGCAATTCTTTTTTTCAGTCCATTCATTTGACCATTGCCTTGGCATCAGGTTGTCACTGGTGGCTTTTCAGTACAGTTCTAAAGAAATGAGAGTCTGATCTCAGGAGTTTGGGAAGTCAATTAAACATGGCTCCTGTCTGAAATCAAAGGAGGATTTTTACTTAAGTGATGTAAGGTCAAAAGAGCTTCTGGAAAAGTTCCTGTAAAAGTAGCAGACTGATATACCAGTGAGTAAAGTATGGACTTTTATTTCCTTTTTTATGTCCTCTTAATCAGGATGATACTGAGTTGGATGAAGAGACCATTAAAAGGGAACTGTCTTGTTATCCAGCCACTTATACACGTTAGCAGCTTTAAAATTAATAATGCCTTCTGAAGGAAAAGACCTGGGCTATACTGAATGGACTCAACTTAGCACTCAGTTTTCACAGGAAATAAAATCCCTAGCAGTAAAAACAAAACAGGCTGTAAGGGCCTGCAGTGTGCTCTAATCTTCTGTTTGTATCCCTGCTCTCAAGTGTGATATTGGGATATTACTGTTTCTACCACAAGATGATCTTGTGGTTGGTCGTACCATCTCCTGGAAGAATGGTAAAACTTGTACATTCCTGCTGCTTCCAAATGACACCATAACACAACCAGAGCTGGTTATGCTGTCTTTGAGAGCCTCACTTGGGCTATTGCATCCATTAGGATTTACTGCACCTGAAAAATATAATGGAGATTTAGGGATCTAGAAGCAAGTGGTGGCTTGACACAAAGCTTTTTTGGGGAGGGGGGGACAAAGAACAGGAAAATAACCTTTTGTTTAGACAAATGAATATTGAATTAGGTAGAAAACAGCTTGAGCCCTCTGTCATTTTATCTCAAATATGGCAACTTATTTTTTTGTTCTGATATTTGACTTCATTAATTCTTTAATACAAACTCTGTAGCATGCAGGAGTCATTGAAGAGAAAGGAGCCACTTGGCAACTAATCAGTCTGAACAAAATCTGCAGTTAAAGGCCATACTGGTCTCTGTCACTTACATTATTTTGCTTTCCTTCTTCTAGTCAGGAATTCTTCCTCCATGCATAGATATCCTTGACTGTTCCCCTCAGTGTTCTAAGCACCTTCCTCAAACACTGGTTGCTACTGACACCCATGTGTAAGAGCAAGTTCTCCTTCTAGATCTTGTATGAAAAATATGTTCACTAATTGAAAATGTACTGGTTTTCCATCACCAAAAAAACCCAGAGGGTCTGTTGCTCCATGAAGGTGTGCATGTGTAGGCCTTTGCCTCTTGAAATATTTACATTGAAGGAAAATACCTGGGCACTGAGAATTTATGCTCTTGGCTTTTTATGCTATGTGGAAAACACAGCTTTTGTGTCACAAACCTGTTAAGAGACAGATCTGGCCTGTTTCTAGCTGGGAAAGAAAAGTTGAAATTAATGAGAGTGCTGATCATGCAGACACTTGGCTGTTTGCATGCTTCCAGCTTCTCCAGGAAACTGATGTCTGCCTCCTGGTTCTTGTGGGCACAGTGAGAACAGGACACAGGTGGAGGAGTCTCTCTTGTGGCCCTCTTGGAGGGTTGTAATTAAGTGTGACAAGGAACTCTGAGGGTTTCAGGCTCCTCGGAGGACCTGGCACTGTGATATGGACTGACGTGTGTATGCCAGACAGACCTCACTGATTTTGCATTCTGTGACATCAACACTCCACTAACATTAGTCACTTCCCTGGCTTCATTTGTTTTTTTCCAGGCAAGCAGCAGTTCAAAAAGACATTGTAGTCTTTTGTATTCATTCCATCTTTTATTACTTTTGTATCACATTTGCTCCATTTACTGATGCTGGCAGTGGATGCTCAATTTCTAATGTACTTATTGTATAAAAACCTCATCTCTGTAGTGAAAGTCCTTGAAATCGAGCTTTTGATGGTGGATTGAAATAAAACATACTCTTAATGAATGGACAGTTCCATTCTTAAGATTAGATGAGACTTCTTCCTTTATGGTAAGTGGCACCCATTAATATCTGTATTTCCTTGGAGGGAAAGAATAGCAGTGTAAGTTAGAGGCACATTGACACAGGAAGTCTTGTTGAATTGTGGTGATTTAAAATAAATAAATAAAATGTGAAATAGCTTTTAGATTTATTTCTGAGTTATGAGTACTGAAATTAAGTTATCAGTATTCATTGCCGTTATCAATAATGAATATGTAAGTTGCCTTTCTGGAAACTTCATGACTAGGTTTGCCCTTCTAGTTCACGTTAATTTCCTTGAAGGAATGAACAAGTGCAAATAATCTGATACTTGTACAGGGAGGGAGATATTTGCTGCAGTATTCAGCCAGTTGTAATTTTCTGTAGGGGTTTATCTCTTTTGATGTAAGCACATTGAAGGACTTCTACTACCTAAAATGTGAATTCCCGTTGTATTTTGTGAGTTTGTATGAACTGACAGCAAATTACTGCAAGTTTCTTTCAAGATCTCTCCAGATTAGATATTCCTATCCATTGGCTACTTACTGCCGTGGCATCCAAGTGCCTTTGTCAGTGATATTTCTCTTTGTAACCTTGGGCTTTCTTCCTTTTTAGGGTCAGCCCCCCACAGTTCTCTTTTGATTTTGTTCAGTTTATTATTTTTATATACTGTGGGTTTCCTGTTTTCCTGGTGCAACTAAGTTGTAAGTTGCCTGCATTAGAAACATGGTGCAAGGAGTGAGGTGCTGTAAAAGTTACAGCCTCAGCCACGTTGTAAATCCTTGTGGAACCCTTTGCAAAATCAGCTTCGCAAACTTTTTCCTGGGTAATTCTTATTAATGACTGCAATGTACATGCAGGCAAAATGTTCCATCCTTGAATGGGTGACCACAGCAATTCCTCTCCCCAGAGTGAGGTCAGGCAGTACATTTTATGGACGTTAGCAATGCATTACCATCAGTGCTTTCTCCATTGGAAAAAATAACTGGCCTTAAAACAAGGTAAAAACATGTTGACTCTAAGAGACAATCTCATTATGCAGCAGCGCTAACAGAAACGAATGCCACTGTTAAACCCCAGCATAAATCTCCAGTTCGTGCTGATCCTGGAGACCTTGAAATCCCATCTGATTTGTTATTTGAGGCTGTAGCTGCTCAGAAGCAGCTTTGTGCTTGCCTTGTAATTGCTCTTTATCAGGCAATTGTGTCCATTTCATAACTGCCGTGTTGGCTCCGCACGCTGCCTTTGAGCTTCCCAGTGATCAGCAGTTTGACATTTGACATTAAGTGGTTGACCTTTAGAGGGTAAGAGGAAGAGCTAATAATTCCTGGTGTTTATAGCACTGATTTTAGTGCGATATTACTTCTCACCATCTCACTTGCATCTTCACTGTTGTAATTTTTTTCGGGTTTTAAAAGAGAATTGCTAAAGCACACCAAGCTTTGGTGCTGTGTGCGTGTAATGTCTTGCATTGTAATAATTTTATCTTAGCACAACTCCTTAGTCCCTAAAATGACATGCAGGCCTCTCTTAAAGCCTGGGATGTCTAATTTTTGCCTGCCTTCCTGTGGTTTTTGTAGGGGTACAAGCCTGTCTGCAGAGCTCAGTTCGAGAACAAGAAGAGAAGTACGAAGTCCAAGGTGGCCCACGGCGAGGGCGGCTCAACCAGGAGCAGCTGGTGGGTTTTACTGCTCCACACAGCCTGGATTAATGACCTGGGGCTGGGCAGCTCTGCCCTTTGCCACAAGCAAAGGTGCAGGAGGTGTAAAATTTTAATGTGGTCTTGTACAGGAAATTTGATTATGTGCAAGGTGATCCAAAGAGCCATGAATGCCCATAAAGCTGTCATTTTTCTCCATTAGTGGAGATGTTGCTGTAACCTTGTCAGGGGAACACTGTATTGCACTCTCTGCAGTATCACACCTGATGGGACAGGAAGTGATGTGCTTCTGCCTTCTCTGCTCAGCTTTAGAACATAGTTCTGCAAGAAAAATGGTTTTATTACTGTTTGTTTCCATTTAGGGCCTTTTTTACATTTAACTGGGTTCATTCCTGGTTACTTGCTGGGTTACACTGGAGAATTTATTAACTGCATTGTAAGAGTAGCTGTAAATATTCCTAACTCATAGTTCAAACCCTGTTGTGCTGGAAAGTATTTAAACAGAAGCAAGAATTTACCACATAAAAAAGCTCTTTTGGGTTGCATACTTACCCTGAGAACCTTGCATGTTAAGTTACTGTTCTAGCTGTCAGTGGTGGTTATAAATTGTAGGGGTTTTGTATGCTCCATTTTTTCCTTTCCACCTTTTTCCTCTCTGTTCAGTTGTGAAATCCTATATTCATGCTTGTTTCTTTTTTCTTCCACACAGCTGCCTAAGTTGTTTGATGGATGCTACTTCTATTTTTTGGGACCTTTCAAACAGCACCAGAAGAGTGATCTGCTGGAGCTGGTGAAAGCAGCGGGCGGCCAGGTCCTGGTCAGGCAGCCCAAACCAGACAGTGACGTGACACAGACCATCAACACTGTGGCCTACCATGCAGAGCCCACCTCTGACCAGAGGCTCTGCACTCAGTATGTCATCTATGACGTGGCTTCCAAGCTCCAGCCGGAGAAAATCCGGCAGGGCAAGGTGTGGATGGCCCCCTCCAGCTGGCTCATAGACTGTGTGATGTCATTTCAGCTCCTGCCTGTGAAGTGAACAGCAAATAGCAGCAGCCCCAGAGCAAGGCTTTAAAATGGGCTGAATCTTGGGCAGCTGGGATGCTCTGGCAAGCTTGCTCTGAAGCTGTGATTTCTGTTTTGGATTCAGGAGAGCTTTGAGCATTTAAGTGAGTTACTAAGCATATCCAGTGATATGCTGGAATAAATGAACATACAATGGAGGAAAGGACTGAAAAGTGTGCCTTGGCTTATTTAATATGCTTTATTTTTGCATTGAACTTAATAAATGCTTAATAAATAATCACTGCCATCTTGTAACTGGGATTTTGCAAAATGAAACCTTTTGCTTTCTTGATTTGAACCAGCCCTTTGTAGGCAATTGAGCATGACCTCATTTATGTTGTGTTTAACATCCAATGATAAGGATCTGCTGTATTTATCAAGATTTCCCAGGCCAGAATTTGTATTTTTTAAAAAAAGGACTCCATGCATTTGAACCTGTGCAGCCGTGTCAGGTGACATGTGACATTTATTACAACTTTTTACAATTGAATTTTGCTAGAAATTCTTTTCATGAGATAAGTCTTGTAGAAATCAGAGTTAAATAAATGGCCTGAATTCATCTGGAAGTAGACACTTTTGAGAACACTGTATTTAAAAATCTTGGTCTAAAATTTACTTATTTGTAAAAAGATTCATGCTTTACTTGCTTCTGTTCTCATTCATGCTTGTAAACATGTAACTAGAATTCAGTTCTATTTTCTGAAGGCTTTTAAGCATTGAAATCCTTATTTAAATATTATAATTAATTTTTTTGTAAATTTGGATGGTTGCTCTCATGGCTACTTTATTAAATATTATAATTAATTTTTTTGTAAATTTGGATGGTTGCTCTCATGGCTACTTTAAAGAAAAAAAAAAACCAAACAGTGATCACAAAAGAGTTGTGCTTCACTTTGCACAGTTGTACCTAAACAGCTGGCTACACTGGATGAATGTTTGATTATTTCATATTTGTTAAAATATTTCTCATAATGGCTCATAAGTTATTGTTGGAATCTTACACCCTCACTCTTGTGCTCTTATGTAATGTTTTGTATCTTAGCTTGTGAATTTGTAATTGAGAAAGGGTGTTTTGGAATAATACACAATAAGAATGATGGTTGTGGGCTAGTACACAAGTTTTGTGTGTTTGTTTTTGTACTGTTTGTAATAATGAAACTTTTTTGGGTGCAGTAAGTTTAGAGCATCTGCTGCATGAGCTTGGCTGCAGAGTAAGTGCATATCCCATACATATCTCAACAGGTAAATGAAAGCACTTTTCTGTGGGCTCAGTACAGCTGTGAAGATGGTGTGTCACACCAAGAGCTGCTTTTGCAGAGGAGGAGAGCTGTTTTCTGTAACCATTGCTGCTGGAGGTCCCGTGCCCTGTAGAACCCTCAGAACTGTACACAGCAGGTAGAACAGGTACAGTTTTTAATAGCATCTGCTAGATTTGAGTAGCTGGAGTATCTTAATCTTACCACTTATGCTAGACTGAGTCATTGCTGTTCACTAAATGCGAGGCTCATTAATAAGTGGAACAGCCTATGGAATTAATGTGGTTTGGGGTTTTGTGCAGATAAACGCTGGCAGAGAATGAGGTACCCAGTCAATACTGTGTGGGCTTGGGCATTTGTCTTAACACTTACAGCTCATTTTAACTTGGCATTTCATAGCACATCAATATACCTAATGCAGTGTTCTTTGCAAAAGTAGCAGTGAATCTCTGCAAAATTCTTAAGAATTGAGCTTTTCTGCCCTGTACCAGGAAGAAATTCGACCCATCAGTAATCCCGCACTAAATCCTAAAGTGGAGGCAGCACTTCTACAGATTTTAAGAGCCATTGTTCCTTGGCAGAGGCAAGGAAACTCAGAAAATCGCCATGAATGTTTTGGGTTTTTATAAGCCATGGTCTGAACCTTGGCCTTGTTGCCTTGAATGCAGTTGTGTTTTCAAGCAGTGTTTTACTCCAATCACATTAGAATCACTCCATTATCACACTGAGGAGAGACCCTTGCCCAAGATTAACTCTGGCCCGTCTGCTTCAGGTCTCTGCAGGAATTCAGAGTGTGTTTCACCTTATGTAGATGTAGCCTTGAAGAGCCTCACAGTAGACTGATGCCAGAGCTACAGCAGGTGCCAAACACTACTGAAGCACTGCAGGTACACAAAACTTGGAGGTCAGTGACAGACCCTGCTTAATTTGCTCTTGCTCATTGTTGAAAGCAGAGGGATAGTGCTAGATAAAAGAACCTTGTAGTAAGCATAGATCAAGTCCCCTAATCCATTGGATGGAGTTTGGCTCCTGAAAGCAAGGCTCTAAGCTCCTGGGGCAAGGTAAGTAGTGTGTAGGGATCATTTCTCACTGTCTCTTCTAGTCTAAAACCCATCGTGCACTAAAGGAAAATACTAGGAGGCAGGGTGAAAATGGAAAAGGTATTTCAGGAAGTCTGAGGCTTGTGGTCCTGATGGCCATAGTAGCCTGGCTTAGTCAGAAGCAGTGAGTAGATGAGTTTATTTAAAACAATCTATTACAGGTTAATAAAGAGCCTTAGCTGTAACATGAATTTATATTAGTGTTCTCCTGCCAACCTGTGTGTACTTAATGTGCACTCATGATTGAGGCATTTAATAGAAATAGGGAATGGTTTGGAATGGAAAAGATCATCTAGTGGTCATTACCTCACAGGAAGAGATAGAAGTCCAAGGCTTGCATTCAGGGTTATAGATATTTTTATTTATCTTGATCAAAAATACTGTGCATCATAGAATGGCTTGGGCTGGAAGGGACCCCAAAGCTCATCTCATTCCATACCCAGCCATGGGCAGGGACACCTTCCACTATCCCAGGTTGCTCCAAGCCCCAATGTCCAAGCTGGCCTCAAGCACTTCCAGGGATCCAGTGGCAGCCACAGCTTCTGTGGGCAACCTGTGCCAGGGCCCTTAGCGCCCTCACAGACAAGAAGTTCTTCCTCAGGTTAATGGTTTTCAAGCATCTTTTCTTGAAAATTACCTGTTTCTCTTAATTAATAGTTCATCTGGGGCACCTGATAACACCTTCAATAGCAGCATCTGGGGTTCAGTGACAATATCAGTTTAACACCCCTGATAGTTCACAGAAGATAACATTTTTAGTAAATACTCCGAGATCTTTTTGAGAGATGTTTCAATATTTCTGCAAATGGTTCAGGGAAATAACAGGCAACCAAGCAGTACCAAACAGCAGTAGCTGCATTTGCTCTCAAATCAGAAATGGCACACCTGGGAGGTGCTGTGGCTGTTTCTCACAGCCCTCTTGTAATGGTAACAAGCATGGCAATGTCCAAAGGTGCATCTCTTGTAAAAAAGATGTCAGCAAGTGCTTCAGCCAGCTGGCATCTACACAGCCTTTAGGGGGATAAAGCCCCTTTCTTCTGCTCTGTCCCAAGCTGAGGCTGAACCTGACCCAACATGGTTATCCTTCATCAGCCTGGGCAAGGCTCGTTGGAGGAGTGAGTGGCTGAAAGGAATTTATGCAAGGAAGGGAATAATTTTAGGCAGGGGATTGAAGCTGGTTCTATTTCCTCCATAAGTCCAGTGTCTTAAGACCAAACTTATTTTGGAGCAGTTATTCTGTGTGGCAGTCTTCCAGGAGAATTGCATCTTGGCTGATGAAATTCCTGCATTCTGCTCAGGACAAAGCTGTCTGCATGGAAGCTGTGGCCTGGTGTAAAACTGCACGTTGGTGTGGGTTATTTGGGGGAAGTGTATAAACACAGGGATCATCTGGTCCCCCTGCCTGTGCTTGCTGTGCTGCTTCCCGCTCCTGAAGGCTAGCTTTGCTGCCAGGGTGGCAGAGGGAAGGCAAACATCAGCTCCTCATGCCAGCCCTGCAGTGCTGACAGAGCTGCTGGGCAGGAGCATTCTGGCCTGGCCTGTCCATTGGCTGAACTGCCAGCAAAGTCTGGGTAGCAGCATCTTGGCATCTTATTGAGGACAAGTCTGTGAAACACAGTAGAACCAAGCTTTTCCTTTTTCCTCCTTAGGCTATTTTGTACTTTCAGTGCTGGCAGATTACCACATGGGGTGGATGTGATGTCACATTCATTTGTATTAATCACTTCGGCCCATGTCCTTTTTCTGCCATTACTCCCATAAGCAGTTTGATGGAAAGGCTTGAATCTTTGATATCCAAGGGGACTGCTTTGTGTTTAAAGAGCCGTCAAAGCAGGCTTAAATACCAGCTTAAAAACTGCAGCAAGAGCTTTTTGGACAGCTGGATAGTACTGGCTTGGAAATGGCCACCAGTGTCTCAATGGAACAAATGAAGATTCAGTTGTTTTTAATAGCAGTGCAGCAAGTTCTGTTTTTTCAGACTTGTTTGATTTAAATTAATGGTAGTTTAACTAGTGTTAAATTGCCCTTGAAAGCAGAAGAACATTTTGTGTGTAATCAGATGGAAGAAGGGGAGGAAGCTTCCCTCCCCACCTTTATTTATTTTTTTCCTTTTTTTTCCTATGGAGAAGATGCACTTCGTGTGCCTCAATTTAATTCCCGGCGGGAGGTCTGGTCTGATGAAGCAGCAGAGAGCCGTCAGCTCCCGCTGCGTGTGTGAGACCCTGCTGTCATTCCCTGCTCTGAGATGCCGAGGGCCACGGGGAGGCTGCTACCCAGGGCTTGTCGTGCAGCAGGGGTCGCGATGTCTGGCTCCAGCGGGGGTGGGAAGAGCTCTGCTCCACGGCTGGGAGGAGTTGTGGAGCAGCACCGCCCTTGGCTGCCTTACATTGCCCGCCCAAGGGTGTTCCAGAGGCCGGGAGGTTCCTTCCCTGCTGAGCACAGCTGGCAAGCACAGCTGTAGAGTTCTGAGCTCCCCTCGGGGCTGTGCCTGCTCAGTGACGGTCACTGCAGCAGGAGTGGCACTGCCAGCAGAGCACTGCTGCCACGGGGGCTGCACCAGGGCAGGGCTTCCTTTCAAGCCCCGCAGCAAAACAGGTACAGAGTGACAACAGGGTTAAAATAGGGATTAAAAAACGGAATGTGAAGCAGCAGCTAAGCTGGCTGTCTTGCTCAGCTTGCTGAACTGATAAAAAGGTACTTATTTCTTCAGCTAGTGTGGGGCTGGGTTAATTTCTTGCTAGTTTAGCGAACTGCTAATTATCAGAAGAGCCAGACTCTTTGAAGGGGGGAGCAGGTGGGAGGCTGCCTCTTCTGGGGGCTCAGTTGGAATAGGAAGGCCTCTGAACTGAGGATTCTGGATTGCCATACACAGCTGTGTGCTTCCCAATGCCCTGGGGGGAGTGCCAGTCTCTCTGCAGGGTTTCTGCTGGGTGCTGCTGGCAGCCTGAACAGGGAAATGGCTTTTCCTGCTCTGCTAGAAGTGTCAACTTTGAACAGGTGGTACCAAGAGAAACCCAGATCAGCTATAGTTTGGGTCTAGCTGGAATTCATGGTCTAGCAAAATTTAATTCTGCAGTGTAAAAGATCTGAAGGAACATTTAAAAAAAATTGTGAGCCTTTTAATTGAATTAAATATTAATATGGATAATGCAATCAATGCTTTATTGATTGCATTAGCCACAATAATGTTTAATTCAATAAATCTGCAGTGCTGGATCTTTTCCTTCCCTTGTGCAGCAAGGGAATGCTGTATGCTCTGCCTGGCTCTGTCCCCCAGGTTTGTTTTAGGAGAGCAGGAGATGATGGGATTGGGAGAGGGCAAAGGAGCCAGGCTGTGCTCGGGGTTGAACTCCTTCATGTGCCCTCAGGTTGGCTGTGTAAAGCCAGGGTCACTGGCATGGTTGGATTCAAAGCAGCTTCTCTTAGTGGCATGTAGCATTTCTAAAGCTCTCACAAATAATGTTATTAATGCAAATGCTGCCCCTGACGCCCGAGTGCTTTGCTTCTGGAGCCCGTGTCCTATGCAATGCTTCATTCCTGCTCTCAGCAGTTGAGTCCCAGCAGCTGTGTCTGTCATAATGGGAAGGTTTTCTACCCTAAGCTCACTAACCTGCTTCTGAAGAGGTGCCAGGTTCTGGTTTTAAACCCAGCCAAGCTTGAACAATTTTGTCTGTGGTTGTAGGCAGAAGGCTTTTATTAAATTAAAGTCACAGTTTTGTTTAACTGCAAAATCAGAGGCAGATGTTCTCCCCACTCAGTCCACTCCCAGTACAAGGTTTCTGGCCTCTCTTCTTTGCTTGCTGTGTACCTGTTGCACAAGGTGTGGTAAAAACATCTGGGAAGATCCTGGAATAAACATTTGGGAGGTTTCCATGATGGCTTTTAGTGGCCTCTTAGAGTTCCTGATGAAAGCAACATTGACTCAATAAGGAGAGATGGAGGAAGTGCCTACACAGAATTAGCAGCTGCTGCAGTGTCTGGGGCTCAGAAGTAGCCTGTCCCTACCTAGGCTTGGGTCTTGGAAGTTACAGATGTGGTGTCCCAGCCATTAGCAGGACTCCAGACTTGCCCAAGGAGCTGGCTGGGTGTTTGTGCCTACCCTGCACCCTGGGCCAGCGTGGGACACTCAGGCTTTTACCAATCTCTGTGCCCACTGAAATTATTCTCACCAACAGGCAGAGAAAGTGGGGGAGAGAAAGGGGTCAGTATTTGATTTGGTCTTGTTGCATTCCATCTAAATTTGTCAAATCCAAGGAAAAGCCCATAGCCTTGCTTTGATTTCCTCCTTACAGGGCCCATGTGATTCAGCACGAAGCCTTATTAGTGTGCAGGGAATCTGGGTGCAGGAAGGATGGGCACAGTGAGCTCAGCTGCAGTCAGCTATCCATCAGGACCAGGTTTGGACACAGCCTTATGTTTTCCCTTGGATTTGAGAGCGTGCAGTCAGGTACTTTAGGCAGGATTTGGACTGAAAGACAGGCTGTGAATGCAAAATGCAGTAGAAGCTCCCAAATTCATGCGTAAATGAGTGAGGGATCAGATGCAGCAGCTCCTGCTGTGGTTGAGCTGCTGTGGTTGTGGCACACTATGATGCACAAGTTGGAAGGAGCCGCAGTTCCTGAAGGCCAGGCAAGGCAGTACTGGCTCTGGATCAGTCTCTGGATGGCAGCACAGAGATCTGTTAAATTTGGGGTGGCACTTGCACTACAGGCATGAGAAGTGATATTTGACCATGGCAGGTAAACACACCTGAGTGCAGCAGGGAGGGAGGCTCTAACCAGGCCTGAGGATGTGCTGCACAGTCCCACACATAATTAGTGCACATTAATGTAACTATTTCAACTGTCTTTGTGTATTATATATTCACTTCTGGTCTCATTCTTTCCCCTTTCCCTTCACATCACTGAAAGAAAAGCATTTAAGTCTTACAATTTCAAAGCAGAAGACACAGCAAGTGAAAAAACCCTCAAATAAATGTATTAGAGGCTGTTCTGTCTCTTCATTGCCATTGTCACTTTCACCTCTTCTGTTCCTTCTTCACACTGTGTCCAGGCTGCTCCTGGTATTTCTTTCATCTTCAAAGAGATGATATTAAAGATAATTTTGTACCTGCTGGAGGAGGGAAATCATTGTTTTGGTGCTGCCCAGGCCAGCACAAGAACTTGGGAAGGAGCTCATGTTGCACTGCCCGTCAGCATTGGTGTGGCAATGGAAGAGGTTTTATACAGGGGCTTCAAGGCTCTGCTCTTGGGATGAGCAACAAAATTCCCCAGCTAAAGGGGCAGCTGCAAAGCTCAGTTTCTGAACCCTGACCTCTCCAGAGCCTCTTTTGCAGGGTTTCTCTGCCCGAAGCAGATTGGAGAGTTCTCTGTGATCATCTTGCACTTGTAGCCACCTTTGCGTGGATCCCTGCTGTGCCCACTCCAGAATTTTAGCCTTATTCCCTACATTAGAGCAGTTCCACACTCTGGTTCCCAGGAGTTTCCCTCTTATGCATTTTGCATTAGTAGCTAGTATCGGGAAATCTAGTACCAAAAGGTTAATGTACATCCATTAGTCCTCTTTCCCCCCCTTCTACTTGATGTGCTAGTAGAAGACAACCAATTTCATTAAATACTTTAGGTCTGGAAAGGGTATGGAAGCAATTGAAATTCTGTATGTGCAGAGCTGTGGGGCTGTTAATATTGTCCTGTCTAAGCACTGTGGTTAAAGTGGGATTTGTGGATGTTGAATGATACCTTTCAGGTGTTTTCCAGCCTCCACAACCTTTCTCTTCCTCTTAAAAAGAGCTGGGGGTTTTTGAGACCTGCTCAGGATTACTTGCTTGGCATCTCTTCCTCCTGTGTGGTCTGTCAGCTATAGGCAGGGTAAAAGAGGAGGGATGTCAGAGAAGTTGGGATGGTTGTGTGGGCAGCTGAGCTGGCTTTGATAGCTGGACTGTTCCTCCAGCTGTGAAAAAGTGGTTTTCCCCCTCCTCCCCCTGAAGCCAGCATGACAATTTCTGTCCCACTAATTAAAGTGAAGCTGAACCCTGTGAGTTTCTCATTGCATTCTCTGACCGGCATTTTAGACAAGGTCAAGCCGTTTCAGTGAAAAAAATCTATTACTCTAACAATCCCAAGTGGCAAGTGGGAGGGCTGGAGGGGGAGCTGGCTATTTGTTTTGCCTCCTGATGTGTTTATGATTTGAGGAGCGTGCCACATTCTTTAACTGAAACCTCATGTTTTAGTACAGCAGACCTTTGAAAGTCAGTAATTTGGGTGGTGGTGCTGTAATGCCTCCTGTCTCTGTGTGCATTTGGATTGCACAGCAAGGTTTTGGCAGCAGGAGAAGCTGCTGGAAGCCCCCACAGGAAGGAGTGGCAGAGACAGCCTGTGATGCACTGACTGCAGCCCCCACTCCCTGTCTCCCTTTGCTGCTGGGGGAGAAGAGGTAGAGAAAAAAATTATCTCTCTGAAGGCTCAGCAACAAGAAGATTTTTAGGTGAAATGGGTGCCATGAGCAGGTCTGGGTATATGAGTTCAAACACAGCAGAATCATGGCCAAAAGAAAAGAATTCCCACGGGCTTTAATTTCGCTTAATGAGAAACCATTCACAGTGTTCCATTTCTGATCCATATCTTTCTGTTCCTATTCTAATGGTAATTACTGTAGCAGTTTATTAACAAAGAAATCATTTGATAGCTTTCACATGATCCCATACTTCAAGTATCTAACAACCTATTGATTCGATAGCTTGGCGGCGTTCCTGATTGAGGAGCTGGAATTTGATTTTTTAATCACTTTGATCATCTCACATGCAAAGAATAATTATTTTTGTGGTTGAAACATGGGCTGGATTGCAGAACGATGGAGTCTAAGCATGTCCTTGTGTGGGATCCATGCTGCACCCACAGTCAGAGCAAGCAGTGTCCATGCTCTGACAGAGGGCTGCATTTCTGATCCCTGAGTTACTGCAATCAGGTGTGCAACACACCTGCAGAGAGGTAATTGCAACATTTGTCACTACTGAGTGTAATTATGCTGCCCAGAGAGCTGTGGAATCCCCATCCCTGGAAGTGTCCCAGGCCAGGTTGCATGAGGCTTGGAGCAACCCATGATAGGGGAAGGTGCCTCTGCCCATGGAAGGAGGTGGAACAAGACAGTCTTTAAAGTCCCTTTCAACCTAGTCAATTCTATGGTGATTCTTCGATCTCTCTATGGAGGATTTTGTGTTTGCACCTGTGTGCCCTGCTCTGCTGAGCCCCACGTGCTGCATGGAACAGGTTTTGCAGTGGCAATGCATTTTGGTAGCTCTCCCTCATGCTGCAGACTCGTGGCACTGCTGGGTGATTCTCCCCACACTGCTCTCACTTCCTGTATGGTTCCTCACTTTCTCAAGGTGATTGGGGAAGTTTCCCTGGACAGCAGTTCCCACTGGGACAGAAGACCAGCACCCTGCAGGAGCTCCTGGAGGGCTGTGCAGTTTGTGAGGGGGGAGCCTGCCAGAACCGTGGTCCAGCCCCTCTGAGACAACCAGCAGCCAGTCTGCCACTGTCCCGGGATGGCTGGTTTGTGTTTCCACAGGAGTGAAAAATAAGGTTGTGTTTCTGGGAGCAGTGTGTGGCATAGGCTGCTTGTGCACATTGCTGTCACGCTTTTTGAGGACTTCTAGGAGATCGTCCCCAATTTTTTTGGAGGCCAATGTGGGAATTGTGTTTCTGCTGTTCGATTGGGAAGAGAAATAGGCAGGTAGACTTGTATCAAATGCTTTTTGTCACATCATGAGCCTGTCTGAAAGGAATGAGGGGAACAAAATGGATGGAAGCAATTTGCTGGAAGTTTTCTCGTGCAGGTTTGGAAAGAACAGAAACATCTGACCTCTGTGAAGAGAACGTGCCACCTGTGTCCTCTCAGGGCATTTTATGCACATGACCCAGATGGGTCCCTGAACTGGTTGGTTAACAATTCATATACTTCTGGAACAGCCTGGATTGATCCTGCAATGCCCAGGTGACCCTACACCCTGTCAGGAATAAGGTGCTGGGAGAACTTGAATTACATGTTGGTCATTTTCCCATCTCATATATCACAGACTGAAAGCTTTATGACTTCAGAGCTTACTGTATTAATTTTATGCATGAGTGCTTTATTTTTGCCATATGAGATATATCACTGGCTTACTAGAGCAAAATATCATTAGACCTGGAAAAGGATTTGGTCACTTAAACTTTGTCACCAAGGATCATTGCACACAGATTATGTAGGGCTGTACTGTGCCATTTCTCATGTGTTTATTAAGTGATTATAAATATCGAACCGCGTGCCTTCAGGGGGCACTTGAGATCTGTGACTGCAGTAACATTTCATTTTAAAAAGGTGGCACACACACAGTGATTTGTGCCTCGGCAGGGCCCATCAAAGGGTGTGCCTGGGAAGAAGGCAGAGGTCTGTTCCAGCTGAAGGAGCTCTCCACTGTTTTTAGGGATTGGTCACAGGTTGGACTCAATGGTCTCAGAGGTCCTTTCCAACCAAAATGGTTCTGTGATTCTGTTATTGTGCCTTTTCTCACATCCTGGTGACTGGCATCGAGGTCAGGATCCTGTGGCACCCAGGCTCCAGCCCATGCCTGAGCCCTCGAGTTGATCACATCAAAGTACTTTGGCTGCCTTGGTTTCCTCCATCTCAGTTCAGGATGTCAGTCTTGAAAACACCACAAACCTTTCAGAAGTGCTGAGCCTACTCTGTTTATTGTTTCAATAATAATGAATGGAATTTTTATATGAACCCATAAAATACAGCTGTTCACCCTGAACATTCGGACTCCTTCTGCACAAGGCATTTGCTGGCATCAGGTGATAGGACAAGGGGTAATGGCTTCAAGCTGACAGAGTGCAGGTTTAGATCAGACTCAGGAAGAAATTGTTCTCTGGTGAGACCCTGGCACAGGGTGCCCACAGAAGCTGTGGCTGCCCCGTCCCTGTCAGTGTCCAAGGCCAGGTTGGATGGGGCTTGGAGCAACCTGTGATAGTGGAAGGTGTCCCTGCCCATGGCAGGGGCTGGGACTGGGTGGGCTTTAAGGTCCAAGCCAGGGCATTCCATTTCCCAGAGTCTGAAGCTGTGCAGGACCACGGCTGCCCATGCCAGAGCTCTTCCACTCCTCAATCACCAAGACGAAAGAGCAGTCCTCATCTTCAGATTCTCCTTTCCATTTGCTGGCAGACTGCCAGCAACCTGATCCCTTCAATCATGTTTTCCAAAGCTCTGTGTTCCTCTTCAGTCACTGCAGTAGGTTTTATTTTCCACAAAAAATTAGCTTGTAAAGCATCTGCAGGAGAGCTGGTAAAGGCCGGGCCTAAGCTGGAAATGGATGCTTCTTTAGCTCCCTTCTTTTCATGTAAAATTTTATATTGAAATGTTTCCTGCTGGGTAAAGCACAACCTGGAATTGTAGCTGTTCTCCATTTCTGGATTTCAGCTTATAACTGAACAACTCAGGCCCACCTTTGATTCAGTGATCCATAGAAGAAAAAAACAAACCTGCTGTCTGCCTCTTAAAAGTTAATTAATGCTTCTCTGATTCGCTAATGAAAAAGAACAAGATGAGAAATAGGTGAGCAGTAAAGAGCTGCATAAATTCACCAACAAAGCTGACAGAAGCCTGCAATTGTGTTCTGAGCCTGAGAACACGAAGAAATGGGGTTAAAATGATTTGTGACCAGGAGAAGGAAGAATTTCCTTCTGTTACATGACTGCATGTAACTTTTATTAGTTTGATGATGTACAGAGGGACTATTTCTCTTGGAAATGGCTTTTTGGTTAACATTTCATTTTCCTCCCCAAAGTTAGCTCTCTTGCAGTGATATGAAACACAGCTCCCTGCAATTTCCTGGCCCCCAACTTTATTAATAGCACTTGTTGTCGTTGCAAATGATCTATTTCAGGCCAGGCCATAAAGCTCTTGTTTTGCAGGTGAGCGAGCCCTCGCCCTTTTTCGCGCAGCATTTCCACAGCAGGGCAAGGATGAAAAATTGGTTAATAAAATACAGCAAGAATAAAACTCATAATAGGTTGCATTGATAGTTGCATCACTTTTATATCAGCTGCTCCTCTTTAGGAATTTGAGTCTGTGCACTAATTTAATGTCACTGAATTGTCCTGGGTTTTGGCTTGGCCTATCCCGATATTGCATTTCCAGCCGTTGTCACTTTGGTATTACTCAGTGCATCCAAATAACACCTGGAAAAGTACCAAGGTCACTTCTACCTGCAAAAGGCACAGGTTTCCAGGGTTTGGTAGGTGGTGCAGATTACCTGGCAGTGGATTAAGATACATTTATCACCAAATAGATATGAAAAAATCAGATGGAGTGGCCTCTTGCCATGGAAATGATTTCCTGTGGGGACTGAGCTTTTAAGATCATGTCTTGGGAATGGGGAGAGATTCCTGCTCTTGTTGGTGCTGGATGTGGCATCTTCTCATGAGGCCAGTTTTTACCACTGCATCTTCTCCAGGAGCAGGTTCTGGTCCAAATTTCTGTTTGTTTGAAGGGAATGTGGCTCAGTTATTTTCATGTTTCTTTCTTTTTACATCTTTTAATCTGCTTGGTTTCTCTTTTCTCTTCATAGGTAACAGAAAGGCTGTGACACCTCAAGGCTTCCCTCCAGCGCTGGTGGCCCCTGCACATGGAGGTAGCAAAATCTTTGCTATGTGTTATGTTCTTCAGGTGTTTTTATTCTCAAAATAGTGTTTTTAGTCTCAAATTTAAGGCCAAATGCCGTGGTTGGGTAACACTACTTGCAGAGTGTGTCTGACAAAACGACAGAACAAGTCTGTGGTGTGGGTGGATTTCTCAAAGCCTCTCTGTGCCCTGCTCAAGGTTAGAGGTGCAACAGGCCAAGCCTGGCCAGTGACACTTCCCTTGCTGGGGTAACTCCTTCAGAGGATGCTTCAGTGGTCAGGAATTCAAGTGTGCATCCACCTAAACTTCTATTTCTACGCTGACCTAACCTGCAGGATCTTGTCTCCTATCCCGGAATTTCTTATTTCTGCTCTTAACATGATTTCACAGAAGAAAATTCCTGTATTTCTGCTAGAAGGCATCACAGTCACGGGTAGCATACAAACACTGAGGGAGTTTTGGCCTAGGAAATGGTGGCTTTGGTTTGTGATGCACTTTCTCAAATCCAGAAGGATGCAGAAAGGTGGGACTGCAAATGATGATTTGGTCCCCATGTTCCAGCTGGATGTAGGTCAGCCTTGGATCTTCTCAGAAGCACCCAAGAGGAGCAGGCAGGGAACCCCCATGGTCTCATGGCACTTGTGCCATGATTTTTAAGGATTTTCTTTCCCTAAGTGCCTCCTGCTCCCTTGCCTGAGGCACCTGCACCTCCTTCCATTTATTGTTTTTCACGCTGCTGACAAAAGCAGTGGGATTTAGGATGGTTTTTAGGAGGGCTTAAATATCCCATGGAGCTTCACAGCAGGATAACAAACACACTTCATTGTCCAGGCACGTCTCCATTTGCTTTCCCTTCCCGCTGGCAGGGCAGGGAGGGGCAGAGCTGTTTGTTTGGAAATGCAATTAGCCCAAGAGCGCAGGCCCGCGGCCAGCCGGGAGGATAACCTTGAATGCAGGGAAAGTGAGGGGAGATCTAAAGCCATTTGCAGCTCCAATGGGTCCCCACACACCCCTTTGGCTCGCAGCTTCTATTCATGGCAATAAAGTGCGAGAAGATTCGCACTACAATGGGAAATTGCTTCTTTGGGTATCGCAGTATCCTGACTTAGAAGTGCTTTAACCTTGGCCTCATGCTTCCTGTGGGGCCTGTTTGCTGTGCTGCACAAGTGCCAACACCAGCCAGGAATGTATAGGATTTTCCATCTGAGTAAAATTAAACCCCGAAACCTTTACCATCCTCTCGATGCCAGACATGCTCTACCTGCATTAACTTGAGCTTAATGGACTGCAAAACGAGCCTTTCAGTGTGTATGGGAGTGGATTATTTGCAGGAGAGCAAGTTCCTCACATTTTTATCTCTTCCCTTTCCCAAAGCTTTTGTCCTTTGGAAAAAAAGAAGAGAAAAGGCAAACACAGCCAAATTATAGGAAGAGAGTCGGGCCCTAGGAAGTGCAGAAAACTGTTTGGGCAAGACAGAAGGTGCATCCACCAAGTCAGGTAAGTAATGAAAAGAGCAGTGACCATTGCTCCCTGTCTCTTAAAACAAACTGATGTTTATTAGCCGAGATCTTGGTGGCAGTGTTGGGGATGGTACAAACACTCCAGGCCACACTTTTCAGCATGCCAGCTGAACTCTTCACCCTGGCTTTATTATAGTCTTCCCCAAAGTTCTCCAGGGTAGGACCTGAGGCTGCAAAAGGCAGAGCCTGCTGCTGGTGGGATGCTCCTCTCTGCAGTGTCCACTCATCATCTCACACTGTTGCAAAAGGGGTTTTACACTGAAGCAGGGTCAATTTATACTGGATATAAGGAAGATGGTTTTTGCAGTGAGGGTGGTCAGGCCCTGGCGCAGGCTGCCCAGAGGTGGTGGCTGGCCCATCCCTGGAAACATTCAAGGCCAGGTTGGATGGAGCTCTGAGCAACTTGGGCTAACAGGAGGTGTCCCTGCTCATTGCAGGGGGTTGAATTAGATGGACTTTAAAGGTCCCTTCCAACCCAAACTATTCTGTGAGTCTGTGACCATCACACATCCTTTGGAAGGACAATTTAAAGCCTGGTGAGCCCCCTTCTTCACCTGCTTCCTTGGAGTTTTGTCTTCCAGATTCACAAGATTTTTTTTTTTCCCAAATTCCCTAGGCTTGGATTTGCCTGTTTCTCCAAACACAGAGCCAAGGCACTGCTGGAATACCTGAAGAGACAATCCATATGGGCAACAGGATAACCCGTATGCAAACTGGGAGGGAGAATGGGCTGGTGGTTTCTCTTCAAGCTCTCATGGGTTATCACTGTCAAGACAACAGCAGCACGGAACATTGTGTGTGTTTAATGACCAAAAGTACCTTCACTGTGTCCTCCCAGTGCCAGATGCCTTACAGTCTAAATTAGGATCTTTAATAGTGGCATTAATTATTACTGAAGCCCTGCTTTGTCCCACTGAAACAAGTCTAATAGCTCACACTTGTTCTGCCTCTCTCCCCATCCTTTCCCCAGATCACCATCTCCTGTATGTGATGCCAGCATCAGAAAGGCTCCTTTCACCTGGCTGGCTGGGCCACCAGCATAGTGTGATGTGCAGAAAAGGTCAGGCACAGGTCCAGCTCCAGGGCTGCTCCATGAGCTGAGGGCTGGGAAGGATGCCCTGAAACTGTCAGAGAGTGTCACTTGGTGCTACCATAGCCACACCCTTGCCTTCTTTTGTGGGAAGCCCAGTGCCAAGAAAATATCAGCTCACAGCTCACAGGGATGCAGATAACTAATTGAAATAATTAATTAATTAAATTAATTAATTCATCTCTTCCCTGTGAGGGTGGTGAGGCCCTGGCACAGGTTGCCCAGAGAAGCTGTGGCTGCCCCTGGATCCCTGGAAGTTTTCCAGGCTAGGCTGGATGGGTTTTGGAGCAACCTGGGATAGTGGAAGGTGTCCTGCCCATGGCAGGGGGTGGAATGGGATGATTTCTAAGGTCCCTTCCAACCCACACCATTCCCTGATTCTATGAAATAGTGGCCCCAGGGGAGCCAGCACAGTCAGAGGACATGAACTCCTGAGAAAGGAGAGGCTTTGTCTCTTGAGCAGCCATGGATAAGACCCAGCTGCCTGCCCAAAAGATGAGGCATCTCTGCAGATGGGTGCAACCATCACCTGCCCTCAGGGATGAGACCAGTCAGTGGTGACAGGAACACCATCTTGTTCTGTGCCATCCCAGAGGAGCCTGCCTTAGCTTTTGTGTTGGGTTCTGTCTTCCCTTTCAATTTCCTAGTGCATAATTATCCCTTTGTCTGTATGTGACTGACTGGGGGTATGAACTGGCATCTTCTGAGAGCAGAGCTCTGTTAGGTACTGGACTTAGTCATGGTAAAAAGATACTTTCTTTTTTTAAAAAAATGAAGGTATTCTATCTGCAAATACACATAAATCCATATGGTATATTAGATGGCCCTTGAAACATTCCAACCAAAACCATTCTGTGGTACTAAATATATAAATACAGGCAATTCCTTTCCATGCCTTCCATCACCTGTGCTTCAAAAGCTAAGCTTCCGTACCACAAGGAAGGTGGATTCTTGATAAATTTTTCATTTTCTCTATTGACTTGGTGTTGCAAACCCATGTCCTTTTGCTATGTAAAGGGCATTCATTTGCCCTGTATCCACATGGGTCCTCTTTCCCCTTTAACAACCACCAAAGATAAACATTTTATTGCTCTTGCTGTGCTGGACTCCAGGGATTTACTCTTTGCTTTTACCTCTAGCCGAGCTGTGGCTGGACAGGGGTTGCTGCAGTGGATCTGGCATCCAGGGGACAGTCACCAGGGCACTCAGCTCACTGTGTGCCACTGAAGCCATTGTGTGCTGCTGTCTCAGGAGCACTGGTAGGATGGAGAGTACCCAAAGTTGGGGATTTTCCCAGGCTTAGCCTGGTTTGGAGTGTGCTTTGCAGCTTCCTGGGGGAGAAAGACATTGCCCTGCTGTGCTCTGGAGCTGAGTCATTCCCCCTGGGGTGTGCAGGAAGTAATTCTGTAATTATAAAACAATCTTGACTTATGGCATATTAATGAGGACAGGGAAAGGTGATGCTCCTGGGATGGGTTTCCCACTGCTAGGAAGAGGAGGAGGAAACTGTACACAGCTGCTGCATTTGGGGGGCAAAAGATAGCATCATATCAGCGAGGTTTGGGTGTAAGAACCCTAAGAGGAGTGACTTTTTCTGACTCTGGGTCTGTTTCTTCTGCACTGTTGCTCCTGCTGAAGGTGTTGCCTCTGAGCTGTCCACTCTCTGACCTGCTCTTTTGCTCCAGTTCGAGTCCTTCTGGCTCCCTTTTCTAGCCACATCTGCTAGGCTGTACCATTTCTATCTCCCCTCATTTTTCCAACCCATCAACTCTACCTTCCCTTACTTTCTGCCCTACCAAGCCCTCTGCTCTTCTTTACCCCTCAGCATCTTCTCTCTCCTTCACCCACCTTCTCTTCTCCGTCTCCCACAAATACCTGTTGTATTTTCAGGAGTGTCAGCCTGGGGGCACGGGGAGGATGGTGCCCACAGAGGAGGCTGTGCTCCCCCATCTGATAACAGATGTACCAGGCACCTTTCCCTTCAGCTGGCAGCCTCTGGAAGCCCAAGATGAACCTTTCAACAAGATTAAAGAGATGGTATTAATTGCTATCGATCATGGGTCAACAAATTAAATTGCATCTGCAGCTGCATCTCTGAAAGGTCTAAATGAGAAGAGTAGTTAATGGGTCTGGCTGGCCCAGAGCTGAGATTAATTAAAGAAAGAAATGAAGTACAACATTAAAAAAAAAAAAAAAAAGGAAGGAGATTGGGATGAGGATGAAATTCTGTAGTGTATTTGGAGAGTGCCTGATGGGATTTCAGTTCTGAATCCACCCTGGCCTGAGAGAGGCTGATGGGAAGCAGGGTGGTAGCAATGAGTTGTGGGGCTACTGGCACCCCCAGTGCTGTGGAGACGCTGCCCACCTGTGACTGGCAGCTGTTCCACGTAAACAGTGGAAGTTTTCCTAGAAAATGATCAGTGCCCTTCATTTCTCCCTGTGGTCCCAGACCTTGTTCCACTGATGCCCTGGTGACGCTCGGGGAGAGCTGTGGGATCCCTCAGTGGGACTGTGTCTGGCACTGCTGCATTTGGGGAAATCAGATTCCCTTCTACAGTCTCAGCCAGAGACCTGGCAGACACATCCATGATGGGATCTGCAGGGCTTTCCCTCATGTGACCCAGAGCATGCTCCAGCTCCCTGTGCGGGGTCACTGGGGCCAAGGGGTCCCTCTCCATCTGCCTTTTTCCCATTTTTTTTCACAGTGCTGTGGAAAGAGTGAAGGGCAAAATCCTGAGCATTCCCATGTTCCTTAGCAATCCCCCTGCTCTTCTCATGCCAATCCAGCACTGCAGCATCCCACTGGCAGCTGGGAGAAAAGCACTCCTGGGTGGGAATAAGGGCACTACTGTGACTCCTTGGGAAATAATGAAGTAGCACAGCATGGAATGGAGATGGTGCTTAATTAATAACAAAGAAAATAATAATAATATGTGGCACGTATAGTGCTGTACTTGTTCCAAGCACTGTACAAACATTAACTACAGTAATTAAGCTGTAATTAATTAGAGTAACTACTAATCAGTGTAAATAATGATGCATCTGGAGGTACCAAAAGGAGTTTGTGAACTGAAAGCAAATTTCCATGTTCAGGAAATCAAATATAAAATGGCACCAGTAAAAGTAATAAAAAAGCAGATGGAGGTTAAAGCGAGAGCCTGGGAGCTTTGTTGATCCGTGGCAGCTCCACAAACAGGAATCCTGGTTTGGCAAAGCAAAACTGGTTTACTGAGTTACTGCTGAGACACTCCCTGAGCAACCCATCCCATCCATGGAATTCTCATGGCTACTTCCAGGCTCCAGACCTGCTCTTCCCACCCCAGCTGCACTCACCAACACTGTGAAGAGACAGGAACTGGAGCAAGGGATAAGATGGGGAAATGGGAGCTTGAGGGGCTGATGAGCAGCAGAGTAAAATACACCACAAATATATAATTTTGGGGTTTTTTTGCTGGTTCACACACTTTATATTTAACAAAATAATTTTTTAATAATATAGTCTTTTACACATCAAATATTGTTTCTAGGACCCCTCCCTCCCATTTGTACAGATTTTTTTTTTTTCTCACTAGTTTCAGGCACACTATTGTTTGAAAGTTTTGAAACTGGATAGTCATTGACAGGCAACAGCTTACGAAGAAATGTGGCGATGGCATCTGGAATGGTACCAGCTCGGCCTGCAGGGAGCCAATGCTCAGCCACAGGACAGCAGCTGCTGTGCTAAGTGCTCCTCCCACCCCTGCCCTCCAGGAAAACACCAGAATGGGGAAGAAATGAAAGTGTAAAGGCAATAGTGTGCATAAACCGAGCCTGATGTGCTGGTCTGCTTCGGTGAGGATGCTGTGGGGAGGATTTGCTGCCGTCGCTGTCGAGAGCAGGTGCTGGACTGGAGTCTGAACTCTGAACAAAATAAGCACCACCACCCCCACAGCATTGACCAAAAAGCAGGGAACCAAGCATGGACAGTGATGGGAAAGGCCCCTGTGCTTGCCTGGGCAGGCAGGCAGGGAGGTGACATTGGTGGCTTTTCTTTCACAGTATCGCCTGGAAGCTGCAGCCTGAGAAAGCAGGAGGTACCAGTGCTGGAAAGGCCAGTGGGCACCCTTGGCTGTTGGGGACCTCTGCTCCTGGCAGGCAGGCAGGCACAGAGAGCAGCTGCTTTTGAGAGAGAGACCTCACAGGAGCCCAGCCCAGCCCTCCTGCACCATGGCTTGCTTTATCCCCAGCAGTGTGGATGCTCCCAGGGAGAGCCAGGGCAGCTCCCTCCCTCTGTAGCACAGGGTCTTACCTGCCAGCTGAGCCAGTTTAGTGTTGCCACAGCCATGGGACATTCCTGGAAACCTCTGGAGTGGGGTGATCCCATATTTGAATTGTGACCTGCTGTCGCTGAAGGCAATGAAACACTGCCCTTGGCTCCAGTGAGAGCAGCCTTGGGATGGGACAGGGCAGGTGCTCAGCCTGGGAACCAGGAACAGGTGGGGCCCTCTTCCCTCTGCTCCACCACTGATGCCCCAGCCAGGAATCACACACAAACAAGCCAGGTAAGATGTTGCTTTCATGGAGCACCTTCTGGTTGGCTGCCCCAGCCTGCCCATGCAGCTGCTGTGGGCTCTGCTCCCATCAAGGTCACACTGACTGTGTAGGTGTCTTCGACTTTATTGTCCCCACTCAGTGGAGAAAGTGTAACACAGATACAGCTTTGTGTCTTGGCTGTCTGGTCTATACCTGTGCATCTACCTCGGTCCTGCTGCAGGTTACATTCCAGCTGGATTTTTTTTTTTAACCCCCCCATACCTTGTAATTTCTACCTCCCTCCTGTCCTTAGTGCCACCTGCGCTTACAGACACAACAAAAATGCTCCATCTATTACTCCACTCATAGCTGTATTGTCCCGATGATCCCAGCTTAGGAAGAGACTTAAAAAAAAAATCACAATAGCAAAAAACCTTCAAATAAATGAATGTGAAAAACCCCACGACCCACACTGTAGAAAGTGAGAGCAGTGAATCGATCGGCGCGTCGGAGGCATCGCCAGGCCAGGAGCATGCGCGGGCTGTTTTCCTGCTGTCCTGCCCCGCTCCGAGCAGCGCGTCCCTACCGAGCACTGGTGACTCCCACGGCAGAGCAGACACCCGGACACCGGGAACAGAGAGTGTAAAGCGGGACAGGAGCTGCAGGGGGCGCGGGGACACCCTTCCCCACTGATCTCTGCTCGTGTGCCACCCTCGCAGGGCTTGCTGGTGACCCTGCTGCAGCTGGCGGGAGGTCGGACGTGTGAGCAGCATCGAGGCCGTTCCTTCATCACCATCATCACCATCATCACCATCACCATCACCGTGAGCGGGTTGTTGCCCAGGGGTGCTACAGAGCCTGCTTGCCCTGGCACTCGCGCTTGGAGCACTGTGCCGGCTTCCACCAGTCCCCGTTGTGGCAGTGGCAGATGTTGCAGTCGTCCACCTTCACCTCGATGCCCGCGGGAATTATCGTGGTGCCCGCAAAGCAGTTGGGACCTGCAGAAACACACGGGGGTAACAGGATAAATACTCCGTATTTGGACTGGGGGCAGCACTCTGCTCTAAGCCTGGGACAGGCAGGGACCCGGTGCCAGCCCCTTGTGCTCCGGCCGTGCCACTGCCGCTGCCAAAATCTGCAGCGATGCTCCCACCTTGCTCAGTGCTGAGCCTTGGACCCACAGCAATCCCTTCTTTCATTGGTTGGTTGCCTCAGGCACTAAAGGGGAAAAAAAAGGCCTTGAAACTTTTCTCTCTGTTTCTGCACCCAGCTCCTAGGACAAATGGCATCGGCAGTCAGCTTTTTCTACTCGGTTGACCACTAATTTAGTACCTCTTTCTCCTTACATTTTGGCTGCAGGCTGGACAAGACCATGAGGACAAGCATGAGGACACAGCCCAGCCTTCACTGCTCCAGCCTGGTAAGCCTGCAGGGAGCTGCAGGGACCAGAGCCAGTCCATCCCCTGGGGCCATTGGCAGCCATGCTCCGACACCAGGTAACCCCAAGGACCCCTACCAGCTTGGAGCTACTAACCAAAAATTATTTATTGCATCACCTCTCAAATAAGCTTTCTGATACAAGCTGGGTATTTTTCCTCAAGGATAACTCCTTTAATCTGCTTATTATTGCTTTGGGGCTTTTTTGGTTTTGTGTGTTTTTGTGGTTTTTTTGGTGGTTTTTTTTTTTTTTTGGCTTCTTCATTACACAATATCAATGCTGAGCAGCAAGTCAGCAAGGATCTTATTTCCCAGTCACAGAATGGTTGCGTTGGAAGGGATCTTAAAGCCCTTTCCTCCTCCTCATAAAAGCCTCACAAATATCCACTGCCCATCTGTCCCTCTGCAAGCCCTCTCCTCTTCCCTTCTTACTCCTTCACCACTTAGTGCCAGGAATTAATGTCAGAACCAGCAGCACACACAAAAATTCAAGGCAGTCACACTGGTGGCATCGGGGAAGTTTATAGACATTTGAAAAGTGTTTTGTGGCTTGAATGCTGCTCTGAAACCTCACCCCTTGACTGGACACCAGTTTTAATCTATGCCACCAGTGCATGAAGTGCATTCCAAAGGTGAGAGCATGTACAGACGTGGAATTATGAGCAAGTTGTTCCTTAAGTCTTAGGCTTAAGGCTGGAAAAGGGAAACAGGGTCCCTTACAAGGCTAGAAACGAGCTGTAGCCAGCCCAGTGCCAGGGTCCCATGTTTTATAGTCTCAGAGAGATATTTATGAGTGCCCTGACTTCAGAAAGGTGCTCCTCAGGACCCTCTGTTAAACAGGCCACGAGTCTGGCAGGGCTGGGCTTAACCAGACAATTCAGGGTGCCTGAGAGTTACTTGTGTTCCAACACCCTCCTGCCTTCATTAAAGGCCCATTCAAACATAGCTCTGCAGCAACATTTCACATCCATCTTCATCAGGCCACGACAGAAGGGCTGGAGAAAGATGCCTTGGATGGCTCCTGCACATGCACATGGGCAGGGCCTGGAAGGCAGGCTGTGGCACTGGGAAGGTCTGTGCTGCTAAGTGCTGCCTCCTCCTTGGCCGGGCCAGCACGTGAATTCCATCAGGATTCCAGGAGGAAGCTGGCTTTTACTCCAAACAAGGAGATTCCACTGCACTTGCTGAGCCAGGGCACAGGTGACACAGGGCTGCTGGCAGTGGAGGAGCCCTGTGAGTGGGGAGGTTTTAAGGCTGCTGTGAGCTGGGCTTTGAGCTGGACAAGTTCCAAAGAGCCCCTCCAACCTCAGCCTTACAAACTGCAAAGAACTTTAAAGCCAGGAGCTACTAGCCAAGAACATGAACAGAGCAGCCAAACTCTGCATATGCACATGTGGTATCTGTGTTTTTCCTTGCAGGCATGAGGTTAAAGCAGTCATGAGCTGAAGATTTCCCAAATGGACGTCTGTCTGGAAGACACCATCCTGGTTGGAAAGGCTGTGATTCCAGCTGTGGTACTGGTCCAGTGGGTCTCTGGCAACCCACTGAAGTTGTCACACTTTCCCAGAGCCCCTGAGTCCCTGTGCTGGCTGTGCCACTGCACACTGCACTTTCACCACGGGTTTAATTCCCCATTCCCTGGAGCCCGGTGGGTGGAGGTGTGTTATGACCCAGTGAGGGTGTCACTGCTGTCAGGTCATTTGCTGCTGTTACATGTCCAGGGTTCAAATGCCATGAAAATTCCAATAACTGCAGCTAGCTGCATCTGAAGTTGAAATAAATACCTGGGATGGCACGTTAGTGGGATGCTCCGACTGCCTGTCGCTGTCCAGGATGCCCAGGGTGGGCAGCCTCCACACAACAGCCTGCTCTGCACTCCCACAGCAAAAAAAAAAAACAAACTCCTTTTCATGGTAATATAAACAAAAACCTTTCTCTGGAGTGGCAAGGAGTGGCAAGGAAAGGGGAAGATCATCTTCCCTGTTGTTGCCCTGCCTGTTAAGCAACTCATTTGAGAGGCCAGTGCTGCCTCCACACCCACGCATGTCTCCAGACACAGCTTGGTCTGGATTTACAGCACTGCCAGCCCATTCCTGAGGCTGGGAACAGGTGGGAGGCTGGCAGTGAGGGAGCCAGCAGGTTTGCTCACTCACAGATGAGTCAGCTTTGCCTCCCAGACAGGCTTTGGGGACCCAAGACCTCCCTCATGGGACTTTGGCACCCTAGTGGTGCAGGGATCATGGTAGCCAAGGGTGATGGTGTTGGGACTGGCTGATGGGGTGCTGGCAAGTGGGCAAAAGCTTCATCCTGCTTATCTGTCCATTCTGTGGCTGCCCTTCCTCCTCCCAGTACCCCCAGGTCTCTTTTCTCTCCAGAGCTTCCCCAGGGGGTCATATGGAAATAAAATAATTAGCAAATACCCCTCATTAATGCCCTAGGACAGGGAGGAGCAGAAAGCAGACACTGAAGAAAAGAGGAGATGGATGAGGGAGATGTGCTAAAAGCATCACCTGTGCCTCTGAGGTCCCACTGGAGAGGGGATCCCTTATTCTGGGGACAGCAGCACAGCAACGTTCCTGCCCTGGCCAAAGACATGGGGCAACTCTGCAAACCTGTAATTAAACACTGATTATCTGCCCCTCTGTAATTAACTAATGATCTGCCCCTCTGATTCCTGGCATCTGTTGAGCCTGGAAGGACCTAGCAAGCATCTCTGTGTCTAACAGAAAATCCCTGGGACACTGCCCCCACCCCAAAGGGGCTGGGCAAGGCAAAGGGGGAAAATGACAGCTCTGTTGGGTAAATCACAGGGACTACCAAACCAGCCCTTGCTGGAGCAGCACTGAGCATCCCTGGGCTGGCCAGGGAGCTGGAGTCAGAGGCTGAACTGAGGAAAAATCACAGCACTTGGGTTTGTTTTCTTTCTTCTTGGCTTTTAGCAAAATGGAGGAAAACATGACCCGGGGCTCTACAGACCTCTGCCCTCCTGTGGGATGCTCTGCCTCTCTCCTGACTGACTTTAGTACTTTTAATTTGGGCCAACACTGCCACTGCTCTGGGCCTCTTCTTTCCCAGCACTCTCAAAATAGCCCCCTCTGCATTGCCTGAGTGAAATGGTTTCTTTTGCTCACCACAGTGAGCTGGACAGAGCTTTTTTACATCCTCTCTCTCCCACTGCTATCCCCATCCCTACAGAAACATGGATTTCTAACAGAAGGCAAACTTTCCATACTGCATTTGTGATAATTCAACTTCAATTCCCATTGCTTGAAATCCAGTTTTCCAGCACAATCACTATCAGCCAGCCTCTCCCCCTCTGCTTTTTTTTTTTTTTTTCCCCATTTACACTTCTCCCACCTTCACACTGGAAAACTGGATCCTGTTTGTCCAAACTGGGATGCAGCGAGCATTGCACCCGCAGTGAAGGCACGAGAAAGAGGCACTCAGAGAGGGACCCTGCACTGTTGGAATTTAGGTGAAAATGTGCCATGGCACAGAAAATGCTGCTTGGCTGGAGCATAAGTCACCAGGGAGTTTTCCAGAAACTTTGGGATTTATAGAGCTGGCAGCTACTGGTGGAGATAACCTTCAGCACCTGGGGATCTGCATGGCTGTGCCATGTGCCTTGGAGGGGCTGCAGCCCTTAAAGCCACAACCAGAGCCCACAGCAAGAAATCAAGTCCTAATTTTTTTTTTTTTTCTGCGCAGCAGAGCTCAACACACTCTTTTAAATTCTCTAATATTCTTTTTCCCTCCTAACATTTCAAAAGCCCAGGGCCGCAACCCAGTGCTGCTGAGGACTGGCCCAAGCTTTTCCCACCATGGCTGCTTGGAGGAACTGGATGAGGCCAGGGTCTGCCAAATCAATGCCAAAACAGACCCCCAAAGAATGACATGGAACAGCAGTATGGGTTTTTAAATTATTATTCAAAGGAAGATGCCGCTCAGAAATATTTGATGACATGTCAAGCACGTCAGGTTACTTATGACAATAGCAGCAGGAACAAGAAGCTGCTTTGGGCAAGGGCTGTCATCCTGCTCTTGGTAAAAGCATCTTAAACCACGACTGTGATGATAACAGGACACTAATCACCCTTTTTCCTTGCTCAGAGAGACTGATGGGAGAAGTTTGCTGCTCCCACAGACAGTGTAATAGTGAGATTTGCTTTCCTTAACATAGTTAATACTCATAAAAGCCAGCAGCACTCCAGGCTGTTTGCTAGAACAGCTGTGAAGGTTTTTATGGAGATGTATTAGGGACATTCAGATGCTGGTTTGATGGGAGAGATGTAAAAAAATCATATTTGGTTTGTTGTTTGGGAAGAATGATGGAAAATTCTGCAACCATCTGCTGAAGATCAGGTACTTGGGTGATGACCCTGCTCCACTGCACCCCTGTTCCAGAGGGAATTCGGGGGCCGGGCTCTCTCCAACACCATGAGCTGATGCCTTGGAGCCACTCGATGCTGAAGAGCAGCATCCCCCCAGCTCCCTGTGACTCCTCAGATGGGTTTTACTGAACTCAGCAGCTCTGCCTGTGGCTTTCAGCAGCTCTGAATTTAGCTTTGTGTGTGCAGAGAAGCAATAAAAGGAAATCAAATGTTAATCAAACAGCAAGCACGGATCACTTCAGGCCAACTGTGATATTCAGATGTGCCCTGAATAGCATCTTGCCCCAGACAAAGCTCATCATCTCCACCAGAACTTCTCATTGTGCAGCCTCTGATTCCAGCAAGAGTGGTAGTTTCCCCTCAGTAAAATATCTCTCCTGCCACTTCTTTGAGAGCCTCCCCATCCCTTTAGGAAATATTAAAGCTGACTCCAGGAGAATTTAGCTTATTCAGTCAATGGATGCCATCAAGGAGTGAGGTGCTGATGGCTACGCTTATCTGCCTAGTTAAGACAGCTGCTAAATAGCAGCTCAATTCAGCAGCCATCCTTCAGGCTCCCAAGTGGTGTGCCCCACAATTGAAGTTGCAAGGCATAAAGGGAAAACTGTGGTGTTTCCTGACAGTATTTAGGAATGGATACATCCTGGAACATCCCCCTGGATGCTTGCTCAGCTAAATGAGGCTCGATGACTTTGCTTTTGGAGCTTGACCATGAACACAATTGGGCATGGGGGTTTGCTGTTGGCAGTGTGTTTTGGCCTGGGGGAGGTGTTTCTACTGAGCATGGCCACGTGTCTTCCCAGGGGGAAGGCAGATTTTCCTCTGCATGTCTCCACAACACACAGGCCTCTCCCAGGCTTCACCATGACCATCCCACACCACAAGCCATGCAGTCCCCAGCACTGATGTCGGGTGCTGAAACAAGCCCTTGCAAGGCAGCGACCAAATGAGGATGACACTTGGAATCCACACAAGGATGTTCGTGGATCCCCAACAGAAAAAGAGGAAAAACACAGCAGAATCCCCAGGCTCTGTCACAGAGGCAAGAAATTGCCTGTGCCTGCATCTTGGGACTTTTTCCACGTCTGGGTTGAGCTCTGTGCTCAGAAGGGAAGGAAAACCAGCACCTTGTTTTTAATGATGACCTCTGTTTCTGGAGGTTAACACCGCTCCTCTCTGCTGATCCTGCAGGATCTTTTCAAATGTTCATTTAGCTCTGGCATTGCTATTTATGTGATCACTTCAGATTGCAAGAAAAGAGCTCAATTTGTGGCTTTAATTAAGGAGTTGGGGAGGGAAGAAGTCTTGTTTCCACTGCCTGGTATGGAGAGTGTCAGCCCCCCTCTCTCTGCGGGAAGGAGGAGGCAGCGGGTGAAGCCGGAGGTGAGACATAAAGAAATCAGCTGGTGATGCTGAGCATTGCCTTGCTGAAAATTAAATTTGATGATGCTCTGCAGGGACAGCTGAAAACCCCACCCAAAGAAAACAACCCTTGAGCTTTCTTGCATTAGAAAGAGGCCAGAGCTGGAGATGCTGGCTCGGAGCATGGCTGAGGCTCATCCCAATGAGGGTGCATTGGGAACGGGGCTGCCATGATCCTGGGATGTGGGGCAGTGAGTTCACAGCCCAGTAATGCCTGGCTCTGATCTATGTCTGCCACTTCTCAGTGGTGGCAGGAGGGACAGCACTGTGCTGTGGCTCTGCCTGCTCCCTGCTCCTGCAGGTGATGTCCATGTCCTCCAGGCTACAGAGGACACAGCTCCTCCCAGTACAAACACCAGGGGAAAAGAACCCCCTGGACTCCAAAGTCCATCATCAGGCAGCCACCCAACCTGCACAGAGACTCCTGCAGGGCTGGAAATGGCACTGCTTCAGGTCAGTGTCCCCATCGCGATCACCATCAAGTCTGGAAGCCACTTCTCAGCCTGCTCACACTCTCAGGCAGCAGTGAGCTCTCCTGTGATGCAGAGACTGCATCAATGCATAATCTGCCCCCTCAATCAAATCTGCATGCTGCTCCATTTCCAGAATGCACTAAAAACTGAATCTACCAACCCATGCCAGCCTGAGTGCCACATACTAAACCTCCCTCCAGTGGGCCAATGGTGACTCCAGCACCATTCCAACCCCCTGCTGTTCAAAAGCTCAGGAATTGCTCTCTTCTCCTTTGGATTGCTGTTGATATTTTAAAATAACCAAAAGAAAGTCTTGGCCTCTGTCAGTTTAACCCCATTCCCCCTTGTCTTGTCACTCCGTGGCTCCCAGCTGTGGTAACAAATGTTTCCTCCTCGAGGTGACCCCAAGATGGAAGGTTCACTCTTCCTCTGCCACCCTGTCCAGCCACCCAGGGAGAGATGGCACCTCCAATAAATGCCCTCAGTTTCACTCTGGTCTGTAAGATGTTGCAAAATCAGAGCCTTTTCTCTTTTCCTTTGTGGACAAACCCTGCTGGCTCTGGTTAACAGCTCCTGGAGTCATCTGGTGGTACCTTCTAGACATCCATGAGCTTTCAGTTGTGCACCCACTGCCCTGAAGAATTACTCTCCTCTGAAGCTAATCTGCAGCTCTTTTCCATCCTTCCTCCATTTTTCACTGCTCAGAAGACAATGTTAACAGCCCTTCTCAAGTACTGCCTATTTACAGGAGAGATTTTTCCAGCCATAATTCACATTACTGGGCGCCTGAAGATGCCTAAAAGTTATTTAATTTCTGCATCAAAAAAAAAAAAAAAATCTGCAGTATCCTTGTCCAAATTAAATCCAAGTTGCTCACTCCAAGCCAGCCCTCCATCATTAGAAGGAATGCATTAAGAAGGCGAGGGGGGAGGTGAAAAGCTCAGTTCAGGGCAACGGGAGCTGTTCTGCTGACTTTTGCCGGCGATGCAGCCACACAATAAAGAAAATACAGCACAGCAGCAGCTCCCAGCCAGCCCAGCAGGACAGGGACCTCCTGGTAGCCCCACATCCCCTCCTGGCCCTCTGCACACCAAGAGGGTCACATCATCCAGGCTTTGCTCAGACAATCCCAAGTATCTGCTGCCTTGGAGTCTACAGAATGCAGGGGCCCCACTCGAGTTCCCTACATTGTGGGCTGGCACCCAGTGACAGAGACTGATTTAGGCCTCACTGCTTTGCACTGCAGTTAGAAAAATACTGATGGCTCGTTATCCATCTTAATCAGCAGCAGCAAACAAATGAGGGACAGGGAGACATCCAGAAGGGAATACACAGCATTACTCCTCCTTATTGATAGCACAGTTACTTAATTTGATGTGGAGACGTAAGTTCAGGCATCACTAAATACTGGAGCAGGGCCGCTGTGGTGCAGGGAAGATCTATGGGTGCAATTTCAAAGCCGTCTGTCTGGGAGCGGTGACGTCCATGGGCGCCAACACCGATCCCAGCTCTGCGGACAGGCTGGACACCATCCCTCACCAAGACAAATGAAGACAGTGTCCTTTCCACAGCTAAAATGCACCAGCTGAAAATGGGGGAGCCCCACTCCACTCTTCATCTGCTGTGCTTGTGGGACGAGCTGGACAACAGGGGACCAAGCCCAAGACTGAGCACAGAATCCCAGAATGGCTTGGGTTGGAAAGGACCTTAAAGCTCATCCACCTCCACCCTCTGCCATGGGCAGGGACACCTTCTGCTGGACCAGGCTGCTCCAAGCCCCGTCCAACCTGACCTTGGACACTTCCAGGGACGGAGCAGCCACAGCTTCCAATGTCTGATGGCTTCTGGATGCTCATGTCCAACCCTCCCTTCCCTGGGCACTGCCTGTGCCGGGGCAGCAGAGCTCTGGATCAGACCTTTGGCACAGCTCACTTGGGGAAGGCAGCATGGAGATGGTGGAGCAAAGCTCATGACCTGGGCACACCAAAGAAAATAATGCAAGCAGTACATTTCCCACTGCTTCAGATGAGGTATCTGCCTCCCCATATGGACATTTACCCCAGTCCTGTGCACCCAGCCCCTCTGTTTCTGATCTCAAGTACACCAAAATCAAAGCTGGGAGCATATCCAAGTGCACTTGGAGCTCCCTGCAAAACCTCCAGCCCCAGTCTGCCCATTTGACTGGGTTTCTAACCCAGCTGTGGGTTAGGGACTGCTGGCCAGCAGGGTTAGGCATTGCTGCAGTGCAAATTAATAGGTATCAAATTCATAACCCTTTATTCACTCTGCTGACTCATACACCCAAATGGGGGCAGCCTTGAAGTGAAACCGAGGAGGTTTCACCTGGCTGGAGGAGCCCGCACATGGATCAGCTCCCAGACAGCAGAAGAGCAACTCCTGGTGCTTCAGACTCATCTGTAAATCCAGGGTTTTCCCCCCTCCCTTTAGTGTAAAATGCAGGTTGGCATTTTCAAAGTCACCTATGGGATTTACATACCAAATTCCTCTTCATTTTAAAAGGATCTGTGTGTGCAAATACCTTGATCAGCACTGAAAAGTTTAGTGCATGGTAAAAAAAACCTGCAAAGGGCCCAGCACTGCATAGGCAGGAACTGTGCATCCAAAGCAGGTTTTCTGAACCAGGTTTTACTGTGCCCACTCTGGGCTGGAGAAGCCAACCTCAAAGCCTGCAGCAACCATCTATTAAAGGAGAAATATGTGTTTTAACATTTACCTGGGCAAACAAACAGGATTAGCTCTTAAAAATCTTCTTGCAGACAGCATAAAGTTTTGGGAGAATAGCATCGATTTTTTTTTTTTTTTTTTTAATACAGGTAGATTGTAATTGTGGGCAATGAAAGCTACTCTGAGGTCATTTTAACCTTTCAGGTAAGTAACAGGATTTCAAAAAGTTGTCTAAATAGATACTTCCCAAAATGAATTCCAACAGCACTGAAGGCACATTCATTTTTTAATGGTTCAAACACAGCATGAAGTGAGGTGGGTTTTTTTTGAGCTGGTATCAAATAGATTAATTTAAAAGAAATTCATTAATAGAACTACCATTAAGCTACTGCATCAGCTAACAATGGTGCCAGTAAAATCAACAGCCAAAGGGAGGAAAAGTTGGACCTTCCAGAGACTAAACCTTTAAGTGAAGGGGAAAAAAAAAAACCCAAACATGCATATTGTGCTGTAGTGTTTGTGCTGCATTGACCTCACTGGCTCAGGTGGCAGGAGCAGGCATAGAACAATGCATGCCATGGGACAGGCTGAGTCCCAGTGACTGTGCCCTTGTCGCCAGTATTTCCCAAGAAAGGAACTGGGACGCAGAGAAGGAAACTCATCCAAGGACTTGGCTGGATGTTCACCCTGCAGTGCTCTGGGCAGCTCCCAGGGACACTGGGACACTGTCAGGGTGCAGCTGCAGCTCTTGGTCCATGCAGGCATGGGATTTCCCTGATCTAGGGAAATAAGGGCCCAGATAGCCCCTGGATGCCAAAGCACCAGGCCTGTGGTCCCTGCCCAGGTATCTCCACTCAAAGGCAAAGGTTAACAACAAAAGAACAACAAGCAGGACTTTTTCCCTGGGCCTTGTGAGCTTTCAGCCAACTTATCTGCCTCTTGGTTGCGCTTTGTGTGAAAACATAATGATTTTTATGGCCCACTTTAACATTTTTACGTCTTTTCTTCTTCAGAAAAAAAAAATCCCACATTTGGTGTAAGAATTAAAACAGTATTTCATGCTTAACTGTAATCACAGATGATGTATGGAAGAGAGCTGGCTTCATGTCAACTCAATATAAAGCCAGAATTGAATCTAACTTGGTCACTACAGCTGTGCGATGTTTTATGGGGTGAGGGGATTTTTTCTGATCAGTCATAAATGAAATGGAAACTGTGACTGGGCTCATTTTGTATCAAACAAGAGCAAAAAAATGTAGGGCAGAACCAGGATTGCTACACACTTGTCTGAGTTGTTCCTTTAGAGGTGGAGCGTGATGCAAACCCAACCCAGCACCAGGCAATGCTGCTGTGGCAATTGGTGCCTGTTGGCACAATGGCCTTGCCAGGGCAACCTGAGCTGGGGGGTTTCCTGAGCTGTGGGGAACCACATGCTCGGGATCAGCCTCCAGCTCCTGTCTGGAAAACTATCACTGCTGTCCAGATCCCTGTGGGATGGGGTCAGTTGATGGAAAAATGCCCTCAGGCCTTTCTGCCATCATGGCATGAATGTGATGCTTTGAGGGCACCGGCACGGTCCTACTTGTGTTTCCCACCTGGTGACAGATTTTTCTGATGGCAGTTTTGAATGTGGGGTTGTGTTAGATTTCAAAGCAAAGATAAAACTTTCCATGGAAGGAAGGAGCTGCTGTGGAAATAATTTCTTCCTGCTCTTGGCTTGTGTTTGAGTTGTTGGGTTTTCTGCTGCTGACTTTGAGCAGATCCCATCTCCTGCTGCCCTTACCACCATTCCCATCTCCCTGGTCTCCACAGTCTCCACCACTATTCCCAGCCCCCTGGCCTCCATGATGATGGACACAGAAACAATGGTCATGGGCAGGTGAGACCCACATGAAAGGGGAATTTAATGGTAAAAGTTAAAGCTAGTCAGCAAAGGTTCCCCTTTCAGTCAAAGGATGATTCTCCTGGGGGGTGTTTAATACTATCAGCCCTTGGATCTGCCTCTTTTCATCCCTATAAATTTAGGATGGGCTGCAGTGGCAAAGCTCCCATTTCTATGCAAATCCATACAAATGATTGATTACCTTTAGAAATGGAATAACCACAATGGCAGAAACAGTATTTCTTAGTTTATGTGGGGAATTTAATTACCTGCCTGTGGCACAGAAAAGGAAAATCAGGAAAACATCTTCCCTGACCCCACCCCAACCATTAAGCCTGGTGTTACAGAGACAGGATGTGGCACTGCTGTGCCAAAATCTGCATCTCCTAAGGAAACAGAAGGAGGAGGGAATGGAAGGAGCAGGGCAGGATGGGTGGATGGATCTTGAGGACACATATGGGGAGGCCAAAGCACTGCAAGGACAGGCACACCTCAGTCTGATGGACAGAAGAGACAAGCAGAGGTTGGTGCTTCCAGAATAAACAGGCCCCTAAATGCTTCTGTCCTGTCCTGATTTCTCCAGCAGCTGCAGAAGGAGCTGTAATCCATGTTTTGTCCCAGGTTTTGCCCTTCCCATGCTCTTCCACTACCTGAATTTAACAGTGTCCATGGCATTTCCAGGATGCTTTCAGATGGTGCCATGTGGAGTCCGGCTGATGATAGAAATAAAATGAATGGTGCTGGTTTTGCATGGGAACAGTTGCATTTAATGAAATCACACAATGAAAATTGGAAGGTCCTTTCCTTTGCTCACAGCTCTGGGTGTCACCACGAAAGTCACAACCACAGTGCACGTGGGCCTTTGTACTCTGCAGGTGTGATATTGTGCTGATGTGCTGGGACAGGACAGTTACTCTGTGAGGTAACAGCTGGGAATGATGAAAGGCTGTGGAAAAATTATGGTGCATATAGGTGGTTCTGCACCCCTCCTGCCCAAACTTCCCAAATGCTTCGTTACCCTTCTCTGCAGTCTGTTTTTGTTACTTAATTCCTGGATGAAATTCTTGCTCACCCTCTGGTCTCAGTGGCACCACAGGACCTGAACGGCTCACAACCTGCTATCCTCCCACATTCCCCTGGGACAGGGAAATGCACTGGGCAAACTGAGGCACAGAGGCAGTGGGAGCTCATGAGGGGATGCAGGTTATTCAAACTAATCCCAGCAGAAAACTGTATTTGACTTGCAGCAACAGGAAGGTTTGAGGCTGCAAACTTCGAGGCCTTCTCAAGTGTGATGGGAATTGGTTCACACCTTATTGGCAGAGGGAAGAACTATGGGACAGGGTGGCAAAGTGAGGGACAGTGACTTCCAAAAATTCCTTATTTCTGAGTGTTCCCACACTCTTCAGCTAGTATTCCCTGCCTTGCTTTTCCTGCATTCATTTTGTGCCTTAGAAATTTTTTTCAAAGCCAGAAGGGGGATTTAGACATTAGAACTGCTATTGACCTGATATGAGTTAATGATTTTATAAAACCCCTAAAAAATGCTTTACTTTAAAAGATTGATGTTTCCTATTGTACTTTTTCAATGCCAATTAATTACTTAACTCATTAGCAATGTAACACAGGAATAGTCTTTGAAAATCTGCTGCTTTGTGTAGATGCCTTTAATTATGGATAATTAAATACTGCGGAAGGACCTGATTATACCTCTGAGCATTTTCTAATCTGGAAAATGAAACACACTCCTGTACTCCTGAACACATAAAGCAAAAGCTGAGCTCAACAGCCACAGGAAGTAAAAAAAGATGGGAAAACAAACACCCCAAAAGCCAGAGCCACTCCAAAGCCTGTAACTTAAAGAGGATGGGGATTCCTGAGAAGGCTGGAAGGCTTTGTGCATACCCTGGCACAGGGCAGGACCCAGACCCTGCCTTGTTGGGGTACAAGGGGGAGCCCATGTGTGCTCAACGTGGAGCTGCTGCAGCCAGCAAGCAAACATGGGCCCAGTGAACATAACTCCCTGTTAGCACTTGCTAAAGCTGGGAACAGATTTCCAGATGGTCCCTTGTACATAGAGCAGCAATAGCCACGACTGCCACAAAGAGCAAAGCACTCTCCAAACATAACCATAGCAGACCTTAGAAGAGGAAATCCTGCCAATGGCAGAAGTTACGCTGTGGTTTCTTTCTGTCTCAGAGTTTTAGCCCCATTAGAAAGCCAGGGAACTGCTTGTTTTGAAGACAGCATTGCCCCAGTGCCTCTGAGACAGATCCTCTTCCTGACTCTTTCTTTGCATCCTTCCTCCCTGGGCCATGAAGTGATTGCCAAACTCAGGGAATAACCTCTCTTCTCTTTATTTATTTCTCAGCTGGCAAAATTTTGGAGAAAAAGTAGGACAGGTCTTGTGAAATGTTAGGGGCAGGATGACATGAGGGGCGCAAGTACATGTCTGGCACAGATTGAACTGGAGACACTAAAAGAAGGAAAATGTCACCCCTAACACGTGGGCTGCCTTAAGTCAGAGAAGCAATGTGGCACACTGCTACTGCATCCCTGCCCATGGCAGGGGATGGAACGGGATGATCTTTAAGGTCCCTTCCAACCCAAACTGTTCTGTGATGATTTGTGGGTGCTGATGTCCAAGCGTGGGATGTTGCCTTGCCCTACAGATCCCCTCCTGGGGTGCACTGCCAAAATCCTTGACACAGCAGCTGAATTCAGCTGAGAAATGCAGAAACTCAGCCACTGTGCAGTGTAATGCACAAGAAGACACTGCAGCACATGGGACACGTTGCTGGGATGTGGTTCCCATGGCATTTGTCAGGATTCCTACTTGATGCTGCCAGGTGCCAGGCCTGCCAGCAGTGCCAGACCCACTGCTGCTTACACCTCACCCTCTGGCGAAGTTTGTGACACGATGAGCTTATATGGGGGATTTTATTTAATTATTTTTGCCCAACAGATTAGTGGAAAATGGGAAGTCAATGATGTCTTGCTGACCCCCACAGCTGTGCCCTATTAATGCACACAGTGATGAGAACCATTGGGTTGGCCCCACCTGGGAGCCAACATTGAAGGAGCCCTGCAATCCTTGGGTTCCTGCAGAATTCTCTGTTCCAATACTTCCTGTACCAGGGCAAGCTGTGTCTAGGAAGCGCACACATCAGTCAGAAAAACAAAACACACACATTTTCTTGATGCACTTTGAGCCTCACCTTCACATCTGGCAAACTCTATTCCAGAGAGGAGAAGCTTTCACACAGGGCTTTGGAATGCTGGTGCATCCATGGGTGGAAGGGCCCAGCCTGTTGGCACAGGTTGTCCTGGGCACTCTGATGGTGCCTGTCACCATCCCACAAGAACTTGTCAAGCACTGCCACTGCCACTGCTCTTAATTAGCTGATGCTCTCATCTCTGGCTACTTTAACCCTTGGTTAGAAGAGGAGCTTGGGCACATGAAGCCAAGAGGGAGAGTGCAGGCAGCGCTTCCCTGAGAGGGAAGTAACAAGCACAGGAGAAGGGGCAGTGCAAACTGCAGAAATGCCATGCACGCAACAGAGGAGCGAGGAAAGTCCTGGGTGGTTATTGCTGGGTGATTGTAATGCCCTCTGTGGAGGCCACTCCTCTTTCAGCAGCTTCCTCTAGCCTTTAGATCCATAGATACGAGTTAGGCTAAATTTGTAAAGAAAAGTAGGCACCTTTATTTCAGGGGCTGATCCAACTAGAAAACCCAAATAACTGTTTGGGCAGCAGCATCCCTCAAGTCTGGGTGAAACTGTCCAAGGACAGGCTTATACAGGCACAGGAACTGGCCCTGACTCTTCTTTTGCATGTGAAACCTTCACTGTTGAGCTTTTGGGATGAATGAGAGGGGAGGCAGATCCTCAGCTGCACACAAAACCTGGATGTTTCCCTTGGAGCAAGGCAGCCAGGCCAGTTTACACCAGCCTCAGGAACTGGATCACAGCATATTTACTCTCTAAGGGGGGCATGATGCAGCCAAGACAAAAAGTGGTTTCTGTACAAAACACAGCAAATGTATCTAATTGTTACTATCGTGGGCAGGTTTTCATTTTTTATCACAGTTTCCTATTTAATTTCTAATTTAATAATTACAGTTTGATGTTGCCTGTAATAATACATTTCTGTTTTGTTTGGCACAGCTTGAAAAGTTTCCAGAAATTCCCTCTTGCTGCTTTCCTTGCAGCACAGGCTACAAGTTAGGGGGGATCAGTCCCTGCCTGGGTGTTGTAGCCCTTTCTGTACATGGTGAGAGCCTCCAGGGATGGCACAGCCACAGCTTCTCTGGGCAGTCTGTGCCAGGGCCTCACCACCCTCACAGGGAAGAATTTCTTCTGAATGTCTAAGCCTACTCTCTGCCAGTGTGAAGCCATTCCCTCTTGTCCTGTCACTCCAACCCTTTGTAAATAGTCCCTTTCCATTTTCCTTGTCAGCTTCCATCAATCCTGGGCCTGGTTACTTACCCAGGTGAGAGGGAGAGCCAAGCAGGAAGGACATTTCCATCACAGTCAGAAGTATTTCTCCTATTCCTCTCCCACTCACCTGGGGATGGAAAGTCAAAGGTGCAAACACTTTCTGCCTTCAGTAAAAATCAGAGCAGGCTGTCTGAAATAATTAATAGGGCAAAAAGCCCCTATGTTTCTGTCTTCTCCATTGAAATATTCCAAAGTATAAAATAAAGATCTACATCTAAAACCATGTCACCCCCTTTATCCTCCCAGATTTGAGGGAGTTTGTTCTGAAAGCATTAAATGGGGCATCTCATCACTTCCAGTTTTTTCCCAACCCTTTTTAACGTACAAACAGCAAGTTTGCTGTAATTGGCCCTTTTCCCAGGGAGATTTCAGTGAGTCAGCATTTTCTGACCAACATATTCCCATCTTCTTCAAATACTTTCAGGCAGCTGCAGTGAAAAAAGTCAGAACTTTGACAGCCTGGGGAGAACTTTGTGTGCTCATCTTCACACAGACCCACTGCTCTTGACAGGTCCCTGGGCAGGACACCAGCACTCCTCTTTTTGGAGCACCAGCTCCTGCTCCATTTATTCTACCAAACTGCTTCCCTACCAGCACTACCTGGCACAAAACATTAATAACCAGGACAGATTGTGGCTTAGTTGATGTAAAATGAGTTACACCAGTTTGCATCAATTGTGGTACTGGTCCATAATGACTCCTTTTTCTTTGAACTCCTCAGTGAGCTCTCTGAGGGGATTATGATTTCAGAAGCAGGTACAAGTGGAATATGGACATCCTGGAGTTCAGCTCCCATTACAAAGTGCTGATAGGGTCCCATGGGTGACTCCTCTCTCCTTGAGCTGCATCAACATGGCCAGAGCTGCAAAGAACTGACCCAGGCCAACCCCACCAGCCACAGCAAAGAAAGCAACATCCTCTCCTCGTTCCCACCAGGCTTTTATTTGCTCATGACCAAGCCTAAACTCTTCAGTCTTGGGCAGTAATTCAGATCAACACTGCAGAAGGGTTTTCAAAACACAAACAAGGAGAGCAAGAAAGGAAGCCCTGCACCAGCCAAGCTCTTCTGCAGCCTGTGCTGCAGGGATGGAGCCAAGGGAAGCCTCGTGCTGCAGTGCCCTGGTGCTGGGCCTGGTGACCTGCACTGACAGCTGCAGGCACCTGTGCAAAGCCAGAGCACAAAGCAAGGCAGCTGAGAGTGAGGGGGTGGGCCAAGGGGTGGAAGGAAATGGATGCTGATGTTTGGGGACAGCAGAGCACCTTGCACAGCAAGGAGTTATAGAGAGGCACTGTCCCAGCCTCTCCCCATCCCACAAGCAGCACAGCTCCACCCCTGTCACACAGCAGCAGCACTGCCACCCACACATGGTGCCCTTGCACCCTCACCTGGCTGTATTGCACCAAATTGAGGGTCTCTCTGGAAAGCAGCTCCACCAAAACTGCACTTATTTTTGTTGTGCCCAGGTGATGCACTTCACCAGCAAATCAGGGAGAGAGATGAAAAAACCCACACCTTCAACCCACGTTTTAGTCTCTCCAGCCAAAGTGATGGGTGAGTTGGCAAGTGACAGGCTGGGGAAGTGTATGGCCACACAGTAACAGCCAGGCTGAGATTACTGCCCTGCTGTCCTTCACAGAGCTGTGCCCATGTCGGAGGGACAGAAGGCTGCCCTGAAATGCAGCACCCTACCAAAGGACAGGGGATGGAGATGTAGGAAAGGTGGAGGGAAGGAAAGGAAGCAGGAGGAGAAAACTTGTAAGCATCTCTTAATTCTAAGTGTTCTCAGACTTGCTTAGATCTAATCTTTAATTCATATTTTCATTACAGTCTCTTTGTTCTGTAAAGTCTGCATTTCATGTAAAAGGAGCAGCTCAAACATAAATTATTTGAAATAAGTCAACCCCTTCTAAAAGTCCTTTACTCTACATATGTGTAGGCTCCAATAAAGAAGCATTAAACATTCATCAAATTAGAAATACATGAGGACAGTGTCTGCCACTCTTCTCACACAGATATGCTTCACAATCCCAACCTTCTAGAGCAGCCAAAGCAAACCCTCTCTAATCCTTTCAGAAACCCTGACCATGCAAAACACCCCAGCCTCCAGCAATGTGCCTCTGAGCCACCCAGAGGTATCAGCAGTTCAGGTCCTCAGCTGGAGTAAATCAGAGTAAAGCAATGCTGTGTTTTACACCAAGTGACACCGACACAGGATTTGGCTTTAAGCTTCTCTTGCAGCAAAATGGTTTACAGCAATGTCATTGGATCATAAAGTTACTTTTGGTGTTTTAAGGTCACACCAAGAATCTGGTGGGGAACAGCAACACAATGCCTGCTTTAATTTCAGTGCTGCCCAGGCTCCTTGCATTCTGCAAAGGAACCTGGCTTCCCAACCAGAATCTAGGAACTCCACCTTCCCCTCCAAAAAACCCCTAACCCACCCCTTCTCTACAAGACACGATCATGATGATAGTGAACCTTGAACTACCACTCTCACAGGCCAGTGCACACAAACTTCAGCAACATTTCCCCAAGGGGGAGCAATCATTATGAGCAAAAGCTTCTTCATCAATATTTCTGAGTTTGAAGAGTAATGGAGACCAGGTAATACGTTTGCCACATCTCTCAGAACTGTGCCTGCTGAAAGAGAGCTTTGGAGCTGGTCCTGTCCCACAAATGTCTTCTCATTGTCCTCCCTGACCTTCTCTTCAGGGTGCCTGTTACATTCACCTGACCTCTGCCGTGGTGGAAGCACAGAAACATGGTTAGGACCTGGGGTACAAATTCAGAGTGACAGCTTTCAGCTCCTGGCCTTCAGCAGTCAGGCAGAGCCTTTTCTTGCCATTTTTAATTTGTGAATTATCCCTTTCTTGCTTGCTGGGCAGAGGCAGAGAGCACAGAGGCTCGGGAAGCAGCAGGTGACCCATGCAGGTGAACACACCAGGTTCAGGGGCTGCAGCTCCCTAGGAATGGAGCTCTTCCAGCAGCATCCCTGTCACTGCACAGCCCAGCACCCCAGCTTTGTGTGAGCACTGAGCTGTGGCATGGACTTAATCACATTAAGTGCTGCTCAGTTTTGTTCTCTAAAGGCTTTTCCTCTCCCTCGTCGCTCTCAGTCTCCTGAAACTTCATGAAGTGGCAGATTCAACTCAGCCCTCCCTGATGCTGTCTAACATCAAGATGGCTAATTTTGGAAGTTTCAACTTTTCCAAAGCTTTTCACTGTTACAGAGGCCTCTTCCAACAGCTGTGACCATGGGAAGCAGATCAATCTTGAGTCAGCAGGGCATTTAAGCATCCAGATTATCCAAGTGTTGGAGATTTCCAAAGCAATGGGGGATCTAGCTCTTGACAGATGCTTTTGTGTCTAATTCTCACCAGCAAGTTCAGCATCTACATGCCTTTAACCCCTTGGCCTGAAGTGATCAGATGGACGAGCTCCACTGAAAGTCAGTTTCAGGGAAATGACTTCTCAAGGAACAGTAAAGCAAGCACTGGAGTATTTAGTCAGGCTGGTGTCTGCTTGGCCCAAATACACCTCCTCATTTTCAATCTTGATCTTCTACCAGCTTTCAAATCAATCCTTTCTTTCCTCTGTTGGTAATCAAATCACTGCTTCAGTTGAGCTAAAAGGACACCACAGTTCACACTCCTGCTGGACATCACAAAGAACATTATCCAGTCCTTCCCGTGGCCCCTCGGGCTGAGGCCTGAAGGGGGTGGTGGCCGTGGGGGTGACCAAGTGCCCCAAAAGCTGGCTGCCATCAGTAATTCACAACCATGCAGGGTGACGTGGCTATGCTATGCTACTGCCTTCAGCTGCCAGGACCTGGGGAGAGGATGGTGGAGTCCAGCAACATCCAGCGTGGGGAGCACTTCTTCTCCTTGGCTGGGCACATTCCCTTGCATCTGCACAACCAACCAGCACATTGCATAGACTGTGACTGAAGGGGGCTTAAGTGCAATCTTAAAATCTGGCCATTTCAGGAATTCCTGAAATAAATTAGAAGAGGAATTTTATTTAGTTGTCTTTTTCTTTTTTTTTTTTTTTCTCTAAAGGGATCTCCCCATGGCTCCAAATCACTGTTTTCCACAAAGTAAATGAACATGAAGTCTTCTCTCATCCTCTTGCCACATTTTCTGTGTCGTCTTTATCCTCCAACAGTTGTATATAATCAAATGGCAGACAAAACATCCTGTCCGCAAATCCTTCCCTCTTTTTTCCTCAAACTTTTAGTAATTTTTTTTCATGCTTCCTTGATTTTTTTGTCACTGATCAAGTTGGAAGCAGAAGCTTTCCAAAACAATGACCTGGAGCTTCAGCGATCCACATCTTGCAGATAAATAACAAGCTACATTTATGCAATAAAGCACCAGCACTGGATTATTCCATATTAAAACCTTGGCACTTTTCAAGACAGTGATAATTTGGAACAACCACGTGGGGAAGAGTTTTTGTCAGTACTGGTTACCAACATGCACTGTTAATCCATCACATTCGCCTACAAGAATTTATATTGAGATGGAGCCTTTTGTCCTGCAAAATCCCAAAGGGTTTTGCAAAGAGGACAGCTCCCATTGCCCTCCCAGGGCAACACCTGGGCAGGGCTTTGGCTGTCCCTGGTTGGGAAGGAAGAGCCCTGCTCCCTGACTGCATCGCCAGTGCCTCTTTCTGCAGCATCCAGACATTTCTGCCCTGCTTACTTTGGGAATGGAAATGAAGTTCATGAACCACCTGTGAACTAGCTGGGCAGGACAACAATAGCCTGGTCCACGTCCAGACACCAACTGCCCCACTGCCCACGGCACAGCTTTTCCAAAGGGTCACCCCCTGGGCACTCCCAAACATGTCCCACTCAGATAAAATGCAGTTCTTCATAGCACTTGCTAAGAAAAGGCAGCCTCAAAGGTCTGCCCCCAGGTGTTATTCTACACAGAGACATGCAAAGCTCACTCAGGGACATGTGTAATACGGATTTGTTTGCCAAAGGAAAGGCTTCAACAGGCTGGGAAAATCCCTGGGGGCTTCCTGAGCAAGACACACTGTGTTACAGCAGGATCAGGCTTGGGTGCAGAATGCTTATTTCAAATTAACTCCAACAGAGAAATAATGAACAGCAAGTTTGTATTTCAGTAAATTAAGAGAGAAGCTTAGGTAAAATGTGGGTTTACATGCACAGAAATAAATTATTATTTACTCACTTTTGCGCTCATGCCCTCAAATATGAAGATATTTGTAGGGATTTATTAATATTTATAGCACATTATAATAAATACCCACAAGAGCTTTGCCTTAATACATGCTATTTTACCAGTGTAAAATCTATTGAAGGTCAAAGGGATCTTTTACTTGTGTGTGGATGGCAGGATCAGCGTCTTTACTTGGAAATCTGTATCAACTGTGATAATTTAAAACTTTAATTAAAGACTCAGTGACGGATTATCTATGAAATGTCTTTCTGCTGCCCAGTATTCCATCATGAATGTCTCCAGAAGCCCAGGCTGAGTAAGCACACTTGCCAGGAAACATTTCACTGTGGACATGTTAGCTTTTATCTGGCTTGTTGGGTAACAAATTCTTTTGTTAAGGATTGGTGACAACAAAAATTAAATTAGAGGCAAACCCAGACCCTGACCCAAAAATGTATAATATTTTTGTTCATCCCTCAAGAAAATGAAACACAAGGAATTTCTCCCTTTGTGCACTGCAGTAGGTGAGAGTTGCTTGGAGCTGGCGAAGCAGAGGAACCCATTTAATCTGGATCATAGATTAAACCAGATGAAGTGATGTGAGGGATGACACAGTGGGGATGCCCCCCATCCCAGCATCCTGCACTGTTCCCAGACCACATCCAAAGGGCTGAAGGAGATGGGAAGAGCAACCTCCAAGTGATGCACAGAAAGGGAGTTAAAACACACACACATCCCACCAACCCCAGGGCTCACCCCACAGCAGCGGATGGGTTTATGGGGAGGGACAAGCAGAGGTCTGGGAATGAAGAGCACAGGGTGAGGAGAGAAGGGCCCAGGAACAGCCCTGGCCACGGGAGCATGCAGACCTCACTGGGAATTTTAGCTTGGAAAGGCTCCGGCATAGGCAGAGTGGGTGGATGTTCTCACAGAACTGCAGCAGAACCTGGGGCAGGAGTGACAGCGATGGTGGCACCACGAGCTGCACTCTGACAGTGACAGGCCACTTGGAGATCCTGCAGAGGAGAGGGTTAACAGCAGTGACACACTTTTGTCTGGAGAAGTCACAGGGACTGGAGAGAACAACTCGGGGCCACAATTCTGCGGTCTGTCACTACCAGGAAACGTGAAATCCAGTGACCTTTCATCTCTGTGACAGAAATGCTGCACAGCACCTGGAGCCATCGCCCTGAAAATCCACTCTGACAAATTGGATGATAGGAAACGAAGGAGAAAACGTCCTCTGCCTCTCTCACCCCCAAATCTGAGCCTCCCAGTGAAGTCTGCATGCTCCACGTGGAATATGGTATTCCTTGCCAGGAACAGCCAGCCTTGAATGAGCTGCTGTGGTTAGTGAGGCATGAGACAACCATTTCATTTCTTTGGCCAAGAAGGAACAAATCTCCAAAGCCATTTATTTGTTCAGACTGCTCTTAAATTATGGGAGAGAAATCAGTATTGGCTTTCTATGAATCTTCAGGCCAGGAATGGTAGAATCAACAGATTTTTGCATTACCACAGAATCACAGAATTCCAGACTGGTTTGGCTTGGAAGGGACCTTAAAGATCATCCCCTTCCACTGCCTGCCATGGGCACGGACACCTTCCACTATCCCAGGGTGCTCCAAGCCCCATCCAACCTGGCCTTGGACCCTTCCTGGGATGGGGCAGTCACAGCTTCTGTGGGCAGCCTGTTCCAGTGCTCACTGAATCACAGAACTTCTGCCCCTGGCAGGATGTAATTAATAAGGTTATCAAAATCTACCTGACTGTATGGGAAGAAAATTATTCTCTCATTAATAGCAGCAACAGCTAAACAAGCAGGCAAGCCATGCTCCTAGCAGAGTGCAGCAAATGATGCAGGGCTGTGTTTTACCTAAAATGAAGATTTTCCTTACCAAAATTTTAAGGGATAGCTTTTGAATTGAGGATTTGCACCACAGAGATTACCCCCACCCGCCAACAACTGTATCTGTTCTGTATCTGTAACTGTAACTGTATCTGTATTTAGTTCTTCTGTTTGTTAGTCTGAAATTACAACCACAGGGACTAAAATTTTTTCATCACACCAGAACATTACACTGTGTCTTCACCACTTCAGCAGAAGACGAAAGCTACTGAATGGAAAGAAAAAAATAAATTTAAAAAGGGGTGTTTCAGTCATTTAAGTGGGTCTGTCAGCTTGTGTTATCTTCATGCATTTGTGAAACTAAGCTTTAATTGACTGGCTGAAGTGGAGTGCTGAAAAACAAAATTTTGGTCTCAAGATGAACATAGAGCTGAAAACACTGTGCTCCTCATTCATTAGGATGTGTCAGAGGGATACAGACGGGAAGAGACACAGGAATGGCTGCTACTTCCACTTGAATGTCCCAAACTGTGAGGACACTGTGTGTGCTGCACTCAGCCATGTTCAAGAGCAGTAACAAACTCTGATCACCCGATTCCTCACGACACAGGGACTGCCTTGGTGCCTACTAATTCCTATCACTGTGGGAATCACTTCATTGCATTTGTGAAGGACACAGCCAAAACTGCCAGCTTGGGACAGCTATAAGTCAGTCAGCCCCAGCAGCAGCAGGAGGAGCAGAAAGCCTTTCCAGCTGAGGGGTCTCCATTCCTACAGCCAGGCTGGGACACCAGGAGGGGTTCAGCTCCCCCCACAGCACCCCCATGCAGACATGCTCCTCCATCCCAAGGAACAGCCATGGCCCTCCACTGGCTGAGCTGTGCTGCAAGCCCCAGAGACCAGGATTCCCAAGGCATCCAGGCTGCTCTGAAGGGGATGGTGAGAAATACATCCATGCCTAAAACAGGTTTCAGATGTAGAGCTTTATGTGTATCCCCAACAGAGAGGAGTGGAGAGTTTGGTAAAACCATGGATGAAGCCTCCTGGTCTCTCCGTGAGGGTTCCAATCACTTCACTGTGTCCCACAGTCCGTTCAGCACGCAGCCAATCTTCATCCTGTCCTCCTGTCCTTGTTCCCACCAGCAGGAGCTGCTCTTTCCCTTTCCCCCTGGTGTTTCAGGCACGCTGTTCTGGGAAGAAAGATGCTTCTCACCCCTGGTCACCAGGGGTGTTGGGGACTGCAACACAGAAAGCCACCAACACCCAGAGGGGGACTGTGGTCCTGGAGGAAATGGTCACGGTGCAGAAGGGTTGGTGGGGAAATCCAGCAGTTCCTGGACCTGTGAAGGCCCCTCTGAGCCTGCACTCCTGGGAAGCCTCAGGGATGCTCAGAGGTTGGACTAATGCGGCGCAAACCGGATGGGATGTGCTGCCACTGTAAATGAGGGGATTTGGGATGGTGCCCTACAGTGACGGGAACACAGAAGCCACACACAGCCCAGAGGGGATTTTTGGGGTGTGAATGGGTCTGAGCTCAGTGACAGGCCTGGTGACAGCCAGTGGCACCCCCGAGTCACCAACCCAGGACACCAGTCTTGGTGATTGTGAGGAGAAACCTCACACTCAAACACAGCTGTACACTAAGGTGGTGCACAGAGCTGGGTAACAAACCTCTCCTCTGAACTTCAGCAATAAAAACAAACCAATGAGATTTCCTACAAACATTTTCTGCTTTCCAACAAAACACAAAACTCAATGAAAATCTGACAAAATATTTTTGAACAAAAATACAGATACAAACCTCAGGACTTCAAGTAATATTTATGGCATAATTTTCCAAACATTTTTTAATTTTTCAAGTTCCTTCAGTTAAAGTATTTTACGTTTCCAACTCTTTGCCTTTACTCTGTCTTACAGAGCAGAAAATGTGTTGAAAATGTTATTTCTTTACCAACATTTTCATTTAGGTACAAAAGCAACCATTACTCTTATCCAGAAGCAGTGATGTATGTAAGAGCAAATATATATGGATCGTGCATTCTAAACACAAGGAGATGAATCCAAGTAGCCATTTCTTACATGTTTAGAAAGCTGTGAAAAGGTTTACGTGCAGCTGCCTTACCTTTTAATCTGTCTTCACATCTACATTAGGAGAAAGGTACTTTTTCAGAGACCTATGTGGGTACAGGCTGTGGTACAAGACCCAGGAGACCTTTTTGGAAACAGATTTATTTTCCAAAGAGGTACTTTCAGTCATTCCAGAACATTTCTTGAAAGTATTGATGAATCTAATTCGTGAAATCACCTTAGCAGGACAATGAGGGCCAGTGCTACACAGAGACTCCAGCACACAACTAACACAATGTTCTGGGCTTGTTGGGGTCTTACTGGCCACAGGGCAAGTTCTGCCATTGATTTCAGTGAGTTTTCCCTTGCCCTTAGATAATAACCATTGGTTTCTTAATGTAGGGACAAAAACTCTCTCTTTTCTCACGTTTTTGATTCTCTGTTAGACTAATTTTGAGAAAGTAACAAATCAAAGTAACAAAACAACAATCACTGATATCAGGACTCAATCCTATAAAACCTTTGTCAAGTCAGCCATTCCATCTGCTTCAAGGAGAAGACACAGGCCAGGAAGGGCAGCTTAAATTTTCACCCCATAACTGAAGCACCTGGAGAAAGACCAGCCCAAATGCCAGCCCGTGCCGATGGAAGCAAAGCTCAGTAACAGCATTTCAATCAAATGTCTCCTTTATATCTCTGTTAAAGCCAACACAGTTCTTTCTTACCATTTTTGCAGACAGGACAACACTGCTCTGGTTCATAGACTGGGTTGACACACTCGGGGACTGCGCAGTCTGCTACAACACAGTGAACTTCATTGCTGGGCTCGCAGCGACACCATTCGCATGGCGAGGGCTAGGAACAAATCTCAAATTAGCCCGTTGCCTCCCGCAGCTCACAAGTTTGCAACATTCCCATCTTGCCACAAGATAAACACATCAGCGTTCAATACCCCTTGACTGAGTCATTCATCATGGGTGATATAAGTTAACCTCTGGCACAAAAGAGCAACAGCTGAAATAGGCAACCACAACACCAGAAAATCCAGCGAGCCTCAGCCTTGTTTTCCCACACAGAGTGTGGGGTCTTTTAGGACTTCAGGTCCCTTTGCCAAAAAAACTGAGCTGAAGCCTCTAGGCTGTACCTTGCTCTACCCATCTGTTTTATCTTACACGTGAGGCCAGAAGAAGAGCAGGATTCGTGGAAGGTCATGAGTGGTGGTTTGTTCCAGGAAGGGAAGACAGGCTGATTTTCCAGGCCATTCCAGGTCTCTTATGTAGACTAGCACTGCCAGCCACCCCCAAGCTGTTGGAAAGGTGCTGCTGGGATGGCCTGTCCATCCCTCAGCCTCCTGGAGTGTTTTCATTCCCACTTTGCAGGGCAGAGGAGAACAGTGTTGCTCTTGGAGGGGGAAACCCATTCATCCCTGCCTCAGGGGTCTGTGCGCACTCCTGTAACACAACCACGAGATCTCAACCTGGCCCCTCTCCTGCTTGCTTCAACAAGGTTTGTGAGCAACAGGCTCACATAAAATATGTAAATAATTAAGAGAGTGAGTAATTCTGCTGAGTCAGGGAATTCAGGATTAAAGCACCCAGCTAAATGGTTTTGTTTCAGCACCATCAATTCGGCCAGGAATCCCTATCCACCTCCAAATTGCACAGAGTTGTTACTGTCTCAACCTTTAAAAAGCTGTGAAAATCTGCTGAAAACATAGAAAGGTTAGTGTTTTAAGGTTCCCAGTGACTTATGTGTGTGCAAGTGTCATGAAAGCATGGCAACAGAGCTAAGGAAGGAGAATAAGAAGAGAATTGAAAGGAAAATAACTTCCTTTCACTACCAGTAGGTTTGATATGTAACTCCCAGTTTCTCAGCATCCATCACTAACATTTCAATGAGGAAATGTGGGTATTGGGAAAAAATTCTGCTTTATGTGAATCTGCAGCTGTGGTAATTCCTCAATATTAAAAAATATTCCTCAATATTAGAAAATAAGGTGGGATGCAAGGAAAGAAGGATTCATCCTGATGTATTTGAGACCCCAGTGATGGGTCACTCATTTCTACAAGACAGATACAACCGGTGAGTCCTGTTTCTGGTGTGTAAAAAGCTCTTCAGTTCACCTCTAAGAAGCTCCATGTGTCTTGAGTCGAATAATTTATTCCCAGGAAATTAATTTCTACCTTAAAATGCACTAATTAAAGCTTCCCTTGCTTTGTCTCAGCATCTGCAATCTATAATTCCCATCACCTCTCATTTGCTCATGGCTTTGGCAATTTAGATAAAATCAGCACTCCTTGAGCAAGGGAAGAAGTGTGTGGAGGTGGAATTCCTCTCTCTAATTATCGTTCCTCTTTCAATCCTGCTTTGATTTCTGTCTGAAGCACCAGGAATCTAAATTTATTTGACTGACATTTCTTATTCAAGGCTATTTAATAAGAAGAAACAATACAGAAGAAAACAGACAGCTATTTGCTGAGGGATCAATAAGAAAATTGCTGCTTTGTTTTTACTCATTTTAATCGCTAATTATATGGAGCAGTAGAACTAGATCTTGTGATTTGTGGAAGCTTTCACTGACGTCTTCTCCAGGGCTTGCACCCATCCTCACTACTCCAGTGGCTGCAATGCTAAGGAATATGTGATGCTTTTCCAGGGCTGCAGCCCAATCCATGGCTCAAAGAGGATCAGCACAAGCGGAAGCTGCCCCTGAATGACTCTGCAGCTGAGCAGATGAGACATGACACACACATCTCCTGCCTCAGCCTTGCTGTGCAGCCTGAAAGTGACACTGTAATAAACCAGGACGTTGCCTGATGCTCAGAGCAGCTTCCCGAGCGGGAAGAGCTGCACACAATTAGAGAAGGAAAGCACACCCTGGCAGAACAGAGTGAACTGATGCCTTGAGAAGGCTGACCTAGAACAGACAGAGTTTATTCAAAGAATAAAGCAGGGATTTATTAGAAGGCCTCAGTGGATCCACCTTGGGCAGCACAAGAGCCCAGCCAGGGCTACACCCAAGATGAAACAAAATCGTCACAAAATGGACACTGGTCACGGGCTCTGTCACTTTTATAAGTTCTGGTCCATTTGCATATTGGAGTTCATTGTCCAATTACAGCTTCTGTTTATGAAGTCCCATCCTTCTTGTTTTTCTCTCTTCAATTCACCATTGTTTATACTTTTTGGGCCTGGAGCTCGTAACAGCTGTCCTTGGACAAGTTGGGAAAGGATTGTTTTGTCTACCTACCCTGTGAGGAGAACTTGCTAACACTTAATATGAAGCTCAGAGTTATACACTAAAGCAGAACAGAATCTTAAAAATATAAGAGCTAAAACTTAATGCATAATTTCCCCCCTTTAAAGGATCAACCTAAGCCACCAAATGAAAAGGCTGCTTTGGCATGAACCAGACCTTCCCTGCCACCTCCTCCTCCCTGCTGTGTTAAGGTCAAGCCATTTGGTCCTGTCACCAGGATCTTCCTCTATCTGACCACTTTGTCACTTGTGACCACTTTGGTCACTTGTCAGTGCCACTTACCATGGGGCACTCCAGCCCTCCTGTACACTAGGTTTATGAGAGCCTTGGCACTTTCTTCCACGGGATGTGCTTTGGGATCTGATCTGCAAATCCCTGCCCATTCAGAAAGGACTTTGCCCCAAGCACACTGAGCATTTTGAAACTGTCTTCTGCAGGCTCTGCATCTGAGCTATTACTTTCCCTGGTGCTACCCTTCTTGTGGAACAATTCTGGGACACTGGCCAAAAAGTCCTCTGTCTATTGGTACAGGCAGCAGGAAGACCAAGCAGGAAAATGACAAACTGGGAACCAGTGAAGAGCAGAGAACCAGCAGAAGATGTCAAGTTTTGTTTCCTGTTTCCCAATTTAAAGATTTATCCCCCAAGAAAGAGGGGTGGTTTATACTTTCGTAGCCACTGAAGTTCAAACAACAGATCCAGAAAAGGAAGAACTCTCATCCCTGCTGAAGAAGGATACTGAAAAAACACAGGGGTTTTCTGGAGTAGGAAGTAGAGAGGACATTGTCCTACATGAACAGTGCAAATGCTTTATCTATGTCCCTTAAACTGATATTCTGGAAAGAGTGTTAAGATTAAAGGATCACAAAAGGTGGTAATTTACTCACTCCTGTGTCCAAGGCAGAACAATATCTTAGAAAACTCTCTAGGGAAGGATTTATTAGGCAGGATTTCAAGAGCTGTTGGTGAAGAAACATTCTTCTGACCACTGCCCAAAAGGAAAGGGTGCTCACGATGCCCAGCCACAACACGGATACACATCCACACCATTCCATGGTCCTGTACTGCTCAATATTCAGAAATGGCTCTATCAGGAGCAAACTGGGCCCTTCTGTAGAAGGTATCAGTCAGTAGAGCAGTTTGACTTGGCCAAACAAGTGCAATGCACTGAAATTCTTTTTACCCCATCTTCTAATGGGGGTGAGAGCAGTGAGCCTCAGAGCCAGTGGGGTGATACATTCTTGGATGTTGCTGTCAGCATAGGGGCCAAGTGAAGCCAAGCTGGTGGGAAGCAGACATGGCCAACATCTATCCACCATTCAAGGGCTTTTAACAGCAGCTGAAATGGGACACAGAGCACAAGGGACCTTCTCAGCCTCTGCACTGACCCTAATCCCCCCTCCTTCAGCCAGTCACTTCAAAAAGATCAGAGCAGCACAGCCCATTCATAACCACCCCTAAGATCACAGCCCAATTTCTGTTTGTCTTCTGTTTTACTGATCCCAAGGAGGACTGTGAGCCCAGGTTTGGCTGGGAGGGCAGGTTCGGCCCCTGCTTCTGTGTGGGATGGCCCCATCATGCACCCCAGGACGGCCAGAGAAAGGAGCCAGCATTCCTTCTGTTGCATGGCTGGAAAACCTGAGTCTCAGGTGCTGTCAAATGGGAAACATCTGCAATCAGCAGAGTTTGTTAACAATGCAAGAAGGAAGGAAAATTAGAACAGAGAATAGAAAATACACATGGCTAATAAAGATTTTATGTGCGCGAGCACAGAATGATAAACTTGATAGACGATATAAACAAACACATGAAAAAGGCAGCAAAGGAAACAGAATGGAAAACAAGATACACCCTGAGCAGGGGAAAATGGGAAACCAAACAGGGTATGGGTGCCTCACCTCCTATTCCTCACTCTCTCACCCATACACACCAGCTCCCCACTGCTTTCCCCCTCTTTTTGGAAGCAAATGCCAGCACACATAGGAATTATGACTGCTAACATCATCCAGCTACTCCTCTCTTACAAGGTTGGGCACCATGTGGGTTCTTCTTTAGTCAGCTACAAGGTTTCAAAAACCCACAGAAATTTTATACCTCTGAGAGGTCTATTTTGTGAGCAGGCCCTCAAGTCCTCTACAAGGACGGGTGGACAGCCAGAGAGATCACATGATCAAACAATTCTTTAGGCAATAGCCTACAAAACTGATTATCCCCAAACACAAGGGAGAGGTGGAGAGAAGAAAATGGAAATCTGAATTCAGAACTCAGAATGTTTAAATCTACTCCTTTATGCTTTTCTACATCTGAAGAGATTTGAACAAAACATTTTTTTAGACCATGGCAGTTGGTACAATCACACCAATAACTAACACACAAAACAAGATTTTAGGCAAGATCTTGCAAGAAGCACCTCAGCTATCTCATTTAGTCATAGGAATTCTTTTGTTGCAAGTACTTACTGAACCTCATCTCTGTATTTCTCCCTCAGCTCATGTCTTGGCCATAGCTACAGCACCTAAGCCACCTATAGCTACCTAAACCACCCCTCTGCTGCCCCAAACATGGCAAAGGCTTTCCTATATCATCACCAAGTAGGGAATATTCTCCTTGAGTGAATGGAGGAAGCATATCTGTATCATGAAACATCATTCTGCAGCCCTCCTCTTGCCTGCCTGCACTCAGGATTTCTCTGTCTTTATGTCTGCTCATCAATCACTCTTAGCTGCTTCTACACCAACAGCTCTGGAGAGGTGGAGAGGGAGTCATTTACCTAAGACAAACTAAAAACCCTGAAGATGACATCTGACTGATACTTTTTCTTCACCTGTTTGTTCTGTCAGTCAATAAGAAGCTGTTTTCCTCACTTTTTGCTCTGTTGCCACATTCACCAGGCTAACTGGTTTCCAGGTCACCCAGCTCAGGAGATGTCTCAGACCAAGTTTTAAGGCTGTAGTTCTCTGGGATCAGTTGGGATTCTTCCAACTCAGACTTGGGGTTTGAGGCTCATACCCCTCCAGGAGCTGGGAAAATGCTGCTCATTTTCCAAGCAGCCTTCCAAGACTAAAGTGCTATTTGGCACGTGGGTATTTCAAGAGCCAGTGAATCTTGTATCATTAAAACTGACTGTACAGAGACCTGTTACTCCTGGAGACCTTCCACTCCAGGAATTTAGATGCCAGCTCTTCCAGGCATGTTTAGCACAGCCATTTCCTAACACTTAGGACCTCTCCTCACTTTTCCAAGAAAAGGCCTTGAATTGTGTGGCATTTTCTTTGTACCTGGGTTTTCAGCCTCATGGAAGAAGATTTACATCTTTGCTGGAACCAGGCTGCTCAAAGCCTGAGATGCAGTAACCAGGATTTGCTGTGCTGCTCTCTTCTCCCTCCTTCCTACAGCTAAGCTGAAGAGAGTATTTGTACAAGGATGTCCCCTAATCCCATCCTGGAAGGCTTCATCTCATTGACAAGGTCCCATGAAGTGGTGCATAGGGACCATGTTCTCATGCTGCCTGACACACAACAGCCCTTCACCAACCAGACACAGCTCCTACAGACAGGTGCACAGCAATACAGACTTCACAGCTATTGTATCAGGAACACTTGACTTTTCTTCTGGGGAGCAAAATAAGTGTTTACAACGATCTAATCACACTACAGTGCACCTGCTGATTGTCATGCAGAGGCTGTCCAAGTCATTGGAAGACAATCCAAGTATTTCCACTGAATTGAATGTATCTGTTTTTGGGGCCTATGGTGTTCTTCAGAGTCAAACAGGTGAATTTACAACATGGCCAGAGTGACTGGAGAAATCTGCTTGGTTGACTGGAACACAAAGAGGGGTATAAGCACAAAAGCCAATGGGCTTGTTTCTGAGCTCTGGGGAAACCCAAGGAGCCATCACATCAGAACAAAGGCAGAGGAGATCCTGGGACTCTTGGTACCATTTTGCAAACCAAAATCAGGCATTTCAGCTCCCAGCTCCTTCAAACACCAAAAAGGAGATGGTGCGTGAGGATGTTCCTCTTCTAGGTGATACTGCAAAGGGAAAAAATGCTCTTCATGGCAGTTTTACTGAATATGGAGTTGAAATGCTTCCTCCCCCTTTGAGAACACATTAGAAGAAGAACTGCCAACCCCTGAAAAAGGAATTGCCATCCCCTGCATTTCTGCTGATGCCAAGGTGGTTTGGGATGCAATGGATCCCACCTGGCAGTTCTGCACACTTAAGGCATCACTTCCATAGATTCAGATCCACAAGCTGTATCCACATGCACCTCCTGCCTACACTCTGGATATATCCCATCCCCTGCAAGTGCTGGGCTCTAAGAAAAGCAAGACTGAAAACCATCACTCCTGTCAATCCCTCCCTCTTTTAGTTTTCAAGAGACTCACAGAGATAATCCCATTCAGCCTCTTCCCTCAGACAGGCTGGACTGATGGCATCCTGTTCGATGCAGACAAAACAGCAGGAAAAGCAGAGTGATGCAGAGTGATGTCTGTCAAATTGGGCACTTACATCTTAAGAGGAGCTGTAACTTTTAATGATGCTAAGGACAATAGCAATTCTGATGGAAATTATCTCTGTAGCTATAGTTTCAGGAGGGGAATTTATTGGCAAGAAGCAAAAAAGGGAAGAAAGTTTGAAAGGACCTGATGAATAAATTGGGAGGCAAAAATGGCTTCCACATTATGGCTGAGGTGGGAAGTCATAAACCAGGGGAGAGGAATAAAAAAGGAACTGGGATAGCATTCATCAGAGATACTCCTGGAGGAGAAATTAGAATCATTTTCATTGTTATTGAAATTGCCTGTGATCTCAGACAGATTAGCAGAAGATTGCAGGAAAATTCAGAAAGCTTTCAGCTGAGAAATTTTGCAGGTGCCAAACTTGTGGAGAAGAAGCTGGTGAACAAGTCCCACCTGAAGGTGAGACTGAAACCTGCCCACTTCTCTTTTGAGCTGCTCACTTGGCTTTCACTATTAGCAGTGCATAAATAACCATCTAATTTGTGTTAAAAATTTGGTAAATGGCTCTTTAGTATGTGCTGATACAAAACCCCACAAAGGGCAAAAATTTATCTCATTTTTGTCACTTAATAAAATGAAAATTATCCAGCCAGCTAGTGGAGATACAATATCAATTATACTACAGAAACTGTAACCACCTGGATTTTCCATAGGTGGAAAGTTGCTCAAATAAACAAGGTGTTGAGTAATTATAGACAAGCACACTCACTGAAAACACCATCAGGTTGCAAATGACTTTGCAACAGGAAAAAACTACTAAGTCATTAGATGATTTATCTGCAGTGAAAAAATTGGAGCTGTATCCTACTTATATGGAGCAGTAGCAATACAAATCAACTTTGCCATCCAAAAATTGAAAAATGCTTGCACCAGACTGCAGATTGGCTAAACCAAGGACCTGGCTTCCAAGAAGCAGCAGAAGCAGATGCTGAGATCCTGTTTTTAAGGGAGCCCTCAACACACACACAAATATTGCTAACACAAGAGTTTTTCCAGCACACTGGTGACTGGGCTTGGATTCTGGAGATGGGAAAGCACAAGGATGCTCTAATCACTCCAGGTCATGTACTCCTCTCCTCCCCTCATTCCCAGCCACGCCTGTCCATAAGCAGAAACAACATTATCCTTGCCATTCTTTCGTAAACATTCCTAGGGAGCCCTACAGATCAGTGAGGCAGATGAGGGGCACAGAAGATCTGCCTCATCCTGAGTATCCTGGGCCCACATCTGATGAGTCAGGGTTGTGATGACTTTAGGAGCTTTGTACTCACAGATTTGCTCTGTGCAACACAATTTGATGAGTTTAAAAAGCTCCTGGAACCCTGTCTGGAACCAAAGAGTGACTCCTCCATTAGCTGATGAGAGAGACAACCTTGAGCTGAGTCCTGGCCCCTTTTCCACCAGAGCTGTGTATCTGCAGTCTCGTGGTTGCTTTTCTCTCCCGAGAGCAGTAGCAAAGCTTTCTGTAAAAACATGACTTTGCACTTCTTCCATGAGAATGCTCTCTTTGCTTTGATATATGTCTCATTTTATTCCTTAAAATAGTTGCACCTCACCTACCCTGGGGCTCTGTCACTTTGGTGATAATTTTTATGACTCGATTACAAAAGTTTTTTAGTTCAGACATGCCCAGTGTCCAGGGAAGGGGACTCCTTCTGAAAGGTTACAGATATGACAGAGGGGACCGTGGCTCCAACGTGTGAAGTGCAGCCCCGTATGGACACAGACCAAACGTCTGTGTGTGCGTCACATTTGTTAAGCTCCTTTTAATGTCAGCAAGGGAGTGAGCCCAGCTGACAGGTTTCTGCTCTCCATTCCCTCCTGGCTGCCTTTTGCAGTGAAGGAGCTATGTCTAGGAGAAAGCATCCTGGAGCAGGGAGAAAGGAACAGAGGACCTGGTCAGAAAGGTGTTCCCTTTTACATGTGTTTTCCCTATACCTGAGTCTGCTGTTTCCTCCATTGTCCACACTGAGAGATGGCAGAAGGTGGAGAGATCAGCTCCACGTACTGATAAAACACTGAGTTTCTATTATGGAGGTAGGTATAATACAACCAGACATCACTGGGGAGGAGATGTGGACCTTGGTCTTGTTCCTTCTGCAGCTGCCAGCATCTGGGAGGTTTCTGTCCTGCAGGGGATGCCATCCTTTGGTTATGAGCACGGGCTGGGAAGGATGTGAACTGAAAATGGGTTTGAATGGGTTATCTGTGATGGGAGAATACACTGGGGTCTGCTTACACGGGATCACACTTTGCTAACCCCCAGCCAGAAAGGTGTTGCTGACTGGCATGACCACAGTTAACAGAGTGAGAGATTCCCTGCTTTCAGGAGCTGTTTCAAACCCTATTGCTTCTCCAAGCATACTGATTTTACTGTCATTCCCAAAGAATTACCTCTGATTTTACCACAGAACAGAGTAAGGAAGCCACACGTATCCTTATTTTACAACTAGACTGAGCATTGTCACTACATAACTTATCTAATTATAGCTTTTAAAACAGTAACTAGAATAATTGGCTGATTGAGCATTTTTTTAATGAATGCAATTCTGCATAGAGCACATTCCAGTGGCAACAAACACATACCTGCACTTCCCCTTGTTCTGGCAGGAAATAGTTTCCTAAAAAACCTTCTCACCGATGACCTGTGAATGTTTCTAAGGATGACATCCTTCTTCCTAAGCTGATGATCTGAGGATCTCCTGCTCACCAGCCCCACAGAAACAGCCTGGGTGACAGAAATGAACAGCTTGGGAGAGCCAAGGGACGAGCAGTTCTCTCCTTGGCCCCACTGAGCATTGTCTGGCACAACAATAAAGCCTCAGACTTCATTTTACCACTCTAGGAAGGAGCTGGTAACACCTGCATGTACTACGTATTCCATTTTCTTAACAGTAAAGCTCCAGCAGCCACGGAGGGAGGGCAGGGAAGTACCAGAGCTTCTCCACTGGCTGTGCAGAGATACTTCCTCTCCTTCAGCAGCTCCTTGGACAGCCCCAATTCTGGAAGCAAGCAGAGCCGATGGGCTATTTCCTGGTGTGAATAACTGAAAGCACAGCCCCAGCTCTGGCAGTACAAATGCTGGGCACACATTGGTTCCTGAGTCATATTTACTGGAAAAACACCAATCTCTTGGGATTGCACGTACAGGCCGAGTTCTGCACTGGGCTGCTGGACTGTGACTAAAACCAGGGGCTCGTGCTCAGTTCCTGCTGATTCTGAATTGTGGGGATGCTCAGGTTTTGGGTCTCATCCATTTCAGTTGGAGGCTCTGAGACAGTTTGTGTGTGACACAGCCAGCACCACTGAGCTCTGAGCCTTTGGGGCCTCCCATGTATTACTGTGCTCCAGGGAAGAAAATTCCATAGATTTTTTTTAGCCAAATTCTGAATAAAGCCCACCTTCTTTCACCTGTTGTAATAATATATTTGTGCAGAATGTGATATATATGTTACAGAATCAGTAGCTAAATTCATAGCATAAGTTTAAAAATAGGTTTCACTATAGATCAATATGTGACAGGCCTAGCTATTTTAGTATGTTTTCTTGGTACAAATTACGACAGAAATACAGTAAGTCAGTAATTTCAGATTCCTTTGCATAGACATTGTCACTGTAATTTTGCCAGGAGGGAGATAATAAATCATACTTTTCCATCTGACTGATGTTCTGTTTCCCCTGTCTGATTTCAATGACTGTATGCTATCTTCAGAGCTGGCATTGTTCATGGCTCCTTTTATTAAAGCACAGGCACGTTATTGAAATTTCTTTTGTATTATGATTTTCTAGCCATATGTGAAATTGCAGAACACACAAGAAGAAGAAGGAAAAAAAAAAAAAAAGCCCTACTTGTCTGAGTCATAGCAGAAAAAAAAGCCTGCTGCACACATCTTGGAGAGAAAAATGCCAATATTAAAATGGGGGACCCATGCTGGCCATGTCCACCCAGGGCTGCCACACTCTTGTTTCTCACTGAAGAGCACCACCCCACCAGCAACACTCTGCAACATCCCAAGTGCTCCATTCATATTTGATAAGCTTGCACTCCTAGGCTGGGTACCTGGTGGTCTGAGCCAGGCTGTTGTTTACACCACTTAATTTCTATTTCTGGCACAGCTGTGGGGGTGGGGAATCCCTTTTTGGTTTCACTGCCTCCTTTTCTCCAGCATCAGGATGGACACGCTGCATTTCAGGGGCTGAGAGCTGCTGGGGTAGCAGCTGCATACCTGTCTGCATGTGCCTTTGGATGAGAGGCCTTGCTTTGTTCAGTGAAATTCAGGTTATTACATTAATAAAACATTTTAAAGAGCATTAACAAAGGAGAAGGAGGTGCCACTATTCGGAAGTAAAGGTTTCCTTAATGAGCTGAGAATTAGTGCGTGATAATGCTAAGCTTACACAGTCCCTCATATATTTTGGGTTTTGATTACACCCTGAAGAACCCTGCTAGAGCTGTGTCCCTACTGTGCAAAGCACTGTTCAAGAAGACAAAAAGTCAGCAAGATACAAAACCTTCTCTGAAGGATTACAGGTGATTTGTGGACAAAACAAAGCAATGAACTTAAGATACTGTGGCAGGGAACAGAGGAAAGAAATATAAAGTAGAACTTTAGCAATGAAATCCTGGCTCTTTTCAAGTCAGCAAAAACTTTGATTTTTTTTCCCTGGAAGGAAAAATTTCACCTTTCCTGCTTTTTTTTTTTTTTTTTTTTTTGGTCCAGTGTGGAGGAAAAAGGCAAGGGCAAAAGCAAGGTTTGTTTTCCCACCTCTCCACACTTGTGCTGATGCAAGGGACAAATACTTGGGCATCACCTAGGGACTTTTCCAGAGAGGATAGGTCTGGAAAGAGCAAAGGTGGAAGGGGAGAGGACAAGGAAGTGGAGAAGTCATTGGGAAGGGCAGGCAAATAAAGGCAGCAGCAGAGGATAAGCACTGGCAGAGCCAATGGCTAGAAGAAATTGCAGCTCTGTGCATGGCAGAAAGGAAGACAGCCACTGAAGAGCACCCAAAAAATGTCCAGAGTATTTTCCAAGCTCAAGTTCACAACTGCAGGTTGAAGCTGCTCTTCTCACTTGAACATCATCAGGAAGGCCACAAAATCTCTTGTGTTCCCACCCAAAGGATAACTCACCCAATGTTCTGCCAGGCTATCACAGATATTTTAATGTCTGTGCTTAGGAAATTCCTGCCACTGCCTTGGAGGAGGATGGCACCATGCTCACCCTCCTGCAGGGTCAGGGAGCAGTCCTGCCTGTCAGTCTAAAACGAAGAGAATATTTCAAGATGTCAGCTTGACAATCTCTTGTGAACTGACCATTTATCTCCCAGCAATGGCATTTTGCAACATATCCAGAGGTCTGCAGACGGTTATTCTGGATGTGCCTCTGCTGGGTGACAAGAGACCTAGAAAGTTCAGAGCTGATAATGGACTTTCCAAACTGACAACCCAATCCTCTTCCAGTGGCTCCTCACTGTGGCTACAAACACACTGTAACCACGCCATAATTCCATTTCTCAAAGGTGTGTGCTTTTCTATCAGTAAGTCATGCAAGAGAGCAAAAACTAATCAGCACTTAGGGACACTGTTGCCTCAGTGACATTTGCAGGATTGCTCCATCAGCTGCCAATGAACATCCATCACGCTGGGGGAACACTGTCTCCTTAACTTTACATCAGCTGCTGGCTGGGGACATTCATTTAAAACACAACCATGTGTACTTACAATAACCAAGACCAATCTCCATTTGCTTGTTTTCTGTCTCTGAGAAGAAGGGAGAGGCTTAACAACCTCCCTGAAAGATCTCTGATCCTACAGGTGAGTGCAGAGCACTCGGGACTGAGATCTTAACCTCCAGGACTGAAATCAAAGCAAGAACGATGGGTGAGAGAAAAAGCAGCTGCCAAGTGACCCCAAGAGTCCCTGCCAGATTCCTTTGGAGAAAACAGCCTGAGACTTCCAGCATGCTTCCCACCTTCCCTGCAGCCACCACAGCTGCCTTCACCCCTGCTCTGAGGGGCCAGTGGGGACCTGAGGGACCACATTCGAGTCCAACAAAGAGAAAAGCAGAAAACAAGATAGGAAAAAGAGAGATGGATCTCAGTAAAACCCACCAGACCTGCCCTCTCTCCTGCTCCACAGGTATCAGAATCCTGACCACCTGGCATCAATCTGTATTTTAACCTGCACATTTGAATCAGATCATAGTTAACATTAGAGAGACTGTGCTGGCCTTTTCTGCAGGGGTTTCCAGGTGGAACCCCAGCCTCAACCAAAGCTGGGGGTAAATCCCACTGAAACCAGGGAATGAGGCAGGCTCTGTATGGGCAGCTGGGGCCCCAAACCCACCAACATCTCCCAAGACCCATAAGAGATGAAGATGCTATGAAGATGCTGCATGGGGTTACTAAGCCATCTGTCAAAGATACAAAATTTTACAATAGGATACAAGGAAAAGTCTCAATGGGTTTGGATTTATAATTGAACTTCAGTTCAGCATTTCAGTTCTACATGTTAATGATTGAGGGGCACAAGCATAAATATTTGGACAGCTGTCTAAGCTACATGGCTTGTTGGCATGTTTGTATCTTGTGCTCATGACAGTTACGCTTCAAAAAATCAGATGTACAAGATCTGTTCACTAGAAGAAAGCTAAATATTCAAGAAATGGGCCTTTGTAACTACTCCTTTACCCTGACAGCATCGTAGTTACTGCCAGTGGTAAGAAAAAAAAAGATGAAATCACATTTGGATTTCTCACCCCAAACCTGAGAAAAAATCTAGAAACAATACAGGAAAATTCACTCAACTGGAAATCTCTCATAGATATTGAGATCCTAGAAAAAAAAAATTCAGAGAGAAAAAAATTAATCCAAATTTACGAAAGATCAGGCAGCTGAAATTTCTACAAGATGAGTCAGTCCTGGCACACACACACAGACACACACTTGCAAAAGATTTTTAAATAGAGGCTAATTTCAGCTGAAACTCAGCAGTGACAAGCACTTCTATAGATGACGATTTGGAATCTACATACCAGCAAAAGTAAATCAAGTGGGTGAAAGGGTTCTGAGACCACATAAAACAGTGCCTCTGTTTCCACTGAAAGCAGCCTGCGTCTGAGTCAGAACAGCCTCTCATCTTTGACTTCAGTGTGTGTGCAATGGATGTGAGAAAGTTTGCAGACCTTATAAATTCAACAGGATGAGGAAAGAGCAGAGCTCAGAGCCTGTAAAACCTATGAACTGCTCATGATTTCCTCTGCAGAGTGAGCAGGTAAAATCTTTATTCTGTTGAAATAAATAACAAAATGCTTGGATGCCTCATAAAGCCAAGACTTCAGAGCAGCAGCTTCCTGAATCTCGAAGTTCTGTCTTTCCTATAGAATTTATAAAGTCATAGTTCACAGGTGCTTCTTTTTTTCCCAGAAAACAGTGATCTTCCATTGTCTGACTCTCCTACAGTACTTTGAGGAAAAAAAAGCAATCCACCGTTTATTCCAGGTAAACACAGAGACTTCCAAAACATTGGTTTCTGCCCTATTCCACAACATATTGAGCTTTCAGCAAAACACAGGTCTAGGTCAGAAGTTTGACTGTCAGCTAAATTAAGTGTGAAGGATCTCACATTAGTTCTGGACAGAAGGTTACTGTGTGTCAGAGTGGCGTGACACCATCTACTTTGTGCTTCTCAGAGGGTCTGGAACTTTGCTTTCCACACAACACCCCAAGTATCTGAATACAGCAAGCAATGAACCAGATGGATCCTAACTCTCTCCAACAGCCTTTCTCTCTTGTATTCTGTTTTCCTAGAGTTTAAGCTGTTATCAGGATGAAATTATTTCTTTCAGGAAAAGAGATTACTACTTTTCCACTTAATCCACACGCAAGAGATACTTTAATGAAAGATCTATCTCTCCCACTGAAATCTCTTCAAAGAATTCTCACAAATTTCTGCTTCCTAAAAATGAGACCTTATACCTCTCACATGGAAACCTGACCACCTAGGTGGGATATCTCACCATCTGACAACACAGCAGTCAAAATGAGACCACTGAAGTGTGATCATGGGATGAACTTGGGCCAGGCCTTCCCAGGGCAAGAAGAAACTGTTATCTGAGCAGTTCACAAGATCAGCATCTTCACATCCCTCAGCGAAGCAGAGCAGGCCGATCAGGGTGGCCCTCCAGCAGCTGTTCCTCATACATTTGCTTTACCTTGTGTGTGACATTAAACCATCTTGCCCACACCCAGCGACTGCAGTTTCAGATGGACAGGAAAAGATGAACATATACCACACATGATAGAAGAAAGGAACTAAACTGCTATCTTCCCTGAAAATGACAATTTCTGTGAAAAAGGGAATTGCTGTCTATGTTACCAAGAACTGGTGGCCTACACAGACCTATATGAAATTATTTTCCTTGCAGGAAAGACAATAAACTGGCCAAGTGTATAACAAGATCTGGCACTCAGCCATGAAGAGTTACAGGAGTTACAGGTTGTTGTTAATTTTGGAGGTTCAACTCTTAAAGCCACATGACCTGGAAGATCAAACTTGTGTACCTACAGCTTTTACAGCCCCTGTTCTTCATTGTGAAATGCTGTTTTCCATAGCAGAATTAAAAGCTCGTGATCAAACTCATTAGAATGAGAACTGCAGGTTGTGTAGTGGTTTTGGAAAATACTGACTTGTTTTTAAGATATATTTCAGGATTTCTTTATGACATTCCTTACATGAACTCAACCATTACAATGAAACCCCACGCTTCTCATGGCTTGAGATGCTCATCTGCCTAGGAGTTAATCTTCTCCATTCTAGACAGCCTTATCATAGTTGAAATTAAAAAAATTAAATAGAGTTCACCATCTACTCATTTGCGTGCTCATACAGTTAAAAGTAACAACTCTCAGCACCATGTCATCAATTTTTTGCTATCCAAATTGCAAGAGGGGTTCTTAAAAAGCACTCAGTACTGGTTTACACAGCCTTGGTAGTCCAGCATGATCTATGCTATGAGCAAAGGAGGCAGATGCAGAGAGCTGGCAATTCCCACAGGGGCTTTTGACTGACCACTGGCCCTCAGGAAGCGCACATGACAGGGAGGTGACAGCTTTTACCTGAGCCAGACCTGCATCAGCTAAAAACAACTTCAACTTCAGTATTCACCAATGGCAGTAAGCAAATACTGAGTGCCTTTGAGAGCTCCCAACAGAAATACAATTACTAAAGCATACTAATATGAAATACTGAAGAAAGGGTTCCATACCTTAAATTCCTCCAAGATTTTGTAATTTTTCCCATGATATTCACAAAAGTTTTTCACTTCTTTGCATTCTGGACAGCATCCGTTGTGTTCCACTTTTGTGCACTTTGGGTGGATTTTAGGGCATTCTGGTTGATCGCAAACAGGTCCATCCTCAGTACACACACAGGGACAGTTGGAATGTCCTGGGAAAAAACGTTCTCCCAGTTTGTACACAAAGCCACTGTCATCCACACAGCCCTTCCCCCGGTAATCATCGAAGATCAGATTGTCATTACTGGAGGTCTGGTCCCCCTCATCAGCGGGGTAGTCTTCATGATTGATGGCAGCTGGAGTGACCAAACCAGGGAGCACAAACAGAAGTATCCAGGCTTCATGGATAGGAAGAGCCATCCCCCTCCTCGGCTTCTCCATGGGACCTCAAAGCCAGATACAAACAGTTGCTTCCATAGGGAGACCAGTGTTGTGGTCTGAAAACAAACAGTTTCAAGTGAGAAAAAACTCAAAATTCAAGGAATATTGACTTATAAAAGTCATTGTTTCAACCAGTACCAAAGAATAAATCTGAGTTTTTAAACTGCACAGATAACTGTCACTGTTTCATTTGAATTAAACCTCTTCTTAATTATTGGTGAAGAGAGCAAAGCATGCAAAATACCTAAATTAGACACACATGCCTGCAAGCATATGACCATAAAATATCCCTGAAGGAATTGTGGTTTACAGAATCATCTAATTTTTACTTTCCTCATTTTTGCAGTTGAGTTTTTGGATGCACCAGAAATTAAACCAGCTGCCTGAAATCACATGGTCATGGGCAGCTTGGAGGGTTTTGAAGTCAAGTTTAAGAATGGTCTAAACCTCTTGTGGTGGCCACTGGCCCTTGGTGCTATGTAAGGAGCACAGCCCACTTCATTAAATTGAAGTGGGAAACCTGAGCTGAAAAATGAGTTACACATAACCTGTTGTCAGATCTGTGCCTGATCTGAAAGATGGTGCTGGGTTAAACTTGGGCTGTGAGAGGTGGAATAGTACAGAATCTTATTTACAGCATTTCTGAAGAGGGACTTCCTGGGCTACCAACACACCCAGCCTGCAGCAGGTGCGTTTAACCCCAACAGAAGCAAAGATGCAATTCACCTTCTCCATTATTCAGCATTTCAGTAATTCCCAGCAAAAAACGTGGAGTGCACGACGTTAAATGTCTGCATAATGCATGGAGGCGCTGAAATGTATCCGCCTGATTAAGCTGGAGCCTTTCTAAAACTTCGGGAGCGATGCAGCACGGCCCGACCTCCGGTGAGCTGTGCTAAAGTGGTGGAGTAAGGACGGACCCGGGAGGGAGAGGGGCTTTGAATGACCCCCGGGAGAGTCGGCGCCAGGCGAAGGCTCCGTGCCGGTGTCTGGGGAGCACTTCTGGCTGCCCACAGTGCCACATCACTGCCACCAACCTGCCCACACACCAGCCAGCAGCCAGTGCAACCCAGGCAGCAAACTGGTTTCTGACCCCTCCTAAAAAGACTGGGCAAAGTATTACAGGAAACTTTTAAATGAGATGAAATATCAGGATTACATGAACTGCAGAACTACAGAGGTGGATGCTGGCACAAACCAAAACAGAAAAAACTGCTGGGGTGTGTGTGTCATCATCCCTTCTTCTTTTCCTCCTTTCCCAGAGCATGCACACACGGGCACACGGAGTCTACACAAACATGCATTAACCTACACACGGGCAAACACGTACTCCTCCCCACCCCTCGGGGGGACATTTATACATATTGGCATTTTCGGTGGACTGCAGATGTTCAGCAATTAATTCTCCCTTAACTGAAGCAAAAAGGGAGCAGCAGGAGGAGAAAGCTTTAATCCCAGAGAAGCAGCTAAAGGATCTTGTTGACCAAGCAGTTTTTCCGAAGACACAAGGGAGGGAGACACCGGATATTACACAAGATTTATCAAATTCGAAAGATATCTTCTTAATTGAAGTACTAGCTGTGTTTCCATCACAAGGACTACGCACCGTCTTGTTACTCCTATCAGCAATATCTACTGTAACATGCTGTTTGGAAATCCAGCGATTCATGCAGATACGGCTGCTTTACATATCTACAGAGCAGAGAATCTCCCCACCTAACGCTACAGGTAGGTTGCAACACTGCAGATTTGTGGGCATTTAGGGGGGAAAAAAAGGCAGCAGAGTAATTCCTATCTGAGGAGATGTGAAACAATTGTGAGAATCTGCTGGAGTTTTATGAGGAAGCTCTCAAAACAAATGTGTGTGTATATATATATGTATATAAAAGTTCTCCCCAGATATTTTGCTACAGCAGCTGAGATGTCCCACAGCAACTCACAGGCACTCGGCTCGATCCTGGAAATCAGACACTGCAGATGTCTTGCACGGACACATTTCAACAAGTAAACAAATGCTGCTTGGCTCAGAATTAGTTTACAGCTTGAACTTTTCTCATCATTTCTCATGCTGAGAGAGGCCAGGATCGTAGGTAAGTCTCTGAAACGTTTCCATCCGCCTTCCCTCACCCCAAGTAAATAATTCACACCTACCTGATCAGGCTGGATGTGAAAGCTGAAAGGGGTCACAGGCCAACATGGACTGAAAGGTTAGAAACAGATTAGTGAAAGCAGTTCATCCTAATCACGTTTTCGGTGTTGACTCACGGACAATCCCTTTTCCNAAAAAAGAGAAGAGACACGAGCCGGGGGTAAAACCCAAAAAATAATGCAGGGGCGGGGCGCCCCCGCCCCGGCCGCTGCTCCGCCTGCCGCCGGTTGGGGCGACGGCTCTCCTCAGACCTGCCGGTCCCCCTCAGATCCGCCGGCTCCCGTCAGATCCACCGGCTGGAGCTNTGGACTGCAGATGTTCAGCAATTAATTCTCCCTTAACTGAAGCAAAAAGGGAGCAGCAGGAGGAGAAAGCTTTAATCCCAGAGAAGCAGCTAAAGGATCTTGTTGACCAAGCAGTTTTTCCGAAGACACAAGGGAGGGAGACACCGGATATTACACAAGATTTATCAAATTCGAAAGATATCTTCTTAATTGAAGTACTAGCTGTGTTTCCATCACAAGGACTACGCACCGTCTTGTTACTCCTATCAGCAATATCTACTGTAACATGCTGTTTGGAAATCCAGCGATTCATGCAGATACGGCTGCTTTACATATCTACAGAGCAGAGAATCTCCCCACCTAACGCTACAGGTAGGTTGCAACACTGCAGATTTGTGGGCATTTAGGGGGAAAAAAAAGGCAGCAGAGTAATTCCTATCTGAGGAGATGTGAAACAATTGTGAGAATCTGCTGGAGTTTTATGAGGAAGCTCTCAAAACAAATGTGTGTGTATACATATATGTATATAAAAGTTCTCCCCAGATATTTTGCTACAGCAGCTGAGATGTCCCACAGCAACTCACAGGCACTCGGCTCGATCCTGGAAATCAGACACTGCAGATGTCTTGCACGGACACATTTCAACAAGTAAACAAATGCTGCTTGGCTCAGAATTAGTTTACAGCTTGAACTTTTCTCATCATTTCTCATGCTGAGAGAGGCCAGGATCGTAGGTAAGTCTCTGAAACGTTTCCATCCGCCTTCCCTCACCCCAAGTAAATAATTCACACCTACCTGATCAGGCTGGATGTGAAAGCTGAAAGGGGTCACAGGCCAACATGGACTGAAAGGTTAGAAACAGATTAGTGAAAGCAGTTCATCCTAATCACGTTTTCGGTGTTGACTCACGGACAATCCCTTTTCCTCCACCTCCCATCGCAAAACGGGAGCGCGGCAGCCCAGCAACCACAACATGAGAACTGAGCTTTAACCTGGCGCCGACGATTCAGAGGGAGCAGGATTCAGGCGGTCCGGAGGCTGCGATGCCGCGGACAAACCCCGGTGCCAGCAGCAGAGTCATCGCGGCGAACTTGGGCTGCATCTCCTCAGGTCTCGGGGCGGGCGGGAGAGAGAAAACAACCCATCCCTGTCCCCTCCCTGTGCCCGGCGGATCTCCTGCGGCTCCAGCTTCGCCTCGGCGGGGGAAGGGGGGGAGCGATCGCGGGTTAGGCGGGAGGCAGGCGGGGGAGGGCGGGCGCAGGAGCCCCGCGCCCGGCGGGCGGGCAGCCCCCGCGCCCCTCCGGGGACTCCCCGGCCCGGGCGCCGGCCATGCCCGCGCCGCGCAGCTCCGCGCTCCCTGCCTGCCCTGATTAGGATTAATTTTGGT